>CM052668.1:2537781-2558807 GCA_028533165.1 Leontopithecus rosalia | reverse complement strand
GAGGCCATGGCCCAGTGTCCTGGGGGTGCACAGTGCCCACTGAGTGAGGCCGCCTGGCATGGGCCTGGCTGATGTCAGCTGCCACTCCGGGCACTCTCTCCACAGGTTCATCAAGAAGCTGGAGCACACCTGGAAGGCCCTCGTCCATGATGGGGTGAGCGCCTGCGCCCTCCTCCCGACTTCCTCCCTTCTGTTCTCCCACCTGTCGTCCCAGCCTCCCTCCCATCCATCGCTCCACACAGACTGCCTCCTGGGGCCAGCTGCTGAGGACTAATGTCTGTGTGGCCACAACCTGTAGAATCCAGGATCCCAACAGACACTCCCATTTTTCAGCAGTGTTTAAAGGTCCAGGCAGTAGCTTCCAGGATAAGCATGGAGCAGGTCAGGGTGGCGGCTGGCAGAGGCCTCGGGGGAAGTCTTAAAACTCACCAAGGCCCGGAACCCGCTGCCCAGAGCAGATAGGAGCCCTCTCACTCTGCTGAGGCCGGCCAGGGTGTCCTGTGCTGCTGCCCACTTCCCTGGGGCTGTCCTTGTCCCCTAGCCCACAGTGGGCGGGCACCGCCTCCCACTGCAGCCAAGAGGGTGGAGCCGTTCACGGTCCTGGCATGTGGCCACTCCCCACCAAGAAGACTGGGAAAGGAGGTTGCATTCTGGGATGCCAAGGGTCACATCCCAGCAGGCCCCAGCCGGGCCATCCTGCCTCTGGCTCACGCCCGTAATCCCAGCACTGTGGGAGGCCGAGGCACGCAGATCAAAAGGTCAGGAGACCAAGACCATCCTGGCCAGCCCTGTCTCTACTAAAAATACAAAAATTAGCTGGGCGTGGTGGCGGGCGCCTGTAATCCCAGCTACTTGGGAGGCTGAGGCAGGAGAATTGCTCAAACCCAGAAGGCAGAGGTTGCAGTGAGCCAGGATCACACACTGCACTCCAGCTTGGACCACAAAGCGAGACTCCGTCTCAAAAAGAAAAAAAGTTAAACATGCTAACAGGTCTCTAGTGGAAAAGTTCCCGCCCCTTCCCTGTCACCGTCTCCTTCTCCAGAGGAAGCCCCTGTTCCCAGTTCCGTGAGCCCCTCCCAGCAAGCCATGATGCCATGGATGCATCACACAGAAGGTGCCCCCCAACCTCACCCACACCCCGCGTCTGTCTGGGGCTGTCCCGGCTGTTGGTTGACTCGCCCTCTGCCCCCCGGGCACCCCCCACTCTTCCAGGACACCGTGTCTGTCCACCGCCCCAGCTTCTATGCCGAGCGCTTTTTCAAGTTCATGAGCAACACGGTCTTTCGGAAGAACTCCTGTAAGCCCCCTGAGCCCTGTGGGGCGGGAGGGACTCTAGGGGAGGCTGAGAACCCAGTGGGCGGGGACAGTGAACCCAGAGCCCCTGTGCCCTCCCTCAGACCAGGCCTCATCCGGAGGTAGGGTAGTCGGGACATTTGCCTGCACAGGGGTAGAGCATGGGTCCACAGCCTGAATCCTGAATCCTGGCCTGGCCTCCCCGTGTGCCTCGGTTTCCCCATCTGCACAGCATGGTGAGGGTACAGTGTTTATATGTGGGATGGGTGGGCCTGGCCCAGCAGGTAGCTCACTGTGTGTGGGGCTGCCCACAGCATCACCTTCACCAAGGAAACCCATCCCAGCCAGGAGAACCCAGCAGAGTGTGGAAGGGGAAGGTGGGGACTCAGGGTTCACCCAGGGTGCCCCAGGGGAGGTCCCCATCTCTCAGGGCTCAGCTTCCCCTCGCGCCACTGTAACATCTGGTTTCAGGCTCGGGGTCCCAGGCCCCGGTGCAGACCTTGGCCTGTGGCCCACCTGCTGCCAGATGGGTTCCTCCCAAGTCTGTTGTTCAGGGCCCTCCCCACCAGAAGGCTCCCGGGCTCCCCAGCATCCTGCACAGGCCTAGCACACAGGTGCTTGGGAAGTGTCGGGGGCATGCATGGTCCAGGGGTACGCACCCACAGGGGCCGCTCCCGGGAGCAGCAGGGACAGGCACGCCAATGCCCCGCACTCACATTGGGGCTGCTCTTCCTGGCTCCGACGTCAGGGACACCCTCCGATGGACACCGTGGGAATTGGCAGACATCACGTGTTAGGAACTGTCCTGGAGAGCCGGCTGTGGAGCCTGTTGCCACATGCCACTCTCCGGAACCATTGCCACGGGGTCATTCCCAGTCATCCTGGGCTGTTTGCCAGCTTTTGGTGACTGTAGGAAGCTACGCAAAGCAAACTGAGCGCCTGCTGTTTACCAGGAACTGTGTGGGCCATTCCGGGCCAGAGGTCACAAGGGCTTGGTGAGGAGGCAGAGCTCAAACAGCTCTGAGGACCGGCCCAGTCCCTTGTGGGGCACTGCGGGCGTCACCTGCCCCACCCAACCCGACTGCTAAGGTCAGCCGTGGGGCCCAGAGACACCGAGCCACACAGCTAGTGGGCGAGCCTGGATCTGAGTCCTCCGTGCTGAGCCTCTGACTTTTCCAACCACACCTGGTGCTCCCCAAGGCTCTCGTGTCCGTCTGAAACTGGGGGCCCCGGCCAGCTTGATAGATGGGAGCCACAGGTCTGCAGGGCCACGGGAGGGCAGGCACTGTGCCAAGCCCGGTGTGTCTCAGAGACGGTCGGGTGGGCAGGACAGGTAACTAGGACCCCAGTGCCTGCCGCAGGCTGGTTTTCCACAGAGGCTTTGCTGCTTCCTGGCCTCAGGGACGGCGGGGCATATGCGGGCAGCGGTCCTGTCTGGGCTCTGCTACGAGCCCCCAGCAGCCCCAGGTGCCAACACCCACCCTCCCTCCACTGCAGCCCTGAAGTCCTCACCCTCCAAGAAGGGACGCGGCGGAGCCTTGCTGGCCGTCAAACCCCTGGGGCCCACAGCCGCCTTCTCGGCCAGCCAGATCCCCAGTGAGCGGGAGGAGGCCCAGTATGACCTGCGGGGGGCCCGCAGCTACCCCACACTGGAGGACGAAGGTGAGGGGCAGAGGCCGGGAGTGTGCTTATGGGGGCCACAGGGTACCAGCGGCAGCCCAGTGGGCAGGGCGCAGGCCTCATCCTGGGTGCTAATCACTCAGTTGCCACCTCCAGGATCTGCAGAGCCGGCCCGGCCCCAGGGAAGAGTCTCAGAGAGAGCTGAGTGTAGAAGGCTCCACTGGGCAGTGGCGGGTGGTGACAGCTCCCATCTTCCGTCACGGTCACTGTCACCCGAGGTGCACTGGGATGCCATAGAAGGCATGTAGCCCCCAGGCTGGGCCTGATGTCAGGGAGTGGGGAGAATAGAATGAAGGAAGGGACGTTGCCATGCACAGACCGTGGGGCAGGACCGCACCTGCTGGGGGAGCAGCAAGGAGGATCTTGTGGCTGAGCAGTGGGGCGGGGAAGAGAGGGAGGAGGGAGTGGGGTGGGCTGGGGTGGGCCAGGTCGCACAGGGCCCTCTGGGCTGTGTAGGGGTCTGGATTCTATTCTGAGAGCGGTCAGAAGTCTTCATGCAAGGGGGAACCTCACCCTTCTCTGCCGTGTGGGGAGATGGCATGTCCGGGAGGCTGCAGGCGCTGGGCTGTGGGCTCCCAGGTGAGCCCAGCCTCAGGGAGAGCCCTCTGTGGTGTTTGGGGACCCGAGGCTCCGCAAGGTGCCCACGGTCCTCTCCCTGCAGGCCGGCCTGACCTCCTGCCCTGCACGCCACCTTCTTTTGAAGAAGCCACTACAGCCTCCATTGCCACGACTCTGTCATCCACATCCCTCTCCATTCCTGAGCGGTCCCCCTCCGAGACGTCGGAGCAGCCCCGGTACAGGTGGGTGGGGCATCCGCGGTACAGGTGGACGGGGAATCCACTGTGCAGGAGGGTGGGGCATCTGCTGTGCATGTGAGTGGGGCATCTGCTGTGCAGAAGGGCCAGGCGTTGCTGTGGATGTGGGTGGGGCAATTGATGTGTAGGAGGGCGGGGCATCAGATGTACAGGTGGGCGGGGTTGCCGAGGGGGACAGGCCATGGCCCTTCCCCTGTGTCACCTGTTTGCCTTCTCTCTACAGGCGGCGCACGCAGTCCTCTGGACAGGATGGCAGGTGAGACCCAGCCCCCTTCCCTCCCTGGGTCTCTCACCGGCTCATCCTGCACAGCTCACAGCTCCCATTCCCCCCGCCAGCCCCTCTGCTCTCTGCCCGTTCTCTTCTGGGGACAGATGTAAGGTTCCAGCACTCAGCCCTAGAGCCACACAGAATCTTCTAGTCCTTTTGTTTTTCTTATGCCCTGGGGCAGTTCTGGCCTGTGGATCCTTCGTTATTTCTTCTTCTATTAAGTTTTCTTTAACTTAAAGTACAAGAGGGAACATTGTGAAATGCCCCCTCCTGCCACGTCCCGTCCCTCCCCAGCAGCAACCACTGGGACTGTGGGTTTTGTCTCTTTGCAGAGACACTTTGTGGGGACACAGCAAGTGTGCACCAGGCGGAATTTCACTCTTGTTGTCCAGGCTGGAGTGCATTGACACAATCTCAGCTCACTGCAACCTCCACCTCCCGGGTTCTAGCCATTCTCCTGCCTCAGCCTCCCTAGTAGCTGGGATTACAGGCGCCCACCACCACACACAGCTAATTTTTTGTATTTTTAGTAGAGAGGGGGTTTCACTATGTTGTCCAGGCTAGTCTCGAACTCCTGACCTCAGGTAATCCATCTGCCTCAGCCTTCCCAAGTGCTGGGATTATAGGCGTGAGCCACAACCTCCGGCTATGGTTCCCTTTTATTTTGACACGAGTGGACACACCATGCATGCCGCCTGCCCCTTGCCGTTGTCAAGCGACTGAAGGGGGTGTCACAGGCGGGTGCGCCGTTCCTGGTTGTGCCTGCATGCCGGCCTTCCATCCCATGGGCTGCACCCGGCTTCAAGTGCCCAGACCTCACGGACATTTGTGAGATCCCCAGGGTCTCACTCTTGTGAACACTGGGGCAGTGGCAAGGTGCTGCTTTCCTTAACTGTGTTTTAATCACTGCTGCCTAATGAAAGAAACCCCTTGTTGTGCCGGGGTGCCCAAGGTGTGCTGGCTGGGATGTGACCCTTCCCCTGTCCATTCGGAGAGAGCACATGCCCAGGCCAGGCTGCCGGGACACGGACTCACCTGTCAGGCCCTCGGTTTAGATTCAGGAACTCTTATGGGGGTGGGTGGGATCTGTGACACCTAAGCCGGTTGGGGCTACCATTCACTTATATGCCCCGAGCACCTGCTGTGCCCCAGGCCCTGCCAGCACCACAGTCACCAAGGGACCCAGGTGGACAGTCCCCAGGCTAGGAGTGACAGCCAGAAAGATCAGGCCCGAGCAGGAGGCTCCCAACCCCCTCTGGGAGTGGCCCTGGAGTTCACTGCGCACTCTGGGGGTAGAAGGGGGGGACGAGAGGAGGGAAACTGAGGCACAGCCTCCCATTGCCTGCAGGCCGCAGGAAGAGCCACCCGCGGAAGACAGCCTGCAGCAGATTACGGTGCAGGTGGAGCCCACGTGCAGCGTGGAGATCGTGGTCCCCAAAGAGGAAGACTCAGGGTGAGTGTGGCCTCGGTGGGAGGTCAGGGCGTCCACCCGCTGCAGGCCCAGAGGAACCAAGAGCACCCCAAGGTTTCAGAATGAAGCCGGTCCTTCTTACCGGGTTGTACTGTGGTGGTGGTTTTCCTCTCCATTTTGTTTTTGATTGAAAGCAGTGGTTCTCAACCAGCTGGGGCTGATCCTGGCCCCCAGGGAACACTGGGCGATGCCTGGGGGTATTTGTGGCTGCTGGAACCAGGGGGTGCTCCTGGCATGGACTGGGTGGAGGCCAGGAACGCCGCGCAGTATCAGCCTGCCATGCCTAGGACAGCCCCGCCCCAGAAAAGGACCTGGTTCCAGTGTCCACAGGGCCAAGGGCAAGAGGCCCTGGGCAGAAAGTTGTGTAAAAGCATCTCTGAACTTCCAAGTCACAAGGGTTTTTTTTGCCTTTTTAGTATTTACTTATTTTATTTTTATTTTTTATTTTATTTACTTATTTTTTGAAACCGTTTAGCTCTTGTTTTTTAACTCCAGGCTGGAGTGCAATGGAGCGATCTTGGCTCACCGCAACCTTTGCCGCCCAGGTTCAAGCTATTCTCCTGCCTCAGCCTCCCAAATAGCTGGGATTACAGGTGCCTGCCACCACGCCTGGCTAAATTTTGAATTTTTACTAGAGACGGGGTTTCACCATGTTGGCCAGGCTGGTCTCGAACTCCTGACCTCAGGTTACCCAACTGCCTTGACTTCCCAAAGCGTTGGGATTATAGGCATGAGCCACTGCGCCCCACATCAGTGCCACATACTTCTAGACTAGCAGATTTGGTGAGAATTTGCTCCCAAGGGTAAGGACAGCACCAAGCCGTGAGGGGTCCACTGCCGTGATTGACAACCCTCCCACCAGGCTCCACCTCAGCCCCAGGCCCACATTTCCACATGAGATTCGGTGGGAACACACACCTCAACCACGTGGAAAGAATGAGCGTGTCTGTTGTGGGACAGGACATTCTCTGTGAGCCCTGTCATGTCCAATCTTTTTTTTTAATTGCATTTTAGGGTTGGGGGGACATGTAAAGGACATGTAAGATAGTTGCATAGGCACACACGTGGCAGTGTGCTTTGCTGCCTTCCTCCCCATCACCTATATCTGGCATTTCTCCCCATGTTATCCCTCCCCAACTCCCCACCCCACTGTCCCTCCCCTATTTCTCCACCGTGGACCTCAGTATGTAGTGCTCCCCTCCCTGTGTCCATGTGTTCTCATTGTTCAACACCCGCCTATGAGTGAGAAGATGCGGTATTTCATTTTCTGTTCTTGTGTCAGTTTGCTGAGAATGACATTCTCCAGGTTCATCCATGTCCCTACAAAGGACAGGAACTCATCGTTTTTGATGGATGCATAGTATTCCATGGTGTACATGTGCCACATTTTCCCTGTCCAGTCTATCATCGATGGGCATTTGGGTTGGTTCCAGGTCTTTGCTGTTGTAAACAGGGCTGCGGTGAACATCCGTGTGCATGTGTCCTTACAGTAGACTGATTTATAGTCCTTTGGATATATGCCCAGTCATGGGCTTGCCGGGTCAGATGGAATTTCTGTTTCTAGGTCCTCGAGGACTCGCCACACTGTCCCACATGGTTGGACTGATTTACACGCCCACCAGTGTAAAGATGAAAGTTTCCACCGTCGTCATTCAGCTCCTTTTGCTGTTGTTTTCTGAGACAGAGTCTCACTCTGTCCCCCAGGCTGGAGTGCGGCGGTGCGAATCTCAGCTCACTGCAGCCTCCACCTCCTGGGTTCAAGTGATTCTCCTGCCTCAGCCTCCCGAGTAGCTGGGATTACAGGTGCGCACCATCACACCCAGCTAATTTTTGTGATTTTAGTAGAGACGGGGTTTCACCATGTTGGCCAGGCTGGCCTCAAACTCCTGAGCTCAGGTGATCCACCTGCCTCGTTGGGCCCCCCACAGTGCTGGGTGACAGGCGTGAGCCCCGCGCTGGCCCCTTTCTCTCTGTCCTTTCTGTCATCTGTCTGATGTGTGTAATCCCATGCTTGCGTCATTACCAAATTCTTCCTGCCTTTCTAATGATTTTTGCTTAAGACACTTTATTTTTGTTCCAAGAGAGCTTTTTTAGCACTCAGAGCAGCACAGACCCGAAAATAAAGCTCTGGGGGTTTATCTTCCACCTGGCGTTCCTGCCACTGTCAGCTCCTGGCCGTTGCCAAACCTCAAACCATAAGATTTCAGGCTTGGCTGAAAAGAACTGAACCTCCGACATAGCGGGAGGGCGTTTGCAGCCGCATTCCTGGGGTAAACACTGGGCACCGACTGCATAGCCAGGGCTGGCCGCTCCTCACCGCCTCCCTGCGCCTCCGATTTTGCAAAAGTAACATGGGTGGTAGCGGTACCATCTCCATCCCTCATGACAGACTCAGCTAATCACAGGAGCTGGTCCTGTGCTCAGTGAAAGGGACAGAGAGGCTGGGCTTGTGGGCTCCCATCTGTGATCCCTCCTAAAGGAGGCTGAGGCAGGAGGATCGCTTGACCCCACGAGTTGGAGACCAGCCTGGGCAACATAGTGAGACCCTGTCTCCACATACACACACACACAATTAGTTGGGCGTAGCAGTGCACACCTGTAGTCTCAGCTACTTGGGAGGCCAAGACGGGAGGATCGCTTGAGTCTGGGAGGTGGAGGCTGTAGTGATCCGTGATGACACCACTGCACGCCAGCGTGGCCGATGGAATGACAGCCTATCTCAGAAAAATAAAGCAATGAAAGAAGAAAGAAGCTCTGATCCCAGTGGGGTGGGGCCGTCTCTCCCCACTTGACAGATGAGGCAACTGAGGCTGAGGAGGAGGGTGGCACAGCTGGGGAGGGTGAGGCCAGCACCTGCCCACAGGTGTGTGTGTGGGAGGCGGGGCCGAGCTGTCGGAGGGCTGGCAGGTCACTCCTGGGGTGGGAGGCGGGGCCGAGCTGTCGGAGGGCTGGCAGGTCACTCCTGGGGTCAGCATTTGGGGGGTTCTTGAGTTTGTTCTGATGTGCGTTAAATAGCAGGAGCGCGTAGCCTGCGGTCAGCTGCCTGGGTTTCTATATCAGTGATGACTGCGAAGCCTCTGCCTGGATCCTGAGCCGGGGAGTGGACAGCCCAGGGTGGGGATTGAGGGTCAAGTCTCCCTGTCTCTCCATCCCCAGGGTGGAGGCTTCCCCAGCCGGTGCCTCTGCTGCTGTGGAAGCAGAAACTGCCAGCCAGGCCTCAGACGAGGAAGGTGCGCCCGCCAGCCAGGCCTCGGACGAGGAGGATGCGCCCGCTACTGACATCTACTTTGTAAGTGCCCCGGGCTCCTCCTGCCTCCGGCTCCTCAACCACACTCTCTCTCTCTCACATGGTCCACTGTGTGCACATGCACGTGAGAGCACCGTGTGCACACGCACACACCCGCACACAGGCACGTGAGAACATGTACACCTGCCCCCACACAGGCACGTGAGAGCACCGTGTACACGCACGCAGGCACGTGAGAGCACCGTGTACACACACACAGGCACGTGAGAACATGTACACCTGCCCCCACACAGGCACGTGAGAGCACCGTGTACACGCACGCAGGCACGTGAGAACACCGTGTACACGCACACACCCGTGCACAGGCACGTGAGAACACCGTGTGCACACGCACGCACGCGCCCACACACAGGCACGCGAGAGCACCGTGCACACTCACAGGCACCCACACATAGGCACATGAGAACACTGTGTCCACACACACCCGCACACAGGCATGAAAGAGTGCTCAACCCTCTACGTGCTCTCTCACACCAGCCGGCACTCACGCCATGTTCACACCCACATCCTCTTCTTGGTCTAAGCCCACGAGGTGGGAGGCGCCTCCAGACCAGGCCTTTCCCAGGCCCCAGAGCTGCCCCTGTCCCCTCCCCAGCCTCGTGCCCACGGCACCTTCCGTGCCACCCATCTCCTTGGGAGTTGTCCAGAACCCTCAGACACTCGGCCCCTTGGGAGGCCCCGGCATAGGCCAAGGCCCAGCGCCCTTGACAGCCTAGATGTCCAGGCGGGGCTGTGGCAACAGGACCTTTTTCCCATCGCCGTGGGCATGGCCAGGTGGGCTCGTCCTTGAGGAGGGCCAGGGGACAGGCAGTGGCAGGAGGACTCCCTACTCCCACGCCACGCGCTGGGGACTCGGGGCTGCTCCTGGGCGGGGCTGGGTCTGCCCTACCCTGGGGACCTGGGATCCCACCTGCCCTTTGCCAGGGTCTGGATGAGGTGGCTGCTGGGTGCCCAGCGAGGCCTGGATGTCCGGGCAGCATCTGCACTCCTCAGTGGTCCCACTCAGGGGTCAGGCAGCCCCAGGTCACAGGAAGGGCCAGAGGCTGCAGCCCAATTCCCAGATGGCCTGTCCTCACCCTGCACCCCCTGGGACAGTGGGCGGGGTGTGGGCACCAGGCCTCAGGACCTGTTTTGGGGGCATCCACTGCTGCTTCCTAACTCCCCTGCTATCTCCAGGGGCGCCTGTGGGGTCCCTATGCCCCCACCTGGCCTCGGAGAAGGGAGGGCAGGCTGCGTGCCTCTGCCCCCACCCACCCCATGTCGCCACCCCTCTCCCCAGGGCTGGTTGGTCTCAGTCTCCGGATGGTATGGGCCTTGGGGCCATATCCTGCTGTGTGTCTGTGTCCTGACGCCCTTCTGGGTGGGCAGCAGAGAAAGGAGAAGGAGGCCTCAGTCCCGCCCGTGCCCTGCACCCCCACCTCTGCTTGGCGGTCAGCTCTCCCCGCCCGCTCCCGCCGCCTCTCCTGCCCCACCTCGGGGTCGCCGCCTCATCCTCTGTCCTCTGTTTTCCTCCTCCGCCCGCCCGGCCCGCCCCGTCCAGTTCTCGGATGGGAGGTACTGGATTTACTCTCCCCAGCATCGCAGACTGCGGGCCGTGACGTTGAGCGCCTCAGGGACTGTAAGTGACCGCAGCCGGCCACCCCAGGGAGAGGGGGCGGTGCCCCTCGGGCAGAGGGAGCCGCAGGTCCCCAGCCGGAAGCACAGGATCCAGTGACGGCTGCGGTTGAGGTCAACCACGCTGGGTCCGGGCCGGGCCCTGAACTATGTGCATCACCGGGAACGTCACTCAGTCCCGTGTTGAACCGGGTGCTCTATAGAGCGGCACCATCGCCAGGTGCACAGCTGAGACCCAGGGTCTGCCCCTGGACCCAGCCCTCCCATGTCAGGGTGTCTTGGGTGGACGCTTCTCATTCGTACAGACCTGCCCTGGCCCCCAAGGGGCATCTGCTGGCTGCAAGGGGGAGGTCGCACAGGTCAGGAGAGTGGCCATAGGGCTGGGCTCCGAACTGTAGGGCCATGGAAATGGTAGGAGATGATGTCTCCACACCCACCTCACAGGTGGAGACGGTGAGGCCTCAGCCAGCCCGGGAGACCACATGGTTTAGTCAAACTCCAGGTCCCCGAGCTCTCAAGGAGTTCCCCCCGGGACACCACATGGGCCCCATGTAGCTAGCTGTAGGATACTCGGGGCCTGCTGTTGTCATTATGACCAAAAAGCCAGGGACCAGAGAGGGCAAGAAACCTGCCTAGTGCTGCACAGCCAGAATGGGGAGCAGACCTGAAGCAGGAGTGTCTCCTGGAGACAAAGCCCCCTTGGAGGCCGCCCTGGCTCCCTGCCCATCAGCAAACACCTCTGAGCACCGCCATGTGCCAGGCACTCTGGAGTGACCCCAGAGGTGGAGGCCACCTCCCCGGCTACACCAGGCAGCTCCGTCCCACGGGGCCAACAGGAAGCCAGCCACTCTCAGAGCCATGCCCCAGAGATAGACAAGGAGCTGCCCATCGGGCCTGCTGGGGGGCGGAGCCCTGGAGAGAGCCACGGCCCTGCCGGCCACCCCACCGCAGCGGGGGCAGTTTGCACGGGCTGCCAGTGGAGCGGGCTGCCTGGACTTTGGAGGGGAAGAAGCCGGCATTGGCCTCAGCAGCAGGCACAGCAGAAGCAGAAGTGTGGGGGCTGGAGGGGAGGCAGGGTGGCCGTTCAGAACACCCCGAGGCCTGAGTGCTGGGGAGGCTCTGCCCTTAGTTCTGGTCTTCCTGGGCTCACCTGGTTCTGGGTTCCAGCTGCCACTGCCCCCACTTCCCCTGCCTGCCCAGCTGGTGGGTGAGGGGGTCCCTTTCTGTCCCTGCAACTCCTGTAGGACAGGGAAGTCAGCTGTCCTGCCCTTTTCTTTTTTTTGAGATGGAGTCTCTCTTGTGTCGCAGGCTGGAGTGCTGTGACGCCATCTCGGCTCACTGCAACCTCCGCCTCCTGGGTTCAAGGGATTCTCCTGCCTCAGCCTCCCAAGTAGCTGGGGTTACCTGCCACCACGCCTGGCTACTTTTTGTATTTTTAGTAGACAGGGCTTCACCATGTTGGCCAGGCTGGTCTCAAACTCCTGACTTGAAGGGATCCACTTGTCTCGACCTCCCAAAGCGCTGGGATTCTAGGCATGAGCCCTGCACCTGGCCTGTACCCCCATTTGTAACGCAGTAGCAGAAGGACACTGTTGTCCCTGCCCAGGTGTTACGTGCGCAGTGCCACCCAGGACGCCCCCCCGACTCCCCAGCCCCGGAGAGCAGCTCTGAGGCAGCTGCTGCCACCCTCCTCCCCGTGGGCCAGCTCTTTCAGGCTCTGGTGGGGACCCTGTTTTGGCCCCCAGTTTCAAGTCCCCATGGGAGCTGTCAGTCAGCCGCCAAATCGGTACCGAGCACCCACGCCGGCTCCCCACGCCAGGCCCTCGAGGGACATGGGGGGTGGGCTGGACCCGCCATTTTCACATCAGGGATTCCATGCCACATAGGCAATCCTACTGGAGGAACAGGCAAGGCCTGTGCTGGGGTCCCAGCTCCTTGGCGCGGGAGTTAGTCCTCCGAGTTGCGGCTTCGAGGGGTGGGAGCTCGGTGCCCAAGGGCCAGGAACAGGGCTCTGCTGGGAGCTGCAGGATCGGGCAGGGTGGCGTGAGCGCAGAACTGGACCCTGTGAGGGAGCGTGGGGGCGGGGCTTGAGGCAGGAGAGGGGGCGTCCCCCCCAGGTGAGGCCTGGGTAGCCAGCAGCTGGCACGGGCAGGGCGCATGTCTGATGAGGCGGTGTGGGTGGCCTGGGCAGCAGGCGGGTAAAACGTCCTGAGCGGAAGGACAAGCAGTGGGTCCTGGGGTGATGTGGTTGTGGGGTCGTGGCTGTGACGAGTGTAGGGGCTGAGGGACACCAGGCGACGTGGCCAGGCAGGTGTGTATTCAGGCCTGGCACACGGTGGCCGAGGCCGGGCCCGGTGGAAATTCACAGGTCTGTGTGCGGAGTGCGTTGAAGGCCAGGGCGGTGACAGACTGAGAGGGATGTGAGGAGGACGGGGGCCAGGCTGGAGTCCTGAGGAAGCAGCCTGGGGCAGGTGGGGCAGGGGGAGCTGGAGGGGCCAGGGGCTCCTCAGGGGGTGCAGACCCAGGGGACAGAGTGAGGGTGGTGGAGGAACGCACCTTCCCTCCCCCCAAGATCTCACCCAGACTTGGGACCCCTCCCTCGGGCACAGCTGGGAACAGCTCTGCCTGTCCCTCGCCCTGGACCTGCCTGTCCCTGTGCCCTTCTGTGCTCTTACAGGGCGAGTGGCCCGAGCCTCAGTCTCTCCTGAGCACACCTGTGCCGGCAGAGGGGGCTGGCCCTGCCCACGCACGGGCAGCCATGCGTTCAAAGTCCCGAAAGGCTTCTGCGTCAGGAAGTAGCTCCAGCACCCCGACCTCCCAGGAGCCTGCGTGCTGGTGCCCGTGGTGCAGGCAGGACTGGGGGCTGCGGTGGGGATGGGCCGAGGAGGAGGAGGAGGAGGAGGAGGAACACTCGGTGTTCCAGGTCGCGACCCCGACCCGCTTCCGCCGGCTCTGTCACCCGCTGTCTCAGGCCCTGCCTCGACTGAACTAACCGCTTTCTGCTGCCTGCCCCGCCCTGCCCCACCCCACCAAACTGAGCCGAGGCCCCAGGCCCATCCAGGTTGGGAGCAGGTTCACCAGGTCAGGGCGGCCGGGCTGAGCCACCCCTCGTCCTCCGTGGGGGATTCGCCTCTTTTATTTCTCCTCTCTTCCTTCTCCCTCTGCCTCTCTCGCGCCTCCTCGCACCCTGCTCTTCTGCACCCTCCTGCACGCGCCCACCCGCCAGCCCACCGATGAGAGGAGCTGGGTGTACTCCCCGCTCCACTATAGCACCCAGGCCCCCCCGGCCTCCGACGGCGAGAGCAACACAGTAAGTGCGGCCCAGGTGTGCCCGCTGGCCCCGTGGGGTCCGAGGTTCTACTGAGCGCGGTCCCCAGCCTCGGGGACAGACAGGGACTGAGGACCGGGTTGGGAGGCCGCCCAGAGCTCTGCCCTGGGCTTTCTGGCGCTGGGGTGGCCGTGGGGTCAGTGTCCCGGGCCTGTGTTGGCCCAAGGCAGTCAGTCCCTGGCAGGGGCCCTGGCGGGGGCCGGGGGGTCAGTGTCTCGGGCCTCTGTTGGCCCAAGGCAGTCAGTCCCTGGCAGGGGCCCTGGCGGGGGCCGGGGGGTCTCCGAGCCGCCCGCCTCCCACCCTCACTTGCCCTCTTGCTCTTGCAGTAATTTCTATGCAGTCCCTGACCCAGAGCCGAGCGCCGCTTTCGCTCCGGCCACCCCCAGAGGCGCTGCCCACCCCGCTGAGGCCCAGAGCTCGGGAGACTCCCGCCTCGCCGCCCCACCGGACCTCGTCCTCCCCCTGCACGGATGCCGATGGTCAGGTTCCTCCCCCCGTCGGCGGCCTGCCCCGTGAGACTGCCCCTCTCGAGCGGCAAACTGCGTTTGAGTCCTTACTCTGCAGAGACGGAAGCTCGTGTGTTCGCTTTTAGGAAAAGAAAAAAGACACACAAAAAAAAACAAAGAAGAGCCCCACCCACTGCCCTCCTCGGTTCTTTGTGTACCTGCATGTGTCCTGAGGAGGGAGCCAGGCTGTTCCCAGTGGCCTCTGGGGACCTGAGCCCCGGGGACCCCATCGGCCTGCCGAGGGTATGGCTGGGGTCCCAAGCCACTGCCTCCATCCACCTGGGAAGCGGACCCTCCCACCCTCAGCTCGGGTTTGGGGGCCTCAGTGCAGGACATCTGACCGGAGCGTCAGCTGTGGGGTCAGCCCTCACCCTGCTGAGCACTGTGGCCGCTCAGCATCTGTGTTCCCACCACAGTGGGGCCCTGGCGCCCACCTCCCAGGTGCCCCTCAAGCAAAAACCTCCGGCACCTCCAATACAGAGCACCGCACCCGGAGGGCTGGGCCTCCTCTCCGCCCGGCTGCCGCCCCCTCTGGCAGAGCTTAGGGCTCGGGACTTGTCCTTCCCTTCCGATGGCGGCTACTCAGCAACTGCAATGGAGGGTCCAGCGAGAGAGACACTTTCTTCCAGACTGGACAGAGCAGGAGGCCGGGCCTTGGGCCACAGGACACCAGCTCAGGGTGGAAGGTCAGGCTCCCGGACCCCTCCGCCTGGAGGCATGGCCTAGCGGCGCAGGCCCGGCTCCACACGCGTCCCCTTCAGGACGGGTCTGGTGTCCCTCGCCTTTCTTGTCTGAGTGATGTGATGTCTCCGAGGAGGGGAGAGAAGCCTGTTTCTGGCTTGTCACTCTCCAGCAGGGCAGCCATCCCAGCGTTGGGACCGAGCCCAGACCGCTCTGGGCAGCTTCCTGGGCCCGCGGCGCCTAGAGGTGCCAGTCAGAGCCGAGAGCTGGGCATTCGCCCACCTGCCCTTCCCCAGGACCCTTGAGAGGGGCTTGTTGGTGACAGGCGTGGGGATTCCCCACTGCCGAGACGTGCCCAGGATGGGAGGAGCTGGGGTGGCCCAGAGCAGAAGCCGCACCTTCAGGAAGAATGCTTCTCCCGCCCTGGCAGAGCCGGGTGTGGGGTCTGTGTTTTGTCTGTGGCAAGCCCCGTACGACACGGTGCCACCTGCTGTTCACGTCCTGTCGGCCTCCCTCGCAGCCCACACACTGCGCCTGCAGAGAAGCCAGCCCCTCCCCAAGGCCCCCAGTGAGGGCACACTCCACGCAAGCCACCCCTTGAGTCTCTGCCCAGGAGAGGGGACAACCCTCCACAGGAACCAGCTATCCGCGTGGCTCCCAGCACCCATCAGGACAAGCCCATGTGGGGTCCTCCCTGCCGGCTCAGAGGGTCCGTCCAGCCCTGGGAAGTGACCTTGGCCCCAGTTCACAGCCTGGTGCCCATCTGCTGGTACCAGCCCCCACCAATCAGCCCCCGCCTTATCCCTCCAAAGGACACCTGGTGGGCACCCCAGGGAGGTAGGGGCATAGGTCAGAAGGGGTGTCTGGGAGCTGGATGATCAAGAGGGACAGGGGTGTCATCATCTTAAAGGCCCACACCCCCAGAGCCACATTGAGCCTCCCAGGGAGTCCTCAAGTCCCCCTGCCCAGAGCCCTGGCACCAGAGACGTCAGGAGCTTGTGGGGGTGACTGGGCAGCAGGCGTGGCCCCGGGAGGGCAGACTGGGTCCAGGGTGGCCTCCCTCTGCGGAGTGAGTCATGTGACAGCAGCGTCCAGCTGACACTCACTCGCAGGAGAAATTTGCAAACCTCTGTGGATATCTTGACATTTCTATTTTCTTGCTGTCTCCGAGACTCCTTTGGAGATTGACTTCGTGTTGGTTGCGTTTTTTGGATCCTTCTCAGAGAACTGTAAACTGAGGCTGACGTGCTCCACTGACTGTGCCCAGGGCGGGGCGGAAGGACGGCAAGGCCTATTTATAACACTTAGCGAACTCGGCCTCCCTCAGACCCTGCGAGGGAGGCCCTGGACCCACCCCGCTGCCCCCCACGATGGAAGTCTGTATATACCTTGGTGACCAATGCCCACTTCCCCTCCTGGCTCACCTCCAACGGCTGCTGTCCACTGAGAATGTGGACAGTGTCCGAACTCCTGTACTGTAAAGACTAAAAGGTGTTTCCTCTGAGACTGACAAGGTGGAAACTTCCACGTGTCCCCTGCCAGGCTCCGTCCCGCTCAGCCATCCCAACATGTCCCCGTTCCCCTGACACCTGGCTCAGTGCAATACTCCCATGGCTGTGGGGCCCTTCACCATGGTACTGTCTCCACAGCCCCTCAGTCCCCACCCCAGGACAGGTGCCCGCCACCTCCTCCTCTCTGGCGGCTCAGTCGCTCCGCCTGTCCCCACCCCAGTCCCATTTTTATGGCCGAACTGATTCGAAAACAAAATGGAACTGCAAACCTCGTGTGTCTTAACTGCCCCGGGTTCCACTCCATCACTCCGCCCCGTGGTCTGGTGCGTGACAATCCGAAGCACTGCACCTCGTGGCAGAGACGAGGGTGCTGTGTCCCTCGAACCCAGAGCCGTGGGCGCCTCTGAAACCATACAGCCACTCCTGGCCCCAGACAACACTGGTGTGCAGCCCGGGCCCCCGCCCCCCCATCCCTGCCACACCCTCTTTTTATGTCAAACAGATCTCTAATAAATCGGGTAATACGCATCCGCTCACTTGTCTGCCTCTCTGTGGCTTCTGGAGGTCTGACTGGGGAGTCTGAGCACTGATTTTGTTTTGTGTTTTTTTGTTTTCTGGTTTTTTTTTTGAGATGGAGTCTCATTCTGTCGCCCAGGCTGGAGTGTAGTGGTGAGATCTCAGCTGACCGCAACCTCTGTCTCCCCAGTTCAAGCCATTCTCCTGCCTCAGCCTCCCCAGTAGCTGGCACTACAGGAGCCCGTCGCCGCACCCGGCTAATGTTTTGGTATTTTTAGTAGAGACAGAGTTTCACACGTTGTGTCAAACTCCTGACCTCAAAGGACCTGCCCGACTCAGCCTCCCAGGTGCCGGGATTACAGGTGTGAGCCACCGCACCCAGCCTGAGGACTGACTGAGTCTCAGGAAAGCAACCTTTGTGAGACCGATGCCAATACCAGCAATAGGACCCAAACACCTTCACGGCTGTGAGCCTCCTTTAGGTCCCAGCTCAGCTCAGAAAACGTGTTATGCTTCCACCGTCACTGCAGCCCCCCAAAGTCTGTATTTGCTCTGCTAGAGCACTTCAAATTCAGTCATGTTTGGACCCCTTGAAAACATTTCTCTTGGACTCCCACATTGAGAAACGACATGGAAAGTAAGATCCCGGCCAGGCGTGGTCGCTCACGCCTGTGATCCCAGCTGCTCAGGAGGCTAAGGCCAGAGAATCGCTTGAACCTGGGAGGCAGAGTCTGCAGTGAGCCGAGATGGTGCCACCACACTGCAGCCTGGGCAATAGGGCAAGACTGTCTCAAAAATAAGAAAAAGTAAGATCCTATCTGTAAGGGAGCCCGTGGGAACAACACCATTTTCAGCACAGCTGTTTTATAAACTGAACATAGAGGTGATCTAGTTTTTTTGGGGTGTTTTTGTTTTGTTTTTGAGATGGGAGTCTCATTCTGTCACCGGGGCTGGAATGCAATGGGATGATCTCGGCTCACTGCAACCTCCGCCCCCAGGTTCAAGCAGTTCTGCCTCAGCCTCTGAGTAGCTGGGATTACAGGTGCCCACCACTACACCTGGCTGAATTTTGTATTTTTAGTAGAGATGGGGTTTCGTCATGTTGACGAGGCTGGTCTCGAACTCCTGACCTCAGGTGATCCACCCAGCTCGGCCTCCGAAAGTGCTGGGATTACAGGTGTGAGCCACAACTTGCCTGTTTGTTTATTTTTCTGAGACAGGCTTGCTGTTTCATTCAGGCTGGAATGCATTGGTGCAATCTCGGCTCACAGCAACCTCCGCCTCCCGATTCTCCTGGCCCAGCCTCCCGAGTACCTGGAATTAAAAGCGCACCATCATGCCCGGCTAATTCTTATGTTTTTAGTAGAGACGGTGGCCAAACTGGTCTCAAACTCCTGATCTCAAGTGATCCACCCGCCCTGGCCTCCCAAAATGCTGGGATTACAGGCATGAGCCACTGCACCCAACTCAAGATAAACTTTTTTTTTTGAGACAGAGTCTCACTCTGTCGCCACGCTGGAGTGCAGTGGCACAATCTCGGCTCACTGCAACCTCTGCCTCCCAGATTCAAGGGATTCCTCTGCCTCAGCCTCTCAAGTAGCTGGGATTACAGACACGCGCTACCACGCCCAGCTAATTTTTGTATTTTTAATAGAGACAGGGTTTCACTATGTTGGCCAGGATGGTCTTGATCTCCTGACCTCATGATCAGCCCACCTCAGCCTCCCAAAATGCTGGGATTACAGGCGTGAGCCCCTGTGGCCAAGATAAACATTTTATAGATTAAATTTTTTTCATCCCCCCAAAACAGCCCCTCCCAGCCCCAAGCGGTTCGAACTGCAAGGGGTGGTGGTATCATCAACCATGGGCTGGAGAAGCTCAGAACGGGATTCCAGAGCGCTGGCCTCCAGCCTTGCCCCTGAAGTCTTTCTTCCCCATGCCAAACGTATTTGAGCAGAAGTCCCCCAAACCCTGCTCAAAACCCTTCCACAGGTCCCCAGCACCCACACCGCAAAGCTGGGCAGCCTGGGTTGAGAAGGCAGGTGTCAAAAGTTACTTCCTTCTCTGAGCCTCAGCTTCCGCATCTCTAAAATGAGTTGATGGGGGAATACAGGGAGTTATCCAAGTTTTTTTTTTTTTTTTGAGACCGAGTTTCGCTGTTGTTACCGAGACTGGAGTGCAATGGCGCGATCTTGGCTCACCGCAACCTCTGCCTCCTGGGTTCAAGCAATTCTCCTGCCTCAGCCTCCCGAGTAGCTGGGACTACAGGCGCACACCACCATGCCCAGCTAATTTTTGTATTTTTAGTAGAGACGGGGTTTCACCATGTTGACCAGGATGGTCTTGATCTCTTGACCTCGTGATCCACCCGCCTCGGCCTCCCAAAGTGCTGGGATTATAGGCATGAGCAACGGTGCCCGGCCTTTTATTTTATTTTTAAATTTTAACTCCCGGCCGGCCCGATGGCTCACGCCTGTAATCTCTGAACTTTGGGAGGCCAAGGCGGGTGGATCACCGGAGATCAGGAGTTCAAGACCAGCATGGCCAACATGATGAAACCCCGTCTCTACTAAAAATACAAAAAGTTAGCTGGGCGTGGTGGCGCGCGCCTGTAATCCCAGCACTTTGGGAGGCTGAGGCGGGTGGATCACGAGGTCAAGAGATAGAGACCATCCTGGTCAACAGGGTGAACCCCGTCTCTACTAAAAATACAAAAATTAGCTGGGCATGGTGGCGCGTGCCTGTAATCCCAGCTACTCGGGAGGCTGAGGCAGGAGAATCGCTTGAACCCAGGAGGCGGAGGTTGCAGTGAGCCGAGATCGCGCCACTGCACACAAGCCTGGGCAACAGAGCAACATCTTATTTAGAAAAAAAAAAAAAAAAAAGCTTAACTCCCAAAATCACAGGTGTTCATTGGCAAGTGGTGGAGTATGACGATGACTCTCATAGGAAGGCTTTGTTTCCGTCCCGGCGCCCACCCTCTCCCTTCTGGAGCTGCCTGGACCCTAAGACATTCCTAGTTCCTCGCCTTTCGGAGACCTTGCTTCCCGGACACGCCTCTCCTTGGCCACGCCCATGAAGCTCCACTTCCGTCCTAGACCCTCCTCTTATAGGTCCCGTCTCCGCAGGCTCCGCCCCTCACAAATTTCCTAATTTGCTCTTGCCCCGCCCACGGTCCCTCCGTCCCACAGAGGTGCGAGGACCTGCCTGAGGCTGCCTACAGCACTGCCTGAAGGGAGACTCCCCTACCCTGGAGGAGACGATCCCACCGGAGTCCATCACGCGACCACATTTGCAGACGGAGGGGAGAATGTGGGGGGTCGGAGTCCTCGCGGCCTGGGACGGCGGGATGAGTTGCTCTCTCCCGGCTCAGGCACGCATGGGTCAGCCCGGAACGCGCCGCGAGCAAGGAAGGCCCCCGACGCAGGTCCAGGCTACTGGTGTAGGCGCCGCGGCCACCGGCCCAGCCGATGGGTCGGGATACGCGCTCGCGCTCCCGGTCCGCGGGTCGCCGTGGCCGGAGGCAGCGGAGCCAGAGCGGGAGCCGAAGTCGGAGCAGGAGCCATGGGCGCCGAAACCGGCGGCGCCGGGAGGACGAGGGACGGCACAGACGGAGGCGGCGGAGCCAGGAGCGCAGGTACGGTCGCTGCGGGAGCAGCGCTGGGGATCCGGCTCCTACTTCACCGAGGAGTTGGAGATCCCGGGGAGCTGGGAGACCCCCGACGTACTCGGGGAGGGCTTCCTGGAGAAGGGAACAGCTGACCACGAGTCGGAATTAACTAGGCAGCGGAAGGAAGGCGAGAGGCGTTTCATGCAGAGGACCGGGTGAGCGGGGCGGCGGGGAGGGAACGAGAGACCAGGTCATACCGACTCCTGTGTGCTCCGCACATGAGATGTTGGTCATTAGGCGGAGGGAAGTGGGGAGGCCTGAGAGGATCTGGGCAGGGCAGTGACGCGGCCTGACTTCTTTGCAAGCTTCCTGGCTTTGAGGCGGAGAAGGGGTGGAGAGGGGTAGGCAGCAGCGGCCGCAGAGGAG
>CM052668.1:2518136-2537681 GCA_028533165.1 Leontopithecus rosalia | reverse complement strand
TTTTTTTTTTAACAAGATGGGGTTTCACCATGATGGCCAGGCTGGTCTTGAACTCCTGACCTCAGGTGATCCACCCACCTCGGCCTCCCAAAGTGCTAGGATTACAGGCGTGAGCCACCGCGCCCGGCTCTTTTTCTTTAAGGCAAAGTGTTGCTCTGTTGTCAGGCTGGGGTGCAGTGGCACAAACTCAGCTCACCGCAGCCTCTGCCTCCTGAGATCAAGCGGTTCTTCAGCCTCAGTGTCCCGAGCAGCTGGGAATACAGGTGCCTGTCGCCACATCCAGCTAATTTTTGTATTTTTGGTAGAGATGGGTTTCTTCATGTTGGCCAGGCAGGTCTTGAACTCCTGGCCTCAAGTGAGCCGCCTGCCTTGGCCTCCCAAAGCGCTGGGATTACAGGCCTGAGCCACCGCGCTCGGTCGTAAGTCTTGCTAATGTCATCTTTGTGTTTTTTCATCTGCCATTTTCTGGTATTGGAATTATTCACAATAATTTGCCACAATAGATATGTAATTAGAATTTTTTTTTTTTTTGAGACGGAGTTTCACTCTTGTTACCCAGGCTGGAGTGCAATGGCGCGATCTCGGCTCACTGCAACCTCCACCTCCTGGGTTCAGGCAGGTCTCCTGCCTCAGCCTCCCGAGTAGCTGGGATTACAGGCACGCGCCACCATGCCCAGCTAATTTTTTGTATTTTTAGTAGAGACGGGGTTTCGCCATGTTGACCAGGATGGTCTCGATCTCTTGACCTCGTGATCCACCCGCCTCAGCCTCCCAAAGTGCTGGGATTACAGGCGTGAGCCACCGCGCCCGGCCGTAATTAGAATTAATGTTTATGAAAAGTCAGTCAAATTTGTGGCTGATATTTAAGGGCTCTGAAATAGTTGGTTTTCATTGTTTGGGTTTTTTTTTTATTTTTTTTTTTAGACAGATTCTCACTCGCCTAGGCTGGAGTGCAGTGGCGCGATTTCAGCTCACTGCAACCTCTGCCTCCCAGGTTCAAGCAATTCTCTGCCTCAGCGTCCCGCATAGCTGGGATTACAGGCATCCACTATGCCTGGCTAATTTTTTTGTTTTTTTAGTAGAGACGGGGTTTCACCGTTTTGGGCAGGCTGGTCTTGAACTCCTGAAGTGATCCATCCGCGTTGGCCTCCCTAAGTGCTGGGATGACAGGCGTGAGCCACCGTGGCCAGCATGGTTTAGGTTTTTTGACATAAGCCTAGTGAATAGAGTGTTTAAGAAAACATTTGGCAGTACTCTGTGTATAAAACAGCTGGGTGCAGTGGCTCACATCTGTAATCCCAAGACTTGGGGAGGCTGAGACAGGAGGATTGCCTGAGTCCCTGAGTTGAAGACCACCCTGGGCAACATAGCAAGACCCCCTCTGTACAAAAATATGTGAAAAGTTAGCTGGGCATGGTGGTGTGCAACTGCAGTCCCAGTTACTCAGGAAGCTGAGGTAAGTGGATGGCTTGAGCCCAGGAGGTCAAGGCTCCAGTGAGCTCTGATCGTCCCACTGCATTCCAGCCTGGGTGACAGAGAGAGACCCTGTCTATAATAAATAAAAATATAGACTTTGTCTCTAATAAACTCTATCTCTAATAAATAAAAATAAACGGCTGGGCATGGTGGCTCACGCCTGTAATCCCAGCACTTTGGGAGGCCGAGGCGGGCAGAACAAGAGTTCAAGACCAGCCTGGCCAAGATGGCAAAACCCCGTCTGTACTAAAAACACACACAGAAAAATGAGCCGGGCACGGTGGCACACGCCTGCAGTCCCAGCTACTCCGGAGGCCGAGGCAGGAGAATCGCCTGAACCCAGGAGGTGGAGGTTGCAGTGAGCCGAGATCGCACCACTGCACTCCAGCCTGGGCGACAGAGTGAGACTGTCTCAAAAAATAATAATAATAAATAATAATAATAATAATAAAGGCCCCTGAGCCACCCCTAGGGTTTTGCATATTCCATTCCCTTCACTCTGTTCCCTCCTGTCCATCCTGTGGGACCAGTTCAAATACTGCTTCCACCTGAGAAGCTCCCTGTTGACCACCTAGATGCCCCCCGGGTTGCCCGGCTCGGACTCTGATAACTCCTGCCCCGCCGGCCCCCCCCCGCCCGCGCCTCCTCCCCTTCCTATGCACCGTCTCAGCCGCACAGCCCCCTCGTTGTTCTTGGCATGTGCCAGGTTAAGGCCGGCCTCCAGGCCGTGGCACTTGCTCCCGCTCTGCCTGGAGCACTCTCCCTGCAGGTCCTCCCGTCGCTGCAGTCCCAGGCCCTGTGCTCACCGCCGTCCCTCTGGGGCCTCTGCCTCTGCCTGGGTCACACAGTGTGTTTACTTGTTGATGTGTTCCTTGTTGGGTCCCACCAGAGGGTGAGCCCAGGAAGGCAGAAGCCATCAATATTTGGGTCACTGGTGCGTCTCCAGAACCTAGAACAGGGCCTGGCCCCCCGAGGGCACGCGTTGAGCTTCTGTGGAACAGATGACAGCAGTGGGCACTGAGCAAGCTTCCGTGGGTCCTCTCTGCAGGTCAGATTCAGAAGAAGAGCGGTGGCAGCGATCAGGGATGCGAAGCCGGAGCCCCCCGAGGTCCCGATGGCGCTCAAAGGATGGGTCCTCTCAGTCGGACTCGGGAGAGGAGCCGTCACAGGACCAGTGGTCTCGGCGGCGGCGGCGGCGGCAGCAGCGAGCGCGCTCCTGGTCCCCGGGCTCCTCGGCGTCCAGCTCTGCATCTGCTGGGCGATCCCAGAGCCCCCGGGCGGCCGCGGCCACCCTGAGCCAGCAGCAGAGCCTGCAGGAGCGCCTGCGGCTGCGCGAGGAGCGGAAGCAGCAGGAGGAGCTGATGAAGGCCTTCGAGACGCCCGAGGAGAAGCGCGCGCGGCGGCTGGCGAAGAAGGAGGCCAAGGAGCGCAAGAAGCGGGAGAAGATGGGCTGGGGCGAGGAGTACATGGGCTACACCAACACCGACAACCCCTTCGGCGACAACAACCTGCTGGGCACCTTCATCTGGAGCAAGGTGGGCCCCCGGGCGCCCCGGCCCCGCAGCGTCTCCGCTGTTCCGGAGACCCTCCCAGCCTGCGTGCGGTCGTGAAAGAGTTAGTTTTACACACGCACGCATAAGCCAGCTTCTGCCGCCGCCAGCTTTTTTCTCTTTGACACAGCGCCCCCACCTGTCCCCCAGGCTGGAGTGCAGTGGCGTGATCGTAGCCCGCTGCAGCCTTGACCGCCTGGCCTCAAGTGATCCTCCCACCTCAGCCTTTTGACTTGCTGGGACCACGGGCGCCGCCACCATGCCCAGCTAATTTTGTATTTATCTGTAGAGATGGGGTCTCACTGTGTTGGCCTGGCTGGTCTCGAACTCAAGTGATTTTCCCACCTTGCCCTTCCAGAGTTCTGGGATTACGGGCATGCGCCACAGGGCCCGGCCCACCGTCACTTTCTTGCCATTAGCTGTCTCTTGTAGTGTGTGGCTTCGGTCATTCCTTCCCCAAGCACCAGCCAACCTGAAACGTGTCTAGTGAGCAAGCTGTTGGCGTCACGTACCCAGGACGGGGTTCCACTGTCGTGAGCTGGTTGGTTCGTTCTGTACCATCCACTTAGTCATCAGCTGTGTGTGGCGCAAAACGAGAATTTACCGTCTCTTCTTTCGGGAGGGCAGGAGTCGGAAATCAAGGTGTGGGCAGGGTCACAGTCTCATCAGGGGCCCAGGGGAAGCCACTCCTGCGTCTCCCAGCTCCGAGTCGTGGCTGGCCATTCCTTGGCCCTCCCTGGCTTGCGGCCGCAGCGCCCGGCCTCCTGTTTTTCACGGCTGGCTCTTCCCCCGTTTGTCTCCACGTGGCGTTCTCCTCAGTGTGCCTGTGTCTAAGTGTCCCTCTTCTCATGAGGACACCAGGCATTGGATGACGGCCCGCCACCTCCAGGATGTCCTCATCTTACCTATGTTTACAAGACCTCATTTCTTTTTTCTGAGATGGAGTCTCTCTCTGTCACCCAGGGTGGAGTGCAGTGGCATGATGTGGCCTCACTGCCACCTCCGCCTCCCGGGTTCAAGCGATTCTCCTGCCTCAGCCTCCTGAGTAGCTGGGACCACAGGCACGGGCCACCACGCCCAGCTGATTTTTGTATTTTTAGTAGAGACGGGGTTTCACCACGGTAGCCAGGATGGTCTCCAACTCCTGGCCTCACGATCCTCCCGCCTCGGCCTCCCAAAGTGCTGGGATTACAGGCGTGAGCCACCGCGCCCGTCCAAAACCTCATTTCAAATAGGGTCACAGCTACAGCTGCAGGGATTCGGATGGGGATGTGCCTGTGGGGGACACAGTTCATCCAAAGCGGCGCCCCCTGGTGGAGGGGGTGAAGCAGGCAGCGTGTGGGCTGGGCGGACTCCACCTGATTCCCAGTTGCGCATCTGGGAGCCGTGGGGTCCCCAGGTGGCTTCTGCTCAGCGTTGGGAACACATCGAGGTCCTTCCATCTCCGGACCCTCACACCGCCCTGGCCCTGCCTGGACATGCTGCGCCCCTTCCCGGCTGTCCTCCTCCGTCACACCTCAGCTGACGGCTCCTCTTGAGAGAGCCCTTCCTGGCCCCGGGCCCCCCAGGGCTTCTTTTGAGGGACCCACTGCTGCCTGGCCCTTCATTGCCACCGTGTGCTGGGCACTGCCGTGGGCCCTGCGTGGGCAGCCATAGAAGTGGAATGTGTGGTCACCATTCATGTGTGTGGCAGCGGCCCCAGGCTGGGCTGGAGAGACCACAGAGTGGCCCGGGCGTCAGGGGTGGTCCCCAGCCGAGCAGCCTGTGTCCCTGGAGGCAGGTTCTTCCAGGCAGGAGGGTTTTGGAAGCTCCTCATGGGATGGGGTGCCGGGAGCTTGGGGAAGGCGCTGGGGAAGCGGGTGCTCCACATCAGGCTCGCAGATAGCTGCCAGGAGAAGCCAGCTTTGAGGGTGTCCAGGCTGGGGCGGACCGATCAGCGGCAGCGGTGAGGGTGGTGCTCTGTGCTCAAGGCAGGTGCGCCTGGTGCTTCCAGGCGCTGGAGAAGAAGGGGATCGGCCACCTGGAGGAGAAGGAGCTGAAGGAGCGGAACAAGAGGATCCAGGAGGACAACCGGCTGGAGCTGCAGAAGGTGGGTGCCCCCTCCTGGGGCCGTGCCCAGCCCAGGCGTCCCGGGACCAATCCCTGTGCCAGGACAGTCGGGCAGGGCCGGGCTCCTGTCACAGGCCGCCCTCAGCCTCCTGTGCCCGCAGGTGAAGCAGCTTCGGCTGGAGCGGGAGCGGGAGAAGGCCATGCGAGAGCAGGAGCTGGAGATGCTGCAGCGAGAGAAGGAGGCGGAGCACTTCAAGACGTGGGAGGAGCAGGAGGACAACTTCCACCTCCAGCAGGCCAAGCTGCGGTGAGCGGCGGCCCTCCCCACCCTCCCTCTGACCCAGACATGGCAAGCTCGCACCTGCCCAGGGCCGGGGCACTGGCTGTCACTCTGTCTGGAAGCCACGACTCTCCCACCCTTCAGGGTCCTGCAAGGCACCTCCTGGGGAGGCCCACCCTGATCCCTTCCTGGGTAGCCAGGCTTCTGCCTCCTGCCCTCGCCCACTGGGCTGGGTGCACAGGAGTCGGACCCAGGTGAACACACCCCACGCCACTGTTAGTGCTGGATGCCGGGTCTGCACCAACTGTGGTCGTCCCTCCCACACTTAGCCCACGAGGGCGGTGCCCCCCTCCACCCGGGTTACAGACAGGAAAGCTGAGGCTCCTGGTTGCTTTGGGCCCCATGGTGGGTATCCGAGCCCAGGTCCAAGTGTGCCTGCTCCCCAGCCCAGCCCTGGCCCCTGCCTTGCCCGGCGGCCTGCACCATTCCCAGGAAGGGGCTGACACTGGGTGACATGAGGCTCCTCCCAGCTCGGGCCTGCCTGGTGATGGGCTCCCTTGGGTTTGCCCAGGGCCCGCCTGTCATGTACCCCCCTGCAGGTGAACAGCAGAAGCCCCGGTTCCCCGCCCCAGTGGCCTGCCTGGGGGAGGCGATGGATGCCAGGCAGTGACTGCTTTGGCTCCCCACCTGCCTCTGCTTCAGCTCCTCCACTCTTCCCCATCAGAGCTCATGGAGAAGAAACCCTCCCAGGCACCATCCCAGAGGCCTCTGGGAAGCCCCTCCCACCCAACCCACCCTCCAGGTCCATGCTGTGTGCACTTTGTCTGCCCTACTGACCTGTGTCCTCTAGCTGACCCAGCTCACTCTACCTTATGCATCCTCCTCTGGGAAGCCTTCCCTGACCACCACCCAGCGGTCAGGCTCCTCCCCAGCTCCCACTGGTGCAGTCAGTCCAAGGGCAGGGTCTTCATTAGGGAGGGTACAGACTGGGCTCTGATGCCACCTCCCCTGCCCCCCACAGCTCCAAGATTCGCATCCGCGACGGGCGGGCCAAGCCCATCGACCTGCTGGCCAAGTACATCAGCGCCGAGGACGATGACCTAGCCGTGGAGATGCACGAGCCCTACACGTTCCTCAACGGCCTCACCGTGGCCGACATGGAGGACCTGCTGGAGGACATCCAGGTACTGGCCGCCTGAGCTCCGCCAGCCCGCGGGCTGCCCATCTGCACCCGGGCCCTGACCCCGCCCCTGCCCCCGCCTCAGGTCTACATGGAGCTGGAGCAGGGCAAGAATGCCGACTTCTGGCGCGACATGACCACCATCACCGAGGATGAGATCTCCAAGCTCCGCAAGCTGGAGGCCTCGGGCAAGGGGCCAGGTAACCGCGGCCGGGCGCCTGGGCTCAGGGGAGCTGCCAGGGGCTGCGAGGTTCACCCGGAAGCCTCGGACTTGCTGCGGGGCGCAGTGCTGTTTCCCCAGCTGGGCTCTCTGGGCCAAGCCACCAGGGGGCAGCAGGCAGCAGGCCCTGGGAAGGCTGTGGGGTGGCGGGTGGCGCCCTGTCTGGGGTACAGGGCCAGCAGCGGCCAGACCTGGAGCTGCCTCGGCAGATTTCAGCGCTCTCAGCGGCTGCCTGGTCAAAGGCCGAGCAACCCTCGGTCCCCCCATCAGTCAGTTCATGCCCCTCCAGCCTGATGGGCTTCTACAATCACGTTTCCCTCCCCTGCACGTGGCTGCACACACGGGGTCCCCGGGGATGCCCTACAGCGTCTCCCCAGCACTGCAGACCTTCGGGCTGGGCCATTCCCTAGGGCGGGGCCATCCTGGGCACTGCAGCATGCTGAGCAACACCCCTGGCCTCCACCCACTCCTAGGCCCCACAGCCATTAATGTCCCCAGACATCACTTAGGGTACTCTCGGGGCAGAATTGCCTTAGATGAGACTCCCCCCCTGAAAGAATTGCCTGGGGGCAGAATCGCCCTAGGTGACACCCCCCTGGTCTAAAAGCCAACCACAGCAGCTCTCGCCGCTGTCCCCCAAGACCCACTCCCCTCGGTGGCTGTAACAGCATCTGCCTCTCGTGGGCCTCATCCCTCCCGGTAGACCCGGTCCTTCCTGTCCCCGCCGTCTCTCAGGCCCTGGCTGCCGGCAGCCCATGGTGGCCGAGGATTGTGGGGAGGCTGGGTCCGTGTCATCTGCAGCCCTCAGTGTGGTCTGTGGCAGAGCCTTCCCATAGGAAAGAGCCCGTGGCTTTCCTCTGTCAGTGGAGCTGTCTTCCCAGAGGTCGCTCAGTCATCCTGCCCCTCACCTGGTCCCCTCCGCTGGTTGCATCCTCCCGTAACCTCAGAGAGAGGCAGGGGAATTCTGCGACATTAGAGGGGTCTTTGTGTGTTCCTGCTGGTCGCAGCAGGACCCGGGGAGGACTTCTGGGGGCTGGCCGTTTTCCTGCTGAAGCCCCAGAGCCCACCCACCGGAGCAGGACGCCTAGGACACTTCTCCAGCAGGCCCTGGGCCTCTCCCGCCACTCCCAAGCCCAGTCACGTGCAGCCTTCTCCCTCCCAGACGACCCTCTGCCCGCCTTCCGCTCGTGCGTTACCGCTGGGGACCCCGGGTGGCTTCCGTGGCCTCTGAGGGAGTTTCTTCTGATTCTTTCAGCCTGATTTCCAGGAGCAGCGAACCGTGGGGTCTGGACTTTGCTGTCCCCCCAGAGACCCACAGAGCCCTGCCTTGGTGTCCCTCGGTTAAACCGGACTTTTACTGGTCATTTCTCACAGACAGGGTCTCACTGTCTTGTCCAGGCTAGAGTTCAGTGGCACAACCATGGCTCACTGTAGCCTCGACTTCCTGAGCTCAGGTGATCCTCCAGCCTCAGCCTCCCGAGTAGCTGGGATTACAGGCTCTCACCACCATGCCCAGCTAATTGATTTGTAATTCTTATTTTTGAGGTGGAGTCTTGCTCTGTCGCCAGGCTGGAGTGCAGTGGTGCGATCTCGGCTCACCGCAACCTCTGCCTCCTGAGTTCAGGCAATTCTCCTGCCTCAGCCTCCCGAGGAGCTGGGACTACAGAGGGCGCACCACCATGCCCAGCTAATTTTTGTATTTTTATTAGACACGGGGTTTCACCATGTTGGCCAGGCTGGTCCCAATCTCTTGACCTCAGCTGATCCACCCGCCTCAGCCTCCCAAAGTGCTGGGATTACAGGACTGAGTCCCCACGCCTGGCCAATTTTTTTTTTTTTTGAGACGGAGTTTCGCTCTTGTTACCCAGGCTGGAGTGCAATGGCGCGATCTCGGCTCACCGCAACCTCCGCCTCCTGGGTTCAGGCAATTCTGCCTCAGCCTCCCGAGTAGCTGGGATTACAGGCGCGCACCACTGTGCCCGGCCTTTTTTTTTTTTTTTTTTTTTACTTTTTGTGGCTATGGGGTCTCGCTGTGTTGCCCAGGGTAGTCTGGAACTCCTGGCCTCGAGCAGTCCTGCCTCCCTTCTAAAAGGGCTGGGATTAAAGGGGTGAGCCACTGTAGGCTTTTTCTTTTTTGACAAAGTTATGTAAGTTTTTTATTTCTGTGGGTTATTGGGGAGCAGATGGTGTTTGTTCTGTGGGTTATTGGGGAGCAGGCGCGAATGAGCCCTTCAGTGGTGATCTGTGAGGCTTTGGTGCACCCATCAACTAGCTTTCTCTAGGAAATTCTAACCCTACCATAGACCCACCCAGGAAAAAGTGGGTCTCATCCCAGCTCAGCCTCGTTAGCCTCCCACCCTGTACAGGGCCTGGCCGCACTCTGCTTGGCTGGGGCTGCCACGGATTCCGGGGCCACTTAGGGCCCCGCAAATAGGCTGCAGCTCTGGGCCAAGTCCAGGTTCCCAGGCGATTGGCTGGAGGGGACTCGAGTCCCTCTAGACTCTCCAGTTCCCTGTGGTCTGGGTGTGGGCCTCTTGAGCCTCTGCCCACCACCGGGGGCTGGAGAAGGCAGGTTTCCAGCAGGGCGCACATGCTGGTCACCCCCACCTGGTGTGTCCCCAGCAGCTCTGCACAGAGCTCTCCATGGGCCCAGCATGGCTCGGGAACAGCAGCAGTTGAGCCCCAGTGCCCGCCTCGGGAAGCTGCCGTCGCTGGACGGTCAGGGAGGACTTCCTGATGGAAGAGAGGCTCTCCCTGAACATGGAGGATAAGAGTTCAGGAGGTGGACGGGACACAAGGACGGGTGGCTGGGAGGAGGCACAGCGCGTGCAAAGGCCCAGAGGTGGCAGGGGCCAGGTATGAGTGGCAAGGGGCAGGCTCGTGGGGCGAGACCAGACCCAGCAGAGTGGACGGCAGTGGCCCCCTTAGGTCGCCAGCGTGCCATGGCATCTGCCCCGAGTGGGGTCAGGCTGGGGCTCCTGCCTCCCAGCATCTCACTCCTGCCCTCAGCAGCCTCCCCGTCTATCGAGGAGGGACTTGAGCCTTGGGCCCCAGGGCCAGTGATAGATGGCACACAGACTCCATGTGGGATGGGTGGGCATCGAGGCATTTGTCCTGGGGCAGCCCCAGGGCCCAGAGGGTGGCCTTTGCCTGGGCAGAGCCCCTCATTGGGCTTCACAGAGGAGAACCAAGGCTCAGTGATGGGGCAGGCCGCTCACCCACAGTCACACAGCCTGGGCTGGCAAAGCAGGTCTGAATTCCAGGGAGCTTGCCTACTGAGCACACCCCCCACCCCCTCCATGGCCTGCCCAAGGTCAGGGCAGAGTTGGGCAAGGTTGGTGGACCTGGCACATGACCAAAGTTCTCAGACTTACGCAGGAGGGGCTGCGAATACCAGCCGCAGCCTCCCCCAGCCTGGGGGCCTGAGCCTCCAGGGCAAAGCCTTGGCGTCTGCATTTAACATGGCTCCCAGCCATTCCCGACTCTGGCCAGGGTGGGGGGTGACCTGAGACCAGGGAGGAGGTGGGACCCCAGGGATGGGAGGGGAGATGACTCCCCTGTGGCAGGGGCGGAGGCGCGCCTGGGAAATGTGGAACTGCCCCCCCCCATGCCCCTGCCCCCTGCAGGTGAGCGCCGCGAGGGCGTCAACGCCTCTGTCAGCTCCGATGTGCAGTCGGTGTTCAAGGGGAAGACCTACAACCAGCTGCAGGTCATCTTCCAGGGCATCGAGGGCAAGATCCGCGCTGGTGGCCCCAACCTAGACATGGGCTACTGGGAGAGCCTCCTGCAGCAGCTGCGCGCCCACATGGCTCGGGCCCGGTGAGCGCTGGCCATGGGCACTTGGGGCGGTGCTGTCCAGGTGGGGTGGCTCTCGCCCCTGCGTGGGACCTTGGGGGGGGTCGTTGTCGGAGAGGTGTGGTGGCTCTCGCCCCCTCCTGTGACTTTATAGGGGGTGGGGCCAGCCCATTCCTGACGAGGGTGGGAATGCAGGCCCTAGGGGGAAGGCCCCAGGAGACTCCAGTTTCCCCCACCTGGAGTCGTGAGCCCCGTAGTCAGGCGGGACCTCTCCGGGCTCCCCAGCAGCTTCCGCCCTTTCTTGTGTACCTGGCCGGCTCCTGCAGCCCCAGCATCACAGGAAGCCGGGAGGCAGCCTGTCCGCGCCTTCCACCCAGGCCGGCGCCCTCCCAGCGCTGCTGCCTCCTCTGGCTGTGTACAGATTCCTGGAGTGTTTGGCACCGCTCTGTAAATACAGCGTCTCCTCTGCTAATTTGTAAATGTCTCTAAATTTATCATGCTCCTTGGCTGGTGTCCTGCTGGGCCCCTTCTGGCCAGCCCCAGCCACAAGACACTGAGACTCCAACCTGAGATAGAGACCCGGCCCTCCCTGCCGCAGAACAGTTCTCCGGGGTCCCTGGGTCCCCTCGTCCTCGCTGCCATAAGCCTTGACCCTGAACTGGCAAGGCCTGGGCAAAGGTCCCAGCCGGAGCCTTGGCTGCTCGCCACCTTCTCAGGGTCCTTGCAGTGAAAGGGGATGTGAGAATGTCGGTGGGGGTGGGGCTCGGAGCCCCTTGCCTCCACGTGGGTAACCCCGGCCCGGTGTCCCAGGCTGCGTGAGCGCCACCAGGACGTGCTGCGGCAGAAGCTGTACAAGCTGAAGCAGGAGCAGGGCGTGGAGAGCGAGCCGCTGTTCCCCATCCTCAAGCAGGAGCCCCAGTCCCCTGGCCGCAGGTAGGCCCAGCGCGCACCCTGGGCAGGATGGAGGAGCCGCGGACAGTCTGCGCCTTCGCCCTCCAACGCGTGCTGTCTCCTCGCCAGCCTGGAGCCTGAGGACGCGGCCCCTACCCCGCCCGGGCCTTCCTCGGAGGGCGGCCCCACAGAAGCCGAGGTGGACGGCTCAGCCCCTACAGAGGGTGACGGTGACGGTGACGGCGAGGGCGAGGGCGAGGGCGAGGCAGTGCTCATGGAGGAGGACCTGATCCAGCAGAGCCTGGATGACTATGACGCCGGCAGGTACAGTCCGCGGCTGCTCACGGCGCACGAGCTGCCACTGGACGCGCACGTGCTGGAGCCGGATGAGGACCTGCAGCGCCTGCAGCTCTCCCGCCAGCAGCTCCAGGTCACGGGTAAGGGCGGGGCTGGCGGGGTAGGGGGCGGGGCTTGTAAGGCTGGCGGGGGTGGGGCCAGGAGCATGGGGCGGGGCCCAGTGGAGGCGGGGCTTGCTCCAGCCTCGGTTCCAGGCCAAGGCCAGTGGGGAGTGGCTTGTCTGGGAGTACGTTGAGTCAGCTGCGCGCACTGGAGCGTTGACCCATTCATCCTGGGCTTGCTGGGCCGCTGGCCCTGGGGACATGGGTGGTCGGAGCTTTTACAGGCCACTGTCAGCCCTCTGGGGAGCATGGTCCCAGGACAGGGGAGGAAACAGGCCTCAGAAAATCCCTAGGCCGGGGTCCCCTAGGGGTTCTTGCGCGGGGCTGGGTCCCGCAGCCCGGCCCTAACCGCCAGGCTCTCGCGCTCCGCGCTTGGTCCCTACCTAGGAGGACGATAGATGTGACTACCAAGGTCCGGGCCCAGGGCAGGCGGTGCGGGTCTCGGTCCCCCAGACCCTGTCCCCGCTCTGTGTCTTCCCTGGCCCCAGCCTCAGTTTCCCTTCTCGGGAGGCACCAACGGCTGCCCTTGCGGGAGAGGCTGAGGGAAGACACGGACCCAGGGGGAGGCCTGGGCCCGCGTTAACACCGTCCCCTGCAGGAGACGCCAGCGAGAGCGCCGAGGACATCTTCTTCCGGCGGGCCAAGGAGGGCATGGGCCAGGACGAGGCGCAGTTCAGCGTGGAGATGCCGCTCACGGGCAAGGCCTACCTGTGGGCAGACAAGTACCGGCCGCGGAAGCCGCGCTTCTTCAACCGCGTGCACACGGGCTTCGAGTGGAACAAGTACAACCAGACGCACTACGACTTCGACAACCCGCCGCCCAAGATCGTGCAGGGCTACAAGTTCAACATCTTCTACCCCGACCTCATCGACAAGCGCTCCACGCCCGAGTACTTCCTGGAGGCCTGCTCCGACAACAAGGACTTCGCCGTGCTGCGCTTCCACGCGGGGCCGCCCTACGAGGACATCGCCTTCAAGATCGTCAACCGCGAGTGGGAGTACTCGCACCGCCACGGCTTCCGCTGCCAGTTCGCCAACGGCATCTTCCAGCTGTGGTTCCACTTCAAGCGCTACCGCTACCGGCGCTGACGGCCCGGGACCGGCGGGCACCCTCGGCCGCAATGAAGGGGCGGCCACTGCGGGGCCACATCCCACCTCAGGCTGCATCTTCCCCTCACCGGGCCTCAGTTCCCCCCCATACAAAAGGGGGGTCACCATCAAGCCTGCCTCGGAGAGCTGAGGGGACAGGCTGGCCCAGGGTCCCGATGCGTCAGAGGGGGCACTGCCCGTCTTCAGAGCCAGCTGACCTCGCCGTCCAGGCGGACACACACCGCCACCTCAGCCAGGCTGGGTGTGGGGCCCACAGGGTCTGCCCCAGCTGAGACCACACGGGGTGCTGTGGGGATGGGCCACAGGGCCCCGGGCGTGGCAGTGCCTGGCTTGTGAGAGGCAGGAAACTCAAGGCCAGCCCCAACACATCACAGGGTGCCCATCAGTTCTGAGGCAGAGCCCGAGGCATGGGGCAGCTGCAGCCCGGCCCACAGACCGCCCTCACTCATCGGCAGCACTGAGGCTGGGACCCTGCTGGGGCCCGATCCGCCGCTGCAGAAGAGCCCATGGTGGACACGTGCTTTCTGCAGAGACTGGCCCCTGACTCACCCCTGTGCCGGCTGTGGGGCCTGCTTCCCCGCAGCGGAGAAGGAGGATGAGTTGGGGTCCCCATCTCCTTCAAGGTTATGGGAACCAAGGCTCGCTGGGCCGTCCTTGCCCGCCCTGAGCACAGGGCCTGGGGGATGGCTCCCCAAAGCCCGGCCGGTTAGAGGTTGGTGAGGGGCTTCCCCCGGGGATGCCCCCATCTGGCCTGGTCACAGGGCCTCGGGGCATGAAACCAGTGACCCAGAATTCCTGCCTATGTCAGGACAGTGGCTCCTTGCTCCCCTTTCTAAGGCAAGGAGGACTGAGGCCACATGAGTGCCACAGCCCTGCCTAGAGTGGCCCAGCAAGCAGGTGGGTTCCTTCAGCGTCTGCAACTGAAGCGAAGTGGAATGGGCCTCCCAGACCCCCAGAGGGCCACACCCAGCCTCCCCAATCGCCAGCCCCGGACCACCCACAGCCCCGCCCAGACACCCTGCCCATCTGGAAATAGTTTCATTTGTTTTTTTAGACTTTTGTAGGTGGCGAAAAAATCTTTTATTCTCACGAAACTGGCCTGGTGGCAAGATCGCATGTTTTTAAATAAACGTTTTATTTTAGAATAATCTCAGGTTTGCAGAATTGCGGAGAGGGCAACGTCCCTGGTGCCCACACCCGCTGCCCTAGTTGCTGGTGGTGTTTGTGACTCGACCCATTTGTCACAAGGAAAGAGCCTGGGAACAACACCGCACCCAGCTGGGGACCCGCAGTCCCTCTGGGAGCTGCGGCAGTGCTTGAGTCTCTGTCTTTGACCCCCACCCCCTGCCTTGTCTCCCACAGCAGGGGCAATGGTCCATCATTCCCCAGATGACGGGAGGGAGGGTACCAGGGTGGACTCAGCTGCGGGCCTGGGCCCAGGCTCTCGGGGCAGCGCTTGGCCACACCTGGGGACAATCATGGTGGTCCCGCCTGGGGCTGCTGCTGGCATGGAGTGGATGGAGGCCAGGGATGCCGCCCGGTGTGCGGCCGTGTCCAGGATGAGCCTCCCCACATGTCCTCACCGCAGCAGGCAGAGGTGGGAGGCAGGTCCTGAACTCCCCAAGGGACACTGGTCACCTCCCAGCCCTGACCTCAAACAAGATCCCAGGAGTCTGGCGCTAGGCGCATCTGATCAAGGAGCCCCCTCTCCACATTGCACATCCGGGCCCACCCTGCCCGGCCTGCTCCAGAATGCCCAATCGAAGTGCAGCACCCAGCACTGCCATCCCCGGCCCAGCCTTTACCAGACCTCACGGGTAGACAGCAGGTGGCCAGAGCCATCTTAGAATCCACTGGGAAGCGTCTTGAATGGGTCCCTGGCCAGTTCCACCGCTGATCGGTACAGGACAAGCCGCCGTGGGCAGCGCTGAGCCCGGGTGGCCCTGGAGGCACTTTGTATGTTTGAGACAAGGTTTCACCTGCCCAGGGTGGAGTGCAGTGGTGTGACCGCGGCTTTCCACATCCTCAACGCCAGAAGGCACCTCTGAGCCTAGAGCGCTGTTGGGGACCGAACGCACTTCCTCCACCTCTCACTGCCCCCTCTTCGGGAGCCTCAGCCCCACATCCTCCTGCCCCGCCCCGCCCACATCTGCCCTCGCAGTTAGTATAGCAAGGACCTCATGCTCTTTTGCCTCCAAAGCTTTATACATGCAATTCCTGTCACTGCCACATATCCCAGACCTGGGGAGCTCCTATTCATCCCACAAAACGGGCCAGGTCGTGCTGTGTGGCTGCCGCGGCCCCACACCCCCGCACCCCACACCAGCTGTGTGTGACAGCATTTACCTCCATTTGGCTGCTCGGGACACAGGCTCACAGAAGCCCACGTTTTCCAGCCCGGAAAGTGGCAAAGCCAGTACCAGAAGCTGGGTGTCTCTACCTTGGAGAATCCCACTTCCAGACCACCATGCCGTCCCAGCCTCAGTTTCCCCACCTGCCCCTGCAGAGGTTCCCCCCACCCCCAGCATCCTGGTTCCCCCTCCTCTCCTGCCTTTTGGACCCCAAGGGAGATGGCTGTCCATCAACTGGCAAGGCACATGTTTTAACAGGGGCCCCAGTCTGGAGGGAGCAGAGCTGGGGCCCTGGGACCCCCGCAGGGTCATAGGCGCTAGGCCTGAAAAGATGGGCTGCTGGCAGAGGAGGGGCACACAGGGCTCAGGAGCTAAGGAGCCAGGTCCTGGGGGAGCAGGGCACCGGGGAGGCACGGAGGGCACGTGAGCTGGGGAGGGCCTCCGAGCTGGGTGTCAGGGTCACCCTGCAAGGAGACTGGAGGCCAGAGGTACGCTCTGCACGCACCGCCCCCCCAGCTACCCCGGGACTCCCCATCCTGGCCCCAGGTCCACCCGGTATCCTGGAAGCTTCTCCCACCCCCACCCCAGCTTCCTGACTTGGGCTGTGTCCAGAGCTAAGAATAGACACTCCCTGCCCGGCCCCTGTCCTGCCGGAAACCACAGCCATGGGGGGCACATCCTGAGCCTGGCCTCCGTTCCCACTATCTGCCCCCAACTCCTCCCACCAGAGCCTCCTGTGCTCCCACTGAACCTGAGGTGCTGGCGGAGGCGGGCCAAGACCGGGAGACCTCCAGCCACCAGCCTCAGACGGCAGGGAAGCCCGGCACCACAGTGAGGCATCATTCCCCCTTTGGGCCTCAGTTTCCCCGTCTCTAAAATGAGCATCTTTACCCGGATTTGCAGAGACGTGGTGAGCTCCGTAGCGAGTGTCCTCTGAACCCCGACCAGGCTGTTTCCCCGAGGAGACGTTGCCCTTGTTATCTCCGGACCTGGGACCGATGAAGTGGGGACAGAACAGCCTTCCTCCACCTCACTGCCCCCTCTTCGGGAGCCCCAGCCCCACATCCTCCTCCCCCCGCCCACGTCTGCCCTCCTTGCAGTTAGTATAGCAAGGACCTCATACTTTTTTGCCTCCAAAGCTTTATACATGCAATTCCTGTCACTGCCACATATCCCAGACCTGGGGAGCTCCTATTCATCCCACAAAACCCCACTTCATATGCCCTCTCCTCACGAGATGCCTTTCTAGCTCACCTCTGGGCTCTCCTAGGCCCTGTCACTTCCTTTGGCCCAGCCCTGACCCCAGGGGGCTGGAACAGGCCGTATCCAGTTCTCTCTCCAGCCTAGCGCATCCCAAAGGGCTTTCCTGGTTTCAGTCTCACTGGGAGCTGGGACACAGAGAGGGGCTGAGGAGAGTAAGACTTGGAGATCAGGTTGGCTTCACGGAGGAGTGGCCTTGGAGCCAGGGTTTTGCCAGATGTATAGGAGTTGAATGACCTCCTCGACAGCGAAGAGAGAAGCTGTGTGAACCGGCTGGTGAGTCAATGGGACAGACCCTAGGGAGGGAGGCTGGGTGTGGCCAAAGGCCAGGAGGAAGGATGGTAGGTGGGGTCGCCGGGGAAGGGGCTTCCGGACTCTGCTCACGGCAGGGCCGGGCGGGGCCAGGAATCCATCCCCTTCACTCACAACCTGGCCCAGGAGATGGGGTGGGGTGGAGTCAGGGCCAGGCCAGGCTGTGCAGTCCCACTCCAGGCCCTAACTCAGGTTCCTGTCTTGAGGCCCAAGATCCCCCCTCCACAAAGACACGGTCCCAGGCCCTGCATTCTCAGCCATTCCTGTGGGGCTCCATCCCTCCTTCCCAGCCCGTGCGGGGGACAGGCAGGAAAGAGTGCCCATCCCCCACGGCAGCCTCCTGGCTCCAGATCCCTCCTCCTCTGGCTCCAAAGCCACCTCCGAGGCTCCTCCTCCAAAGACCCTCCCACGAAATGCCATCACCGCAGCCCTCCTGGCTCACCTGCTGAGACCCCCTTTCTCATTCTGCCTGTGGAGTCTGGTGCACCCCCATCCCTCTGTCCTCCCACTGCACCCCTGGAAGGGGCCTCACATATGCCCTGCACATATTGATCACCTACAGTGTGCCGGCCTCCAGCGCACGCAGTGAACTGGCTTGCAGTCCTGGGGTCTGGGCGCCCCGGGGAGCCCATCCGTCTGGACCTGCCCCGCCCCCTCCAGGCCTTGGGTGCTGCCCAGATGGTGAATAATGCCGGCCTGGCAGGGCGGCCGGGCGGCTGGAGGGGCTGAGGCTCCCAAGGAGGAGCCCCTGTCACCCCCACTTGGGCCACCAGATCCCGGCCACCTGCGGCCTGGAGGGGTCCCAACGGGTGCTGCCCTTCCCAGGAGGCCGCGGGGTGTCCCGGCCTGCTGGGGCACCCACTGACCCCAAGTCAGCCAGGCCCGGGCCCGAGGGGCGTGGCCAGCGTGGGGTGGGCGGGGCTGATGAGAGACGGAGAGAGACAGAGACAGGACGGAGAGACAGAGCGGCGGGCTGCCAGCGGCCCCCACCCGCCCCGGCTCGGCCTAGCCTCCGCAGACCCCTCCAGGCCGCGCCCCCGGGGTGTCCTGTGCCACCACGCCCTCCATCTGTGTCCCGCGGCGACGCGCCAGCGCCAGGGTCCTCTGCTGGGCCTGCCTCTGGCCGTGACTCAGTTTCCCCGGAAGGCCCCACCGGAGCCTGGCCTTCCCCTCCCTCCGGTGGCCTCCGACCCTGGCCCCAGCCTGGGCGCCCGCAGATCTGCCTGCTCAGCTCCGGAAGGCGCTGGGACCCCCTGCGCGCAGGATCCAGCCAGGTGGGCCCCCGCAGAGCAGAGGAGCCTCCGCAGGTGAGGTGGCCCCGCGGCTCACGACGGGACACAGTGCTCTGGTGTGAGCCGGGCTGCCGGGCGCATCCGGCGCTGGCCCTGCCCTGATGTGGGTGTGTCCCAAAGCCCGCCGTGACAGCGGCCAGGTGCCAGGTGTCCCCTGTGCGGCCCAGCGGGTGGCATGGTGTCCCAGGCCGATTCTGTGAGGGGGGCTCTCTGGTCTCTGGGGGGCCACTTGGCTGTGAACGGGTGGGGGGCCTGCAGCGGGGAGGAGGCCCGGGCCCTGGGTGTGGCAGGGAGTGTGTTTGGGGAGGGAGCCAGGCGTAGCTCTGGCGGTTGTCTGTGTCTGCGTGTCTGGTGGTTGTGTGTGTGTGACCGTGTGTTGGTCTGTTTGTGCCTGAGTCTGTGACTGTTTACCATCACGTGTTCATCTGTGTGTCTTTCTGTGTCTGTGTATGTCTGTGCGTCTGTTTCTGCCTGCGTCTGTGTGTTTTTGTGTCACATTTCTGCCTGTGTCTGTGTGTGTCTGCGCAGCTGCCATGTTCCTGTGTCTTTCTGTGCATGTCTGTGCATCTGTCTGCCGTGTTTCTGTGTTTGTCACGTTTCTGCCTGTGTGTGTCTGTGTGTATGTGTGTGTATATGTGTCGGTGTGTGTCTGTTTCTGTGTGTGTCTGGCTGTGTGTGTGTATATGTGGCTGTGTGTCTGGCTGTGTGTGTGTATGGCTGTGTGTGTGAGTGCCTGTATCTGTGTGTCTGGCTGTATCTGTGTCTTTGTGTGTCTGTGTGTGTGTGTCTGGGTATGTCTGTGTTTGTGTGTGTCTGGCTGTGTCTGTGTGTGTGGCTGTGTGTCTGTGTGTGTGTCGGCTGTGTCTGTGTCTGGCTGTGTCTGTGTCTGTGTCTGGCTATGTCTGTGTGTCTGTATGTCTGTGTCTCTGTGTGTGTGTGTCTGTGTGTGTGTGTCTGTCTGTGTGTGGCTGTGTGTCTGGCTGTGTCTGTGTGTGTCTGGCTGTGTCTGTGTGTGTCTGGCTGTGTGTGTGGCTGTGTCTGTGTCTGTGTGTGTCTGGCTGTGTCTGTGTGTGTCTGGCTGTGTGTGTGTCTGTGTGTGTCTGTGTCTGTGTGTCCGTGTCTGTGTGTCTGTGTCTGTGTCTGGCTGTGTCTGTGTGTGTGTGTGTCTGGCTGTGTCTGTATGTGTGTGTGTGTGTCTGTGTGTCCGTGTCTGTGTGTCTGTGTCTGTGTGTGTCTGTGTCTGTGTGTGTGTGTGTCTGGCTGTGTCTGTGTGTGTGTGTGTCTGTGTGTCTGTGTCTGTGTGTGTGTGTGTCTGTGTGTG
>CM052668.1:2502199-2518036 GCA_028533165.1 Leontopithecus rosalia | reverse complement strand
GTCTGCATCTGTGTGTGTGTGTCTGTGTGTCTGTGTCTGTGTGTCTGTGTGTGTCTGTGTGTGTGTCTGTGTGTGCCTGTGTGTGTGTCTCTGTGTGTGTCTGTATGTGTGTCTGGCTGTGTATGTGTCTATGTGTGTCTGCGTGTGTCTGTGTCTGTGTGTCTGCATCTGTGTGTGTCTGTGTCTGTGTGTGTGTGTGTGTCTGTGTCTGTGTGTGTGTCTGTGTCTGTGTGTGTCTGTGTCTGTGTGTGTGTGTCTGGCTGTGTCTGCATCTGTGTGTGTGTGTCTGTGTGTCTGTGTCTGTGTGTCTGTGTGTGTCTGTGTGTGTGTGTCTGTGTGTGTCTGTGTCTGTGTGTGTGTGTCTGGCTGTGTCTGCATCTGTGTGTGTGTCTGTGTGTCTGTGTCTGTGTGTGTCTGTGTGTGTGTGTGTGTGTGTCTGTGTGTGTGTGTGTCTGGCTGTGTCTGCATCTGTGTATGTGTGTCTGTGTGTGTCTGTGTGTCTTTGGTGCGGCAGCCTGAGATTCATGTCGTTGGAATCACTGTAACCCGTGGTCCACCATCCACCAGCTGCCCGGCCTGGGTCCCGCCCCCTGGCCCCCTGCAGGCCCCTGTGTGAAGGAGGCCCCCTGCGTGCTCCCTGGGGGCGTGCCCACTGGAGAGATGGGGAAACCGAGGCTCACAGCGTCGCCTGGCTGGCTGGGAAGCCCCCGCCCTGCACCCTCTGGGTTGGGAAGCCTGTTGGTGTCACAAACAGGAAGTGTTCCGGGCTCTGTGGTGACGGGCGGGGGTCCCCGAAGGGCGTGGAGTGTGTCTGCCTTGGCGTCGGTGCGGGGTCCATGCACACGGGCCTTCACATCCACAGCAGGCATGGGGGGGTCTGGCCTGGTCCCCGACGTTTCAGGCCCAGAAGAACCCTGTGGCTCCAAGTCCGAGGCCGACCCGGGTGTCAGGGAGCCTCGGGGCTCCCGCCTGGCTGCCTGGGCTCTCTGCGGGGAGCCGAGCTGGGAGGTCCGCGCAGGTGCCCTGCAGAGGTGAGAGCCAGGGCGGCCTGGGGATCAGAATCTCACCCCCATTGCACAGAGCAGGGAAACTGAGGCCCAGCAAGGTGGAGCCCCAGCCTGGCAGTGGCAGATCGGGGACTAGAGCCTCCAAGCCTGTGTAGCGGGGGTTGGGACGGGCCAGGCCGGGGGACAGGCAGGCAGCGCCGCCGGGAGGGTGGGGGGTGAGGGGAGGGGACTTGCTGAGAAATGGATGTATGGATGATGAGGTGACTCGCTCCAGCGGGGAGTGGGGGAGGGGCGGGCCTTCGAGGATGGAGGACAGGCTGCTTCTTGGGAACCGAGGCCCACATTCCACTGGCAGCCAGGCATGGGTGAGCCAGGCCGGGTGCCCAGCCCAGCCCAGCCCAGGCCTCGGGAAACAGTGGCAGATAGAGCCCTCCCGGTCCCACTCCCCACAGGCGCGGGTCCCCTGGCAGGGGCGGCATCCGGGGACGGAGAACTCACTGTCCGCCCTCCAGAAAGCAGCCAGGAGCTAGGGCAGAGATTTCTGGAACCCAGGACCCAGCCAGACTCCTGTCAGTTACAGAACATCAGCCTCTTGGGATTCTAGAATAGTGAGGCCTCGTGGATTCCAGGACTGGAGCTCGTTAGAATTCCAGAAACCTCGAGTTTGCTAAGGGCAAACCTCGGCTGCCCTAAGGTTCTCAGGCTGCAAAATTCTGGACTTACTCAGTGTGGAAGAGGGATCTTCGGTCCACACCTACCCCCAGGCACAGGGACAGGGACAGCCATTTTCCCAAAAGCCGCATAGTGCTGCTGTAGTCCCTTGCTGTGTGGGGGCCCTGCCACCCCTCCTGGACAATGTGGGAGGGAAGGGAGGCCCTGCCAGGTCCTCTATTGGCCTCCTTGCCTGGAGGACCTGAGACGGCTGCTCTCACCTGGACCCAGCGTGGGGAGTGGAGGCGGGGGGACTGGAAACTGCCATCTATGGCCAGAAGGACTCAGTGCGGGTTTCCAGACTCCCCGGGGCCAAGAGCCTTTACTCTTGGGAGGTGTGAAGGAGGTGTGAGGTCGTCCCAGGTGTGTGAGCCCCCGTGACTAGAGTGCAGTGTGGTCAAGGAGACCATGAGACCCAGCAGGGACTGGAGGCTACTCCAGGCAGAGGCTGTGGCCGGGGCGGTGGCCGCAGGGACAGCCAGTGTCCCAGGAATGTTGAGAAACACGTACCAGCTCTCAAGGGAGGAGCGCCCTGTCCAGGGGAAATCCAAGCGCAGGAATCCAAATCCCAGGCGGCAAAGCAGCGCGGGGCGGAGGGCGATGATTGCCAGAGGCCTCGAGGAGCACCACCACCCCCCACCACCTCATGGGCGCTCCAGGCCTCAGTTTCCCCTCTGGAAGCCCCGCCTCCCACCAAGGCGGCAGTGGCCTTAGCTGTCCGCCCTGGAAGGGAGCTCAATGCCGCTGTCAGGAGCTGGATAATTTATGGGCCTGGATAAAGCATAGCCAAGCCCAGCATCTGGGCCGCAGACACCCATCTGGCCGCTCCAGACATGTGAACCGTGCGGCTGGCCAGCCAGGGGCCTCCGGGCCAGCGTGCTCTGAGCATGGCTGTGGTGTGCTGAGCACTTCCAGGGAGTCACTTCATTCCGTCACCAGCAGTCTTTCCTTTGTTGTTCTTGAGTTTCGCTCTTGTCGCCCAATCTGGAGTGCGGTGGCGAAATCACAGCTCACCACAACCTCCGCCTCCCAGGTTCAGCCAATTCTCCTGCCTCAGCCTCCGGGTTCAAACGATTCTCCTGCCTCAGCCTCCCAAGTAGCTGAGATTACAGGCGCCTACCACCACATCCAGCTAATTTTGTATTTTTAGCAGAAATGGGATTTCTCCATGTTGGTCAGGCTGAACCCCCGACCTCAGGTGATCCACCCACCTCGGCCTCCCAAAATGCTAGGATTACAGGCGTGCGATGCCGTGCCCGGCCCTGTTTTTATTTTATTTTTTATTTTTGTTTCTTTATTTTTTTGAGACGGAGTTTCGCTCTTGTTACCCAGGCTGGAGTGCAATGGCGCGATCTCGGCTCACTACAACCTCCGCCTCCTGGGTTCAGGCAATTCTCCTGCCTCAGCCTCCCGAGTAACGGGTTACAGGCACGCGCCACCATGCCCAGCTAATTTTTTGTTTTTTTAGTAGAGAAAAGGTTTCACCCTATTGGCCAGGCTGGTCTCGAACTCCTGACCTCAGGTGATCCACCCTCCTTGGCCTCCCAAAATGCTGGGATTACAGGCATGAGCCACATCAGTCCCATTTTACAGGAAGAGAAACTGAGGTTTACAGCAGAAACATGTCAAATCCAAGGTCAATGAGAGGACACACAGCAAAGCCAGGCTTCCAATCTAGTCTGAGCAACTTTCAAGAAAATGCCAGGCGGGCATAGTAGCTCGTACCTGTAGTCCCAGCACTTGTGGAAGCCAAGGCTGGAGGATTGCTTGATCCCAGGAGGTTGAGGCTGCAGAACTGAGACTCTACCTCTAAGAAATAAAAAATAGGCCGGGCGTGGTGGCTCACGCCTGTAATCCCAGCACTTTGGGAGGCTGAGGAGGGTAGATCATGAGGTCAAGAGATCGAGACCAACCTGGTCAACAAGGTGAAACCCCGTCTCTACTAAAAATACAAAAATTAGCTGGGCACGGTGGCGCGTGCCTGTAATCCCAGCTACTCAGGAGGCTGAGGCAGGAGAATTGCCTGAACCCAGGAGGTGGAGGTTGCGGTGAGCCGAGATCGCGCCATTGCACTCCAGCCCGGGTAACAAGAGCGAAACTCCGTCTCAAAAAAAAAAAAAAAAAGAAAAAATAAGTAAAATGTCAGATCCACTCCAGCCAGGTGTCACGACCTTAGACAAGCTACTTAACCTCTCCGTGCCTCCAGGCCTCAGTTTCACCATCTGCAAAATGAGGATCCTAATGGGACATTCTTGTTTTGTTTTATTTATTTATTTATTTACTTTTTTCTGGATGGAATTTTGCACTTGTTACCCAGGCTGGAGGGCAGTGGTGCCATCTCAGCTCACTGTAACCTCCACCTCCCAGGTTCAGGAGATTCTCCTGCCTCAGTCTCCGGAGTAGCTGGGATCACAGGCACGCGCCACCACACCCGGCTAATTTTTGTGTATATATGTTTTTTGATAGAGACGGGGATTTGCCATGTTGGTCAGGCTGGTCTCGAACTCCTGACCTCAGGTGATCCGCCCACCTTGGCCTCCAAAGTGTTTGGATTACAGGCATGAGGCACCGCGCCCAGCCCTTTCTTTTTCTTGAGATGGAGTCACGCTCTGTCACCAGGCTGGAGAGAAGTGGCATCATCTCAGCTCACTGCAACCTCCGCCTCCCAGGTTCAAGTGATTCTCCTGCCTCAGCCTCCCTAATAGCTGGGACTACCAGCACCCACCACCATGCCCGGCTACTTTTTGTATTTTTTAGTCAAGATGAGGTTTCAGCATGTTGGCCAGACTGGTTTCGAACGCCTGACCTCAGATGATCCTCCCACCTTGACCTCCCAAAGCGCTAGGGTTCCAGGTGTGAGCCACTGCACTTGGCTGGAGCTGGATTCAGAAACATCTGATTTTATTTTAACTTTACTCATCACATCTGGCCCCATTTTTTGTTTTTTGGGTCTTTTTTTTTTTTTTTTTGAGACAGGAGTGCTGTGGCACAAGCATAGCTCACTACGGCCTTGACATCGGGGCTCAAGCGGTCCTCCTGCCTCAGCCTCCCGAGTACCTGGGATTACAGGCAAATGCCACTAGAGCCAGATACATTTTTTTTTTAGAGATAGGATCTCACTATGTTGGCCAGGCTGATCTCAAACCCCTCACCTCAAGTGATCTGCCCGCTTTGGCCTCCCAAAGTGCCGGTATGAGAGGTGAGCCACCGCACCAGGATTGGGTCCGATTTTGTTATGTAGGGCGGGGAACGGGTCTCCTCCCACCGCTGTCTACAGCCTGTCCCTGGGGAACCTCACTCCAAAGAAGCTGTGTTTTTGTTCCCAAAATAGAACTGGATTTCAGGGTCTATTTCTTATTATAAAAACGACACCACAAAAATGGAGGGAAAAAAAGGCTGTGTGCAATAGCCCACACCTGTCATCCCAGCACTTTGGGAGGCCGAGGCGGGTGGATCACGAGGTCAAGAGATCGAGACCATCCTGGTCAACATGGTGAAACCCCGTCTCTACCGAAAATACAAAAATTAGCTGGGCATGGTGGCGCGTGCCTGTAATCCCAGCTACTCGGGAGGCTGAGGCAGGAGAATGGCTTGAACCCGGGAGGCGGAGGTTGCAGTGAGCCCCGATCACGCCATTGCACTCCAGTCTGGCACCTGGCAACGGAATGAGACTCTTGTCGCCAAAAAAAAAAAATGGAGAAAAAGGAATCCACACAATTTTGACGTGTGGGTACAGAAGATCCCCTGGTTCCCCCTAAAATGCCAACGAGCTTGGGCCACTCACATCTAACATTCACAACACATTGTGACTCAAAGTTGACCTCAGAGTCCGAGTGAGAACCGGAGACTCTTGGCCAGCTGCTGCCTACCCACCCTCCCTCCTGACACTGGACTGGGTCTTGCTCTGTCTCCCAGGCTGGAGTGCAGTGGCACGATCACGGCTCATACATCCTCGACCACCCGGGCTCAAGCGATCCTCCCACCTCAGCCTCCCGAATAGCTAGGACTATAGACACACGTGAAGCCAGGCTAATTTTTGTATTATTTGTAGAGACGGGGTCTTGCTACATTGCCCAGGCAGGTCTTGAACTCCTGGGATCAGGCGATCCTCCTGCCTTAGCCTCCCAAAGTGCTGGGGATACAGGCCTGAGCCACCACACCCAGCCAGTGTCAGAATTTCTGTTTCACAGTGGCTGAAATGTGTTCTAGGGTCTGCGATCTGCCCAGGGCTTGGGTAGGTGAGCAATGGGGAAACTGAGGCACAGAGTCGCAATCACTTGCCTGAGGTCACATATTGAGCACCAGGGCTAGAGTTCAAATCTAGGGCTCCTCAGCCCATCTCTGGGACCCATAAATACTTCCTGGTGTCCTCCAGGGACCCTGGAAAACAGGGCCTTGGTCTTTACCCTCGACAAGTCCAGAGGTAGTGAGAGCACAATGGCGGACCTCGTCGCAGGAACAGTGGGAATACTCTCTGGGTGGAGACGGAGCTAAGTCGGGAAAGGCTTCCTCAAGGAGGCAATATCTGGGGCCAGGAGTTCAAGACCAGCTTGGGCAACATAGTGAGACCCTGTTTTTACAATAAATAAAAATAAAAATTTAGCTAAGCATGCTGGTGCAGCCCACCTGTGATCCCAGCACTTTGGGAGGTTGAGGCAGGAGGATCGCTTGAGCTCAGGAGTTCAAGACCAGCCTGGGCAACACAGGGAGACACCACCCCGCTCCGTTTCTACCAAAAAAATGAAAAGAAGAAATCAGCCAGGTAGAGCGGTACATGCCTGTAGTCCCAGCTATGTGGGAGGCCGAGATGGAAGGATCATGTGGGTCCAGAGGCTGAGGCTACAGTGAGCCTTGATGGCACCATGGCACTCCAGCCTGGGTGACAGAGCAAGACTCTGTCTCAAAAACAAAACAAAACAAAAAACAAGGAAGGAATATTTGAGTTGGGGCATTGAAGGTTGAATAGGAGTTCACCAGAGCTACTTACACTGAAATGCAGAACTACAAGCAAATCTTCTTTCTCTTGCCTCTCAGGTGTGGTGTGCCTGAACCGGTGCCAGCTAGCCCCGTCTGCAGCCTCGGCCTGATGGGGCGGTGACTGATCCCGCGGGGCTCCGGAGCCATGTGGCCCAACAGCAGTTCCCTGGGGCCCTGCTTCCGGCCCATGAACATCACCCTGGAGGAGCGGCGACTGATCGCCTCGCCCTGGTTCGCCGCCTCCTTCTGCGTGGTAGGCCTGGCCTCCAACCTGCTGGCCCTGAGCGTGCTGGCGGGTGCCCGGCAGGGGGGCTCACACCCACGCTCCCCCTTCCTCACCTTCCTCTGTGGCCTCGTCCTCACCGACTTCCTGGGGCTGCTGGTGACCGGCATCATCGTGGTGTCCCAGCACGCCGCCCTCCTGGAGTGGCACGCCAGGGACCCCAGCTGCCGCCTCTGCCACTTTATGGGTGTCCTCATGGTCTTCTTCGGCCTGTGCCCGCTGCTGCTGGGGGCCACCATGGCCTCGGAGCGCTTCCTGGGCATCACCCGGCCCTTCTCCCGCCCGGCGGTCGCCTCGCAGCGCCGCGCCTGGGCCACCGTGGGGCTGGTGTGGGCGGCCGCGCTGGCACTGGGCCTGCTGCCCCTGCTGGGCCTGGGCCGCTACACCGTGCAGTACCCGGGCTCCTGGTGCTTCCTGACGCTGGGCACCGAGCCCGGGGACGTGGCGTTCGGGCTGCTCTTCGCCATGCTGGGCGGCCTCTCGGTCGGACTGTCTTTCGTGTTGAACACGGTCAGCGTGGCCACCCTGTGCCACGTCTACCACGGGCAGGAGGCGGCCCAGCAGCGCCCGCGGGACAGCGAGGTGGAGATGATGGCCCAGCTCCTGGGGATCATGGTGGTGGCCAGCGTGTGTTGGCTGCCCCTGCTGGTGAGTGGCGGGGCTCTGCAGGGTCCTGCTACCCTCCTAGCCGGGCCTCCGGTCTCCCAGGGTGCATATAAAGCCTGGCAATGGGCCGGGCACGGGGGCTTACGCCTGTAATCCCAGCACTTTGGGAGGCCGAGGCGGGAGGATCGCTTGAGGCCAGGAGTCCGAGACCAGCCTGGCAAACGTGGTGAAACCCCATCTCTACTAAACAGACAAAAATTAGCCAGACACGGTGGCAGGGGCCTGTAACCCCAGCACCTCAAGAGGTCAAGGCAGGAGGATCGCTGGAGCCTAGAGGTTGAGGCTGCAGTGAGCTGTGATCGCACTACTGTGTTCCAGCCCAGGCGACAGAGTGAGACCCTGTCTCAAAAGAAAAAAAAAGGCCGGGCGTGGTGGCTCACGCCTGTATTCTCAACACTGGGAGGCTGAGGCGGGTGGATCACCTGAGGTCAGCAGTTCGAGACCAGCCTGGCCAACAAGGTGAAACCCCGTCTCTACTAAAAATACAAAAATTAGCCGGGTGTGGTGACTGCCTTCATTCCAGCTACTCAGGAGGCTGAGGCAGGAGAATCACTTGAACCTGGGAGGCAGAGATTGCAGTGAGCCAACACTGCCATTGCACTCCAGCCTGGGCAACAAGAGCAAAACTGTCACACACACACACACACACCACACACACAGTTGAAAGCCACCACAGGAAACATGTAAATGAGTGGGTGTGGCTGCAGCCAATAAAACTTTACTGATGATTGAATGCTGACATTTGAATCTCTTGTCATTTTTATGACACTCAATTTTTGCCTCTATTTTTTTTTTTTTGAGATGGAGTGCAATGGCGCGATCTCAGCTCGCCGCAACCTCCGCCTCCTGGGTTCAGGCAATTCTCCTGCCTCAGCCTCCTGAGTAGCTGGGATTACAGGCACGCGCCACCGTGCCCAGCTAATTTTTGTATTTTTAGTAGAGACGGGGTTTCACCATGTTGACCAGGATGGTCTCGATCTCTTGACCTCGTGATCCGCCCGTCTCGGCCTCCCAAAGTGCTGGGATGACAGGCGTGAGCCACCGCGCCCGGCCTATTTTTTTTTCCTCTAAGCATTTAAACATGGAAAGACATTCTTAGAAAAAACAAACAGGCCAGGCACGGTGGCTCACACTTGTAATCCCAGCATTATGAGAGGCTGAGGCAGGCAGATCACCCGAGGTCAGGAGTTCAAGACCAGCCCGGCCAACGTGGTAAAAAAATACAAAAATTTTGAATTTTTTTTGTGGTGGGCGTGGTGGTGCGCGCCTGTAGTCCCAGCTACTTGCGAGGCTGAGGCAGGAGAATTGCTTGAGCTCAGGAGGTGGAGGTTGCAGCGGGCCAAGATTGCGCCACTGCACTCCAGCCCAGGTGACAGGGCAAGACTCCGTCTCAGAAAAAAAGAAAAAAAAAGAAAAAAACAAAACAAGTAAGGCAAAAACCCAAAGCAAGTGTCAGGCTGGCTTTGGCCCGTAGGTTGACGATTACTCTAAACCCGCCCATGGCTCCCTATTGCCCTATGAGGAACGTTCTCACAGGCACTTCCTGCAGACAAACCCGGCCCACTCCGATCTGCCCTTCAGCGACTTCCACAGGCCAGGTCAGGAACCTCCTCGGGGCTCTGACACTGCTTTCCGGTCACAGCTTTGCCCACCCCATGCTGTAACCCCTGGGCCGGGTGTCCATCTCCTGACCGGACCGTGAGCCTATGTCGGTGTGTCCTGGGACTCTGTTGGCCACTGTTCTGTCCTCAGCTTCACCCAGCATACAGTAGGTGCTCAGGAAATGATTTTATTTATTCATTTTAATTTTTCTGAGACAGAGTTTCGCTCTTGTTACCAGGCTGGAGTGCAATGGCGCGATCTCAGTTCACTGCAACCTCCGCCTTCCAGGTTCAGGCAATTCTCCTGCCTCAGCCTCCCGAGTAGCTGGGATTACAGGCACGCGCCACCGTGCCCAGCTAATTTTTCATATTTTTAGTAGAGACGGGGTTTCACCATGTTGACCAGGATGGTCTCGATCTCTTGACCTCATGATCCACCCACCTCGGCCGCCCAAAGTGCTGGGATTACAGGCGTGAGCCACGGTGACCAGCCCTATTTTATTTTATTTTTTTGAGACCCTGTTGGACTGTGGCCCAGGCTGAAATGTAGTGGCGCCATCTTGGCTCACTGCAACCTCACCTCCCAGGTTCAAGCGATTCCCCCTTAATCCCAAAGTGCTGGGATGACAGGTGTGAGTCGCGAGGCCTGGCCCAGGAAATGATTTTAATACAGTAATGCATTCTAAAGGCCGGGCGCGGTGGCTCACGCCTGTCATCCCAGCACTTTGGGATTAAGGGGGAATCGCTTGTAGGCATTCGATCTATATTGCCCAAGCTGGTCTTGAACTCCTGGGCTCGAGTGATCCTCCCCATTGACCTGCATTGACCTGCGACCCACTGCAATCCCAGCACTCTAGAAGGCTGAGGTGGGCAGACTTGAGGTCAGGAGTTCAAGAGTTCAAGACCAGCCTGGCCAACATGGTGAAACCCAGTCTTTACTAAAAATACAAACATTAGCCAGGTGTGCTGGCAGGCACCTGGAGTCCCAGCTACTCAGGAGGCTGAGGCAGGAGAATTGCTTGAACCTGGGAGGCAGAGGTTACAGTGAGCTGAGATCACACCACTGCACTCCAGCCTGAGCGACAGAGCCAGACTCTGTCTAAAAATTGAATTAAATAGGCCGGGCGCGGTGGCTCAAGCCTGTAATCCCAGCACTTTGGGAGGCCGAGGCAGGTGGATCACGAGGTCAACAGATCGAGACCATCCTGGTCAACATGGTGAAACCCCATCTCTACTAAAAAATACAAAAAATCAGCTGGGCATGGTGGCTCATGCCTGTAATCCCAGCTACTCAGGAGGCTGAGGCAGGAGAATTGCCTGAACCCAGGAGGCGGAGGTTGCGGTGAGCCGAGATCGCGCCATTGCACTCCAGCCTGGGTAACAGAGTGAAACCCCGTCTCAAAAAAAAAAAATTAATTAAATTAAGTTAAATTAAATTAAAAAGGCTGGGCATGGTGGCTCACGCCTGTAATCCAAGCACTTTGCAGGCCAGGGCAGGCCGATCACCTGAGGTCGGGAGTTCAAGACCAGCCTGACCAACATGGAAACTGCACCTTGGAACTCAGGGGCTAGAAGGTGCTGGGCAGGAACGGCCAGCGGGGCTGCAGGCTGGGTCCTGGCTGACAGCTTTGCCCTCTGCAGGTCTTCATTGCTCAGACGGTGCTGCGGAGCCCACCTGCCATGAGCCCTGCGGGGCAGCTGTCCCGTGCCACGGAGCAGGAGCTGCTCATCTACCTGCGCGTGGCCACCTGGAACCAGATCCTGGACCCCTGGGTGTACATCCTGTTCCGCCGCGCGGTGATCCGGCGCCTCCAGCCTCGCCTCAGCACCCGGCCCAGGTCGCTATCCCTCCAGCCCCAGCTGACGCAGGGCTCCAGGCTGCAGTAGGAACGGGAGGGAGTGCCCCTCCCGCACGTCCCTGAGGAGCCCTGGGTCCCCTCCGACGGCCCTTCTGCCTGTTCTGAGGGTCTCAGAGCTGGGGGTGCTGGATGGACAGTGGGCATCAGCAGCAGGGTTTGGGGCTGACCCCAATCCAAACTGGGGACCCGTGACTCCTACCCGATCCTCTTACCAAGGTCTCTCCATCCCTTGTCCCCCTTTTCCCATCCGGAGCTCCCACCCCTCCTCTGCTCTCCCCTGAATCCCAGGAGGGGCATGGGGACATTGGCAGAGGGTCTTGCATTGCTGTTTTTTTTTTTTTTTTTTGAGACGGAGTTTCACTGTTGTTACCCAGGCTGGAGTGCAATGGCAGGATAGCTCACTGAAACCTCCACCTCCTGGGTTCAGGCAATTCTCCTGCCTCAGCCTCCTGAGTAGCTGGGATTACAGGCATGCGCCACCATGCCCAGCTAATTTTTTGTATTTTTTAGTAAAGACGGGGTTTCACCATGTTGGCCAGGCTGGTCTCAAACTCCTGACCTCAAGTGATCCTCCCACTTCGGCCTCCCAAAGTGCTGGGATTTACAGGCGTGAGCCACCGCACCCAGCCTTTTTTTTTTTTTTTTCTTTAGGAGATGGAGTCTCGCTCTGTCACCAGGCTGGAGTGCGGTGGCGCGATCTCAACTCACTGCAACCTCCGCCTCCTGGGTTCAAGCGATTCTTGTGCCTCAGCCTCCTGAGCAGCTGGGACCACAGGTGTGCGCCACCGCACCCGGCCTTGCGTTGCTCTGTGACCCTCAATTTGACCTGCTTGTTGGGGTACAGTTGCTTCCTTTTGAACCCCAACCGGGAAGCCTGTGTCCAGAAAGGACTGCATGTGAACGGGGCACCACCTTCTCTTGCCAAAATATATCTCTGTCTTTGGTTTTATTTTCCTTTGGGTCCAAAAGCCATCAGTCTCTGGGGTTTTGTGCACTGGACCTCCCCAGGGGCAGAGGAGGGCAGGGCTGGGGAGGCTGCGGAGGGACGGAGGGGAAGTGGCTGCTCCTCCGCTCTAGAATATGCGTTTCCTGTGCCCCGCCAGGAATCTACATGTTATTAAAAGTGGGTGGGCCGGGTGCAGTGGTGCACACCTGTAATCCCGGCACATTGGCAGGCCGAGGTGGGCGGATCACGAGGTCAAGAGATCGAGACCATCCTGGCCAAAATGGTGAAACCTCGTTTCTACTAAAAATACAAAAATTAGCTGGGTGTGTTGGTGCGCACCTGTAGTCCCAGCTACTCAGGAGAACGGCATGAACCTGGGCGGTGGAGGTTGCAGTGAGCCGAGATCTCGCCACTGCACTCCAGCCTGGGTGACAGAGTGAGACTCCACTTAAAAAAAGTGAGTAGGCCGGGCGCGGTGGCTGAAGCCTGTAATCCCAGCACTTTGGGAGGCCAAGGCGGGTGGATCACGAGGTCAAGAGATCGAGACCATCCTGGTCAACATGGTGAAACCCCGTCTCTACTAAAAATACAAAAAATTAGCCAGGCGTGGTGGCACGTGCCTGTAATCCCAGCTACTCCGGAGGCTGACGAAGGAGAATTGCCTGAACCCAGGAGGCGGAGGTTGCGGTGAGCCGAGATCGTGCCATTGCACTCCAGCCTGGGTAACGAGCGAAACTCCGTCTCAAAAAAAAAAAAGTGAGTATAGGTGGGCCAGGCGTGCAAGCTCATGCCTGTAACCCCAGCACTTTGGGAGGCCGAGGCAGGTGGATCACGAGGTCAAGAGATTGAGACCTATCTGGCCAACATGGTAAAACCCTGTCTCTACTAAAAATACAAAAAATTAGCCAGGCGTGGTGGTGGACGCCTGTAGTCCCAGCTACTTGGGAGGCCTAGACAGGAGAATCGCTTGAACCCGGGAGGCGGAGGTTGCAGTGAGCTGAGCCTGTGCCGCTGCCCTCCAGCCTGGGTGATGGAGTGAGAGTCCACCTCAGAAAAAGAAAGGACCAACGTCGGGGTCTTCCTGGAGCACCCGTCGTGTGCAGGCACAAAAGCTCATGCCCACGTGGTGCTTAATGAAATGCCTGGCACACGGTAGGTGGTCAGGAGGTGCTCAGCGTGGTTTCAGCCAGCAGCCCCAGCCCCACATCTCTGTGTTCCCCCTCATTCCCCGCAAAATGACACAGGAGGCTGCAGAGATGGGAGGCGCCTTTATTCGCCATGAGCCTCAGGGTACATGTGGGGCAGACTGTTTCCCGCCCTCCTCTTCCCTCCCAGGACCTGGACGTGAGCCAGGCCTGGTGAAACCGAAGCCCCTGATTCTACCACCGTACCCTGCCCACCCCCGCCACTACCTGCTGGGAATATAAGGTCACTTGCTGCTTCTGGGGGAACCAGCTGAGAGGGACAGGAGAGGATGGGAACCACAGGAACCAGGGCTAAGTCACCCGCAGTCTACAGCCCCCTGCGGTAATGGAGGGGTCCTGGATCCCCCAGAGTGGGGGAAAGGGCAGGAACCAGAGCTGGGGACTCAGAAGGGTGGGAACTCAGGAGGGCTGCCCTGGGGGTGGGGCTAAGAGAGACAGATAGGGTGGGTGGGGTGGACTTCTGGGGTCCCATCTCAGGCTTTGGAGGGAGGGCTGGCTTTTGGGGGGTTGAGGAGGCCTGTGGCTGAGGGGCCAGGTAGCAGGCTGGGGGTGAGCCTGGAATGGGGCCAGGGCTGACCTGGGTGCCATGGACCTGATCATGGGGCTGAGGCAGAGGCTGAGGGTCTCTGCTAGGGGTTGTGGTGGGGGTTCTCGGGGGTGGGCCCGGGGGCTGAGGTCGGGCTGGGGCAGGGGCTTCAAGCTGAATTCTGGGGCCAAGGCCACGGGTCTGTGAGCAGAGCCCACTTCTAGGGCTCAGCCAGATTCTTGACCTGGTATGAGTGCTGGAGCTGGACTGGGTTCCAGAAACAGGCTTTGTTCCAGAGCTAAGGTGAGCTCCAGGGCTGGGCTGAATTCTGGAGCTGGCCTGGGTTTCTGAGCTGAGCCCGGTTTCAGTGCTGGACTGGGTTCTGGAGCTAAGATGGGCTCCAGGATCGGGCTGAATTCTCGAGCTGGTCTGGGTTTCAGAGCTGAACTGAGTCCCAGGACTGACGTGGGTTCTAGAGCTGAGCTGGGTTCCAGAACTGAGCTGACTTCCTGAGCTGGCTTGAATTCTTGAACTTAACTGGGTCCCAGAGCTGGGCTGAGTTGGAGAGCTGGGCTGACTTCCAGAGCTGGTCTGCTTCCCAAAGCCCAGTTGAATAGCGGAGCTGTCTGGGTTTGTGCTCTGGAGCTGGTATCTAGAATCTGGCAGGGTTCTAGAGGTGAGTTGAGTCCCGGAGGTTGGTTGAGCTCCTGGGCAGCGCTGGATCCTGGAGCTGGGCCTGCTGTCGGAACTAGACAGGGCCGCGGACCTTAACTCTCTTCCTGCAATGACCTGGGTCCCAGGACTAGATTGGACTCCAGAGTCTAGCTGGATTCTGGAGTTTGGTTGGGTCTCGGCCACTGTCTGTGTTTTGGTGCTGGCTGGGATTTCAGAACCAGTCTGTGCTGCAGAACTGACATGAGTTCTAGAGTTGGCTGCGGTGCCCAGGCTGGGTTGAGCTCTGGAGCTTGGCCAGGCCTTGAAATTAGTCTGAGTCCCGGAAGCAAACTGCATTCTAGAGCTGATCTTCGTTCTGCTGGGAGAGTGGGGCTCAGCACCAAGCTGTGTGCTGGAGCCGGGCCCTGCTTCCGAGATGGACAGCGTTCCAGAGCTGGTCTGAATCCTGGAGTTGGACCTGGCTATAGCAGTAGGTGAGGTTCTAGAGCTGGGCTCAGTCTCAGAGCTGGAATCATCACTGGAGCTGGACCGGGCTGCAGGATAGGGATGGGTACTTGCATGCAGCTGGGTTTTAGAGCAGGGCTGGGGTTGGAATCTGGACTGGGCAGCTGCGTGGGTCTGGGTTTCTGAGCTGGTGTGAGTTCTTGAATACGGTTTGATTTGGGAGCTGTCTCTGAATCCTGAGCTGGCTGGGGTTCCAGAGCTGGGCTGCTTCATGAATCTCACGTGGGTTCCAAAGTTAACTGGGGTTCTGGAGCTAGAGTCCAGAGTTCCAGAGTCCACTCGAGTGTTCCAGCAGGGCTTGGCATCCGAGCTAGCCTGGATTCTGGAACTCGGATTCATCTCCAAGCTGGCCTGGGTCTTAAAATCTGTCTGTATTCCAGAGCTAGGCTTGAAATCAGGGCTCAGCTGGATTGTAGAGATGGGCTTCATCTCAGAGCGGGCCTGGCTTCTGGGCTTGCGCTCGGAGTTGGGTTTGGTTTCAGAGCTTAGCTTCATCTTGGAGCTGGGCTTGGTCTCAGAATGGGTCTGAGTTCTAGAACAGGGCTTGGTCTCAGAGCTGGGCTTGGCCTCAGAGTTCTTCTGGGTTCTAGAGCTGGGCTGGGTCTCAGAGCTCATCTGCATTCTAGAGCTGGGTGTGGCCTCAGAGCTCATCTGGGTTCTTGAGCTGGGTGTGGCCTCAGAGCTCATCTGGGTTCTAGAGCTGGGTGTGGCCTCAGAACTCATCTGGGTTCTTGAGCTGGGTGTGACCTCAGAGCTCTTCTGGGTTCTAGAGAAGGGCTTGGTCTCAAGGCTGGCCTGAGTTCTAGAACAGGACTTGGTCTCAATGCTGGGCTTGGTCTCAGAGCTCATCTGAGTTCTAGAGCTGGGCTGGGTCTCA
>CM052668.1:2479394-2502099 GCA_028533165.1 Leontopithecus rosalia | reverse complement strand
GTTCTAGAGCTGGGTGTGGCCTCAGAACTCATCTGGGTTCTAGAGCTGGGCTGGGTCTCAGAGCTCATCTGGGTTCTAGAGCTGGGCTGGGTCTCAGAGCTCATCTGGGTTCTAGAGCTGGGTGTGACCTCAGAGCTCATCTGGGTTCTAGAGCTGGGTGTGACCTCAGAGCTCATCTGGGTTCTAGAGCTGGGTGTGACCTCAGAGCTCATCTGGGTTCTAGAGCTGGGTGTGACCTCAGAGCTCATCTGGGTTCTAGAGCTGGGGTTGGCCTCAGAGCTGGTCTGAGTTCTAGAACAGGGGTTGATGTCAGTGCTGGGCTTGGTCTCAGAGCTCATCTGAGTTCTAGAGCTGGGCTTGGTTTCAGAGGTGAACTGAGTTCTAGAACAGGGCTTGGTCTCAATGCTGGGCTTGGTCTCAGAACTCCTGTGGATTCTAGAGCTGGGCATGGTCTCAGAGCTCATGGGAGTTCTAGAGCTGGGCATGGTTTCAGAGCTCATCTGGGTTCTAGAGCTGAGCTTTGTCTCAGGGGTGGCCTGGGCTCTAGAATAGGGCTTGGTCTCGATGCTGGGCTTCGTCTCAGAGCTGGTCTGGGTGCTAGCACATAGCTTGGCCTCAGATCTCGGCTGGATTCTAGAGAAGGGCAGGGTTCTGGAGCTGGGGTGGGGCTCCGAACTGGATTGGGTTCTAGAGAGGAACTTGGCCTCCGAGCTGGGTGGGGTTCTGGAGCAGGGCCGGGGCAGGGGGCTGGGCTCAGGGCTGGGGCTGTGCTGGGCCCCCCTGCAGACTAGCCGCAGGCCTCCCTGGCCTCTCCAATGGCGGCCCACACCTCCACCACAAACTCGTCGGGGAAGGCGAACTCGCCCAAGACGGAGTCCAAACAGCGCGCAAACTCCTGGGCACTCCCTGTCTTCTTGGACGTCTCCACCATGGTGGACGCTGCGGGCCAAGCCGGAGGCGTGGTCAGCAAGGGCCCTTCCCGCTGGGACCCTGCCCCCTCCCACGGGCCACCCTCCCCCCAGGGCCCCCTGGCTTACCCTGGCCCCTTACCCAGCTCGGGGTCCCGAATGCCCATGTAGCTTTCCAGCAGGTCATCAACCTTCCGAGACGCCTCCTCCTCAAACTCACTGGGCTGGAGGCACCAGGGAGGGAAGTCGGGGTGAAAACCCTTGGATCCCTCGAGCCCAGCCCCCTCCCGACCCCCAGCCCTGAGGGAAGAGCGGACTGGACCCTCACACGAGTCACTGGTGCTGGCACCAACATCACTGCCGCATCTTTCAACGAGGACCCATTTTGCAGGCAGAGAAACCGAGGCTCCGAGGACTTGTCTAAGGCTGCACTGACTCGGCAGCAGAGCTGTGGGGGCAGAAGCCTTGGAAGAACCCTCCCCTCACTCACCGCTTCCTCCACCGTGGCGGCCCCCCCAGAACGAAGCCGCAGGGTCTCCATCCCGCTGGTCACTTTCGCCTCTACGGGACATTTGCTGGACCGACTTCTCTGGCCAATCATATCTTGAGGAAACAGTGAGCGGATGGCCATGAGTTCTGGGTGGATCCACATCGTTGTAGACCCTGGGAGGCCACCAGCTGAGCCTTTCTAGAATCTTCTTCCCCTTCAAAGTCCTCTTTATGTCTGTGCGGCGAATCTCCAGAGACCCATTCGAGATTCCTCTCTTCCCATCCCCAGCAAACTAAACCACAAGTCCAGGATAAGCTGCTGTAATGGAGCAGGTGTAGAACTAACCCCAGGCCGGGCGCGGTGGCTCACGCCTGTGATCCCAGCACTGTGGGAGGCTGAGACGGGTGGATCGCCTGAAGTCAGGAGTTCAAGACCAGCCTGGCCAACATGGTGAAACCCTGTCTCTACTAAAAATACAAAAAATTAGCTGGGCATGGTGGTACATGCCTGTAATCCCAGCTACTCAGGAGGCCGAGGCAGGAGAATTGCCTGAACCCTGGAGGCGGAGGTTGCGGTGAGCTGAGATCGCGCCATTGCACTCCAGCCTGGGTAAGAAGAGCGAAACTCCGTCTCAAAAACAAACAAACAAAAATTAGCTGGGCACGGTGGCGCCTGCCTGTAGTCCCAGCTACTCAGGAGGCTGAGGCAGGAGAATTGCTTGAGCCCAGGAGGCAGAAGTTGAAGTGAGCTGAGATGGCACCATGCACTCCAGCCTCCATTCCACTTGGGAGACCTGGGCAAAGGGATTGCTTGAGCCCAGGAGTCTGAGACCAACCTGGGCAACATAGTGAGACCCTCATCTCTACAAAAAATACAAAAATTAGCCAGGAGTGGTGGTGCGTGCCTGTAATCCCAGCTACTCGGGAGGCTGAGGCGAAAGAACCGCTTGAACCAGGGAGGCGGAGTTTGTGGTGAGCCGAGATCACACCGCTGTACTCCAGCCTGGGCGACAAAGCAAGACTGCATCTCAAAAAAAAAAAGAAAAGAAAAGAAAGGAAAGGAAAGGAAACCATTCCCATATTCTCATTCTCTAGAACGCACCATGACCTCAAAGTGCTGCTTTAAAAGCTCCCAGCCGGGCTGCAAAGTGGTTCTGGCTACCCCCTCCTCCCAGGTTGGGGGAGTCTTTACCCAGTCTTCCCCCCTCCCTCCCCCACAGACTGACCCCGTGGCAGTCCGTTAAAAGAAATGACCTACTGTCTCTGATGCCCTGCCAGAACTCCTCGGCATGCACCGGATGCACCCAGAACCTTCCAGCCCGTCCCATCCCCCACCCACCTCCACCCCACGCACCCGTAGAACCCGTCTGGGAAGAGCTCCCGCCTGCCTCACCGAAGGCCCTCTTGGGCTGCACCAGCCTCAGGGTGAAGGGCTGGGACTTGGGAAGCTCCCGGAGCATCTTGGCCACCTCGTAGTGGCGGCAGCCCACGATGGAGTGGTCGTTGATGGCTTCGATGCTGTCCCCCACGCTCACCGCCTCGATCCGGTTGATGATACTGCCTTCCTTGATTCTCTGCAGGGACCCAGAGCTACTGGCGGGGCAACCCCAGCCACCCGCCTCGGATCCCCAGAACCCACGTAGACCCAGAGGGGAGAGGAGGGGCAGTGGCTGGACCCCAGGAAGCCACCCGTCCGCCCCCTCTCCCAGGCACCTTGATGAAGGCGTAGCCGGCCCCGTTGTCCGTGATGGTCAGCCCCAGAGCGTCCTCTGTTTTAGTGACTTCCACCTCCTTAGTCTCGCCTCGCACGTGGGCGAAGATGAAGTCCTCCAGGCCTATCTGACCCCCTAGGAGCTTCTGCATGTCCACTTTGTGGCTGTTGAGGGTGCAGAATAAGATCTTTCCCCGGGAGAGAGGGAGCCTCGAGTTAGGACACGCGACCCCCGAGCAGTGCCCTGTCTACGCAGGCCCCTCCCTGCCTCCAGCAACCAGGAGCGCAGCCCATGGGAAAGGGCAGGGCACGGGACCCCCAGAATGGAAAGAGGAGGGAGAAGGAGGCTTCGGGCAGGTCGAGACCCCTGTCCAGACCCCGGGCCCTCCAGCCCCGGGTTTAATCTGCTGGCGCCCCCTGGGGGCTGCAAACCCAACGAACCTGGATTGGAAAAACGCCACCCCATTGCGGCCTCAGACTTCCCACCTTTAAGGTGGGGGGTACCTGGAGCCCCAGATCCCAGCTCTGTCCGGGAAGCACAGAGGCGCTTTTCCGAGGGCAGCTGGGATCCGCTCCAAGCCAGGTCTGCGCAGGGGATTTTCTGGAATATCTAGGGGTCCCCAGCCCTAAGACCTGCCCATCTTTTGCGCAGGGCGTGAAAGGGGGTCCCTAGGGGTGTGGCACCCCGGGACCTGAGGGCTGTGCCTCTGAGGTCCGGCGATTAAGCGGCCACCCCGACGTGTGGGATCCGGGTCTCCCGTCCACAGTCCAGGCTCTCCCCACTCCTCACCCTGTCGCGAGGGTGGCCTCGGGCGCGGGTGTCCGGGAGCCTTACCTCGGTGGGCGCGATCCCGAAGGCCTCGGCGATCTTGGCGTACAGCTCGCGGACGTTGGTGAAGCCCTCGATCTTGCCCGTGGGGCTTCCGTGCGCCAGCTGCGTGCGGAAGACCAGGCGCGGGCGGGCGCGGGGCGCGGCCGGGGGCTCCGAGGGCGGGGGCGGGGGCGGGGGCGCGGGCGCGCGCGGGGTCTCGGCCCCCCGGGCCTCGCGGGCCGCTGCGCTCTCCATGGCGGGAGAAGCTCCGCCACCCCCCGGGCCCTCGCCGCCGCCGGATCCGCGGCTTCCTGCAGCCTCCCCTCCCCCGGCCCAGGGCGCGACAGCCGAGACGCCCTGGTAAGGGGATCCGGGAACCCGAGCCGCCCGGGAAGGAGACACCGCCGGGTGCGCAGGGGTGAGTCGGGCCCCAGGTGTCCGGGTCCTGCCAGAGCCAGCTGCGCCCTCCCCGGGGATACCGACAGTCTGGGGGCGGGGGCGGGGGGGCGCCTCAGCTCAGGACCCTGGAAGAACAGGGACCTCCAATAAGGACCCGGACAGGCCGGTGTGGTGGCTCAGGCCTGTAATCCCAGCACTTTGGGAGGCCGAGGCGGGTGGACCACCTGAGGTCAGGAGTTCAAGACCAGCCTCGGCAACATGGTGAAACCGGGTCTCTACTAAAAAATACAAGATTTAGCCGGGCATGGTGGCAGGTGCCTGTAATCCCAGCTAATCAGGAGGCTGAGGCAGGAGAATTGCCTGTAGCTGGGAGGCAGAGTTTAAAGTGAGCCGAGATGGCGCCACTGCGCTCCAGCCTGGGCCACAGAGCAACACTCTGTCTCTACATAAATAAATAACATGATTAATTTTTTTGTACAGTTGGGCTATCATTCTGTTGCCCAAGCTGGTCTCAAACTCAACACCAGAGGCTCCAGCCCCCCTCCAGCCTTGGCCTCCCAAAGTGTGAGGGTTAGAGGTGCGAACCGCTGTGCCCAGCCTCTCCCCAGCATTTAAAGCTACCATCTGATGTATCAGATATTTTATTTTTTGAGACAGGGTCTCTCTCTCCCACCCAGGCTGGAGTGCAGTGGCACGATCTCGGCTCACTGCAACCTCTGCCTTCCTGGTTCAAGCGATTCTCCTTCCTCAGCCTCCCAATTAGCTGGGATTACAGGCACCTGCCACCACGCCCAGCTAATTTTTGTACTTTTAGTAAAGACAGGGGTTTCACCATGTTGGCCAGGCTGGTCTCGAACTCCTGACCTCAAGGGATATTTTATAGCATTTTGTGTCCTGTTTGTCTCCAGGACTGGAGGAATGTCAGCTCTAGGAGGAGCTCTGGGGGTTGTTCCCCTGATGTGTCCCCATGCCCAGTGCCCAGTGCCTGGCACACAGCGAGTGCTCAGTGATCTTTGGTGAGGAATGAATGGATGCCCAGGTCATAGATGGAGGAGACCCCAGGCACCAGGAGGCATTGGTAAAACTCTGCTGGAATGCAATGCGGGAAACACCTATGCATCCATCAAATTCCTACCCAGGAATGTTGGCTGAATACACAGTCTTGCCTGCAGGGCGAGCCCTACGGCAGAGCCAGACACAGCCTCCGCCCGGGAGGAGCCTCACAAACCAAACACGGGTAGAGAAAAGCAAGTGGCAGAAGGGTTTGCAGAATGTAAGAAGGTTCTGTGAGTGCTGTAATCCCAGCACCGTGAGAGGCTGAGGCGGACAGACTGCTTGAGGCCAGGAGTTCGAGATGAGCCTGGACAACATGGTGAAAGCTCATCAGCTCATCTCTACTAAAAATACAAAAATTAGCTGGGCGCGGTGGCGCCTGCCTGTAATCCCAGCTACTTGGGAGGCTGAGGCAGGAGAATTGTTTGAACCTGGAGGCCGAGGTTGCAGTGAGCCGGGATCGCGCCATTGCACTCCAGCCTGGGCAACAGAGTCAGACTCTGTCTCAGAAAAAAAAAAAAAAAAAACTGCTGGGAACAGTGGCTCATGCCTGTCATCCCAGCACTTTGGGAGACTGAGGCGGGTGGATCACGAGGTCAAGAGATCGAGACCATCCTGGTCAACATGGTGAAACCCCGTCTCTACTAAAAATACAAAACTTATCTGGGCATGGTGGCGCGTGCCTGTAATCCCAGCTACTCGGGAGGCTGAGGCAGGACAATTGCCTGAACCCAGGAGGCGGAGGTTGCGGTGAGCTGAGATCGCGCCATTGCACTCCAGCCTGGGTAGTAAGAGTGAAACTCCACCTCAAAAAAAAAACAAAAACCAAAACTCTGTAAAGTATAAACTTTAGCAAAACATGCTGCAGGCTATGACATGGGACAGAAGCCACGGGAGTCTCAGTGAGACACGAAAGGCCACATAGCATGTGATCTCATTTCTATGAAATGTCCAGGGCAGACTCATCCAGAGACAGGAAAGGGATAACAGGGGTGTCAGGAATAGGGGAGGGGATGGGGATTGACGTTGATGGAGACAGGGCTTCCTCTGGGGGTGGTGATGGAATGTTCTGGAATTAGAGGTGATGATTGCACAGCTTTTTTTTTTTCTTCCTGAGACAGACTTACTCTGCCTTCCAGGCTACAGCGCAGTGGCACCATCTTGGCTCACTGCAACCTCCACTTCCCGGGTTCAGAGCTTCTCCTGCCTCAGCCTCCCAGGTAGCTGTAATTACAGGTGCACAGCACCACGCCCAACTATTCTTGTATTTTTATCTTTTTTTTTTTTTTGAGACAGAGTTTCGCTCTTGTTACCCAGGCTGGAGTGCAAAGGAGTGACCTCAGCTCACCGCAGTCTCCGCCTCCTGGGTTCAGGCAATTCTGCCTCAGCCTCCTGAGTAGCTGGGATTACAGGCATGAGCCACCATGCCCAGCTAATTTTTTTGTTTGTTTGTTTTGTTTTGTTTTAGTAGAGACAGGGTTTCACCTTGTTGACCAGGATGCTCTCGATCTCTTGACCTTGTGATCCACCTGCCTCGGCCTCCCAAAGTGCTGGGATTACAGGCTTGAGCCACCGCGCCCGGCCAATTATTATTATTTTGTTTTAAAAGACGGGGTTTCACCATGTTGGTCAGGCTGGTCTTGAACTCCCGACCTTAGGTGATCCGCTCACCTTGGCCTCCAAAGTGCTTGGATTACAGGCGTGAGCCACTACGCCCGGCCTTATTTTTGTATTTTTAGTAGTGACGGGGTTTGACCATGTTGGCCAGGCTGGTCTTGAACTCCTGGTCTCAAGTCATCCGCCTGCTTTGGCCTCCTTAAGTGCTGGAATTACAGTCGTGAGCCACTGCGCCCAGCCCACACAGCTTTTTGAATGTACTAAAACCTACTGAATTGTATACTGGAATTTTTTTTAAGTAAAAAAAATCTGCTACAAAATGGTATTTTCCAGGTCTGCCTAGAAATGAGAAGCTCTAAATTTCCTGGCACAGGAGATGTGAGACGGCCTGGCGGGGGTCGGGGTTTGGCAGTATCAGTTTGCCTGATCGTAGGGCGGCCGTAACAAAGCACCACAAAGTGGGTGGGGTCAGGTGGCTCTCGCCTGTGATCCCAGCACTTTGGGAGGCTGAGGCGGGAGCATCATTTGAGCCCAGGAGTTTGAGCCCAGCCTGGGGAACAAGGTGACACCCGCATTCTACAAAAAATACAAAATTAGCTGGGCGTGGTGGCATGCACCTGTGGTCCCAGCTACTTGGGACACTGAGGTGGGAAGATTGGTTGAGCCCAGGAGGCGCAGGCTGCAGTGAGCTGTGTTCACGCCTCTGAACTCCAGCCTGGGCGACAGACCAAGATCCTGTCGCAACCGCAAAGCAACAGCTGGGCACAGTGGCTTATGCCTGTAATCTTAGCACTTTGAGAGGCTGACCAGACGGATCACTTGAATCCAGTAGTTAAAGACCAGTCTGAGCAACATAGTGAGACCCCATCTCTAAAAAAAAAACACAAATTGGCCAGGCACAGTGGCTCATGCCTGGAATCCCAGCACTTTGGGAGGCTGAGGCAGGTGGATCACCTAAGGTCAGGAGTTCGAGACTAGCCTGGCCAACATGGTAAAACCTGGTTTCCACTCAAAATACAAAAATTAGCTGGGCGTGATGGCGGATGCCTGTAATCCTACCTACTTGAGAGGCTGAGGTGGGATAATCCCTTGAACCTGGGAGATAGAGGTTGCAGTGAGCTGAGATTGCACCTCTGCACTCCAGCCTGGGCAAGAGACGGAGAGTGTGTCTCAAAAAAAAAAAAAATTAGTCAGTAGTGATGGCAGGCACTTGTGGTCTCAGCTACTCACAGGAACCAGGTAGGAGGATCACCTGAGCCCAGGGAGGTCAAGGCTTCGGTGAGCTATGATTGTGACAGTGCATTGCAGCCTGGGCAACATACCGAGACCCTGTCTCAAAACAAAGTGACCAAGCGCGGTGACTCACACCTGGAATCCCAGCACTCTGGGAGGCTGGAGGGAGTAAATCACCTGAGGTCAGGAGCTCGAGACCATCCTGGTCAACATGGCGAAACCCCATTGCTACTAAAAATACAAAAAATTAGCCAAGCGTGGTGGCGGGCACCTGTAACCCCAGCTACTCGGGAGGCTGAGGCAGGAGAATCGCTTGAACCTGGATGGCTAAGGTTGCAGTGAGCCGAGATCGCGCCATTGCACTCCAGCCTGGGCGACAAGAGCAAAACTGTTAAAAAAAAAAAAAAAAAAAGCGTGGGATGAGGGTGGGCACAATGACTCACACCTGTAATTCCAGCACTTTGGGAGGTCAAGACACGAGGACTCTTGAGCCCAGGAGTTCAAGACCAGCCTGGGCAGCATAGGGAGCCAGGTGAATCGCTTGAACCTCTAAAAAATAAAAAACAGCTGGGCGCGGTGGCTCATGCCTGTAATCCCAGCACTTTGGGAGGCCGAGGCGGGTGGATCACGAGGTCATGAGATCGAGACCAACCTGGTCAAAATGGTGAAACCCCGTCTCTACTAAAGCTACAAAAAATTTTTTTTAAAATTAAAAATATAACAAAAACAGGCCAGGCGTGGTGGCTCACGCCTGTAATCCAAGCACTTTGGAGGCCAAGGCGGGCGGATCACCTGAGGTCGGGAGTTCAAGACCAGCCTGACCAATATGGTGAAACCCCATCTTTAAAAAAAAAAAAAAAAAAAAAAAACACCACAAACAGGTGGCAGAAATGGCTCCTCTCACAGCTCCAGAGGCCAGAATTCCACAATCAAGGTGCTGGCAGAGCCTCGCTCCCGCAGAGCCCCTGGGTAGAACCATTCCTGGCGTGCAGAGTTTCCGGCTTTGGGTGGCCTTCCTTGACGTCCCTTGGCTTGTAGACACATCACTCCACTCTCGGCCTCTGTTGTCACTTGGCTGTCGCTTCTCTGTGTCTGTCTCCAGATTTTATCTTCTTATAAGGAAAGCAGTCTTACTGGATCGAAGGCTCACCCTGCTTCAGAATGACTTCATCTTAATTATATCCGCAACGACCCTATTTCCAAATACGGTCACGTTCAGAGGTTCTGGGTTCAGACGATTTGCTGAATTTTTTAGGAGGTCTTGTCTATGCCATTCAACGCTGAAGTCTCTGGGAAGGTTTCTCAATAAGCAACACACACACACACACACACACACACCACACACACAGCAAAATGCAGAGCTCCGAGTAATCTAATGGAAAATGGGCACTCTAACAAAATCGTGTACATGAGTGTCCACAGCAGCATTACTCACAAGTGAATGTTAGAAACAGCTAAGTGTCCTTGGACAGCTAGATGGGTCAGTTCAGAGCGGGTTCACCCACACCGCAGCTGGACTCAGCCACGAAAAGGAACAGGGCTCTGATATAGGCCACGGCGTGGACGAACCTTGAGGACATCACGCTCAGTGAGAGAAGCCAGACAAAAGGACACACAAGCCAGGTGTGGTGGCTCGAGTCTGTAGTCCCAGCACTTTGGGAGGCTGAGGGAGGAGGATCACCTGAGGCCAGGAGTTCGAGACCAGCCTGGCCAACATGGCAAACTCCAATCTCTACTAAAAATACAAAAATTAGCCAGGGGTGGTGATGGATGCCTGTATTTTACTTAAAAAGTCCAGATCCAGCAACGGGAAGGGCCAGATCCAGTAGTGGGAAGCTACTCGGGAGGTTGAGGCAAAAGAATCACTTGAACCCGAGAGGCGGAGATTGCAGTGAGCTGAGATTGCACCACTGCCCTCCAGCCTGGGTAACAGAACAAGACTCCCGTCCCAAAAAGGCCACACAACCTGTGATCCCGTGTCTGTGAAATATCCGGGACAGGCCAAGCCACAGAGGCAGGAAGGGGATTTGTGGGTGCCAGGAGCTGCAGAGGGGATGGGAGTGGCTGTTGATGGGGGGTTAGAATGAGCAGAGATTTGATAAAGGTAATGATTGCATAACGCTGCGGATAAACTAAGTGCCACTGAATTGCGCATTTTGAAACGGCCGAAACGGCCAGGCGAGGTGGCTCATGACTGCAATCCCGGGGCTCTGGAGGCTGAGGCAGGAGGGTCTCTTGAGCCTGGAAGTTCAAGGCTGCAGTGAGCTGTGACTGGGCCACTGCACTGCAGCCTTCGTGGCCGAGTGAGACCTGGTTTCTCATACACAAAATGGCTGTAATGGCAAGGTTTATGTTGCCGATTTTACACAATAAACAAAACGAATGACAGTGTGCTGGGGAAGGACTTGAACCCCCGTGTGGACCCAAGTTGAAGGATGAACTGGGCAGCCGTGACTGCCCCGAGCCCCCCACGTGTGCTGAGCCCACAGGTAGAAGGCAGGATGGAGGTGCCTGCCCTGCCGCTGGCTGGCTCTGTGAACCCCAGCAAGTTTGGGTCCCAGCCTCCCTCAGAGACTCTGAAGCGCTGCTGGAGGTAAGAGCAGGCCTGGCGATGTCATGGCCCCCAGCGGCGATGTCATGGGGGCCACGGCCACACCTCCTGAGCCCTCCACACCACCCCAAACAACTTACACACTCACCAGCTGAAAACACGAATTCCGTTTCTATTTATTTAAAAAGTCCGGATCCAGCATTGGGAAGGGGCCGCACCCAGGAGGGTCCCCCGGCCGGAGGAGGGCAGGATGGGCAAGACCACCCCCCCATCTGGGGGCAGGCATTTGGGGACCCATCCCAGGTAAGTCCCCACAGGGCAGCTGCCTGTGTGACCCAGGGCACACACCTGGGTAATCTGGGGGTCCTGCCGTGTGCTGGGGGTGGTTGTCTGTCCTGGTCCCGGGGATAACGGGGAGAGCCCCGTGGTGCATGGCTGTCCTCCAAGGAGGGGCGCAGCGAGTGTTTCTTCTGGGTTCAGGGGGCTGGGGTGATTGAAAGCTAAAGGGATGCTGCAGAAATTTAATTTTAGGGGGGCTGGAGCCCCCAAGGTGCAGGATGGGACCAGGCCCCAAAGGGTGGACCCTCAGCTTCTCGTCCATGGGGCAGATTGGGGCAGGGCCGCGCCCACAGCTTCTCCTCTGCATCGTGGGCCCGCCCACTCCTCACAGGTGCTCGCTGAAACCAGAGACAGGAGGGCCCGGGATGAGGACGGCATCATCTCTGACCCCCACCAGACCCAGAGGAACCCCAGAGGCCTTGCATCAACTACTCCGACAGATGCCAGGGTTGGGGGGCCGGCGTGGATCCCACCTAATCCAGGCACCGGGATCCGCCCTGAGAAGCTTTGGGGAACTCCTGGTGCCCCCCCACCGAGTGAGCCCGGCCCCGCCCCCCGCCCCACCGGGCACACACCTGGCGACCTGGGCCAGGATTTCCTTGATGCGGATGATGAGCTTCTCATGCTGTGCAGGGTCGCGCTCGATGGCACCGTGCAGCCGGGCCATGTAGAAGTCCAGGGTGCCTAGCGTGGGCGTCTCGCCCGTGCCTGGGGGACACATAAGGTGAGTCAGGCGAGGGTTCCCGGGAGTCGCAGGGCGGGGACTCCAGGGCAAGGGGCAGAGGTGGGGGGTGTACTGTCAGGGCGGGTCTCGCGGAGGGCGCGGGTGGGGCGCACGGTGGGTTAGGGTCAGCCGAGGCAGAAGGCGGCGGGAGAGGGCGGGTCTCGAGCGGCGGGGGTCCTGGGTCAGCTGAGGACCGCCACAGACCGAGGGAGCGGGGTCGGGGAGGCGGCGGGATGACACTGGGGAGCCGGGGTCAGGTGGGGCGTGACTGGAGGAGCAGGGCGGGGGGAGGAGTGGGTGACGGGGGCGTGGGGAGGTGGGGTCAGCGCCCAAGGCCGGTCGGGGGCTGGGGAGGGAGAGAGGCCAGCGAGGGTGGGGCCGGCAGGGAGCGGTGCCCGGAGCGTCCGAGGTGCAGGCACGAAGGGGATCGCGGGAGGAAGAGGGGTCAGCGGGGACCAGGCGGGAGAGGTCGTGGCCGGGAAGTGCGGTCCGTGGGGGCAAGGCCAGGGACGGAGGCGAGCAATGGGGCGCAGAGCGGAGCAACGGGGTCGGGATGCGGGAGGGGGCGGAGCTCGGGGGTGTGTGAAGGCGGGACGATAGGCAGGGCCGGGTGACTGGGGAACGGGACGGGAGTGGGGTCCGGGTGACCGGGGCGGGGCCATGTGACTGGGGGAGATGGGCGGGGCCGGGTGAGGGGGCGGGACGACGGGTGGGGCTGGGTGACTGGGGAGGGGGGTGACTGGGGTCGGGCGACCGGGGCGGGGCCATGGGCGGGGTCCGCACCCGGCACGGGCAGCGAGGCGAAGCTGGCGGTGAGCGCCTGGCGCACGGCCTGGAGCTGCTGCTGCAACGCCAGCGTCCGCCGCTCCTCCAGCGCCAGCTCCTGCTCCAGACGCTCGCGCGCGCTGCTCATGCTCTGCGTGTGCCTCTGCAGCACCGCGTTCTGCTCCTCGAAGGCCACGTTCATCTTCCGCAAGCGCCGCAGCTCTGCCTCGCGGGCTGGGCGGGGGTGAGCGGGGTCAGAACCTGCGCCTCCCCACTGCCCCCATCGCCCGGCTTTAGCCCGGGGCGAGTCCCTGCCGGGGTTTCCGCGCCCTCTGCCTCCCGCTCCACATCAGTTCCTGGGGCGACACCGGGTGCCTGGCGCTTAGAGGGAACCTCCCGATCCGCCCCCTCCCGCCTTGGGGGCCTCCTGGCCCACGCTCCCCTCCACCACCCACGTCCACGGAGTTCGCATCAGGACCGCAGTTGACAGTCACCTTTGTTTTGGTCCAAGAACTCTTCAGTGAAGATGGGAACATCGAAGGTGGAGAAGCCGTCGCAATCCCCACCCTAGGGCGAAGGGACAAGGTGGAAATTTGCTGGTGGTAGGGGGCAGCCACGTTCTGGGTGTGCCCAAACCTAGGAGGGTCTCCTGGGGCACCCTGAGTGCGAGCACGATCAAGAGCGTCCCCGCAGTGCGGTGGCACCGCCCCTGCTTGCATACATCTGGGCGAGGGGCGATGGCTTCCTCCTCGAAGCACCAGACCTTTCTACCTCAGGTGATCCACTAGGAGAGTCGCTTACCTTGTGTCCATTCAGAAGGGTGTTCATGAGCCCCGGGCCGGAGTCTTCTGGCAGGGAAGGGGAAGAGAAGGGTCAGCCTCCCGGGTCTCCAGGGACCACGCCCTGCTCATGGGCTGCAGCTCCGCACCTGCGACCCCCGCGTCTGGGCATCCCCTACTGTACTGAGCGAGCTCCTTTCACTTCTGTCCGGCTATGTATCTCTCCCCTGCCCACCCCATGGGACTGTGCCTCATGTAGCAGAGGCCTTACCTGGGCTTCGGTCGCACCCCACAGAGTAGGACCCCAACTGCTCCCGCTGGCCCCTCCCACCATTTTTCTTTCTTTCTCTTTTTTAGACTGAGTCTCGCCCTGTGACCCACGCTGGAGTGCAGTGGTGCAATCTCGGCTAACCGCAACCTCCACCTCCTGGGTTAAAGCGATTCTCCTGCCTCAGCCTCCCGAGTAGCTGGGACTGCAGGCACATGCCACCATGCCCAGTTAATTTTTGTATTTTTAGTAAAGAGGCGGTTTCACCATGTTGGTGAGACTCGTCTCGAACTCTTGACCTCAGGTGATCCACCTGCCTCGACCTCCCGAAGTGCTGGGATTACAGGCGTGAGCCGCTGCGCCTGGCGTCTCCCACCTTTCTTGATCTTCTTCTCCTGCATCTTCTCCGTGCACATCTTGTAGGCTTCCGACTGCTGGTATTCCCGCAGCTCCTTCATGTACTGCTGCTTCTCTCTCTCCGCCTCATCCAGGTACCGCTGGAGGGCAGCACCAGAAGACGTGACCACCCAGAGGCAGGGGAAGCCTCCAACGTCAGGACCCAGTCTCCATCACAGCTTTCACTGCACCCTCCCCCTCCTGAACCTTTGATAGCTCCCTGTTCCCTTCAGACAGACAACCAGCGCCTCAGCCTGTTGTTCAGGGACCTCAGAGCTCCCCACATCACTTCCCATGCCCCTGACTGGCCGGCCACGACAAGCCACTCCCAGATGCCAGTCATGGGCAGGCACCCACCTCCAGGATATGCGAATGCCTGGACTCCCTCCTACACCTGTTTCTCTTTTTGAAATCTCACTTACAAGGGTACATATCGGTGGTGGCTTTGGTACGTTTTCTTAATGTTTTTGCAATTTTTAAACTAACAGGATATGATAATCAGTTTTCACAGAAACTCCTGAGACATATCCTTGTCGGCCCTCCAGTTTTCATATCGGTGGTGGCTTTGGTACGTTTTCTTAATGTTTTTGCAATTTTTAAACTAACAGGATATGATAATCAGTTTTCACAGAAACTCCTGAGACATATCCTTGTCGGCCCTCCAGTTTTCAATCGGTCTGGCCTCTTGCTAGCCCCGCCCCCAAAAGCTGGTTGCGGGCCGGGCATGGTGGCTCACGCCTGTAATCCCAACACTCTGGGAGGCGGAGGCTGTTGGATCACTGGAGGTCAGAAGTTCGAGACCAGCTTGGCCAACATGAAGAAACGCTGTTTCTACTAAAAATACAAAAATTAGCCGGGCATGGTGGCAGGTGCCTGTAATCCCAGCTACTTGGGAGGCTGAGACAGGAAAATTGCTTAAACCTGGGAGTCGGAGATTTCTGCGAACAAATATCTCACCACTGCACTCCAGCCTGGGCAGCAGAGCCAGACTCCATCAAAAACAACCACAAAGAAAATCCACCAAAAAAACCTGATCATGGGTGAACATTTCTCCAGCCAGAAGGAAAAACCCCGCACGTGGAATCCTTTGGGGGTCAGAGCTACTGGGGGGTGGTCAGTGGACCCGTCAGCACTGTTCGGGGGCCCGCCTGCCCCCACCTGCTTCTCTGTTGGCTGCAGCTTGCTCCACTCGGCGCCCAGCATCTTGGTGATCTCGGGAAAAGGAAGGTCCGGGTGGCGAGTGCGGATCTGCTCGCGCCGCTCATTCAGGAAGCGCACGTAGCCGGTGACCGGTGCCTTGGGCCCATTAGGCAGAATCTTCTTCCGCTTCTTACCCTTGGGCCAGCCGCGTTTCTTCACCGGCTGCAGAACCGGGCTGCGTCGTTGGGAGGGGGGCCTGGCGGCCTGGGGCGGGGCTCAGAGGGGCATGGGGCGGGGCCTAATGTGTGGGCGGGACTAGGGGCGGGGCCTAGCTGGGAGAAAGAACCCGGAAGAGATGGAGGTAGGGCCGGGTTAGGAGTTAGGACACGGAGGATTAGAGGGGTCCCTAGCCAGGGGTGAGGGGATCTGAGCGGACTAGGGGCTGAGGTTTGAGCCCAGGGGTAGCGTTGACCGGTTGTGGGCGTGGCCTATTCTCGGTAGGCGTGGCTGCCTGCTGTAGAAAGGGCCCATTGGACCATAGGGGGGAGGGTGCCGCCCCCAAGGAGTGGAAGTGAGCGGGGCCTTAGGGCGGGCAGAGCGGGCACTGGGCGGTGAGCGGAGCCTGGATTTAGAGTGGCAGAGGATGTCAGGGGCGTGGCAGCTCGCACGGGGCGGGGTCTCAGCTTCCGGAGGAAAATCTGGGCTGTGGGCGGAGCCACAAGCAATTCAAATCTAGCTTGGGGCGGGGCTTCAAGGCTGGGGCGGGAGCCCGGGGCCTCCCCAAGCTCAGCGCAGGGACTCTCACCTCCTCCTCGTGGGACCCCTTCTCGCCGGCGCGTGGACCCTCGCCGCGCTCTTGCTTGACAGCCACCACGAAGCCCCCATGCTGGCCCGGAGCCTTGCCGCCCGTCGGCCTGGAGCCAAGGATACCAGGGTCAGCCTCGTCCCTAGAGCCTCCCCTCCCCCCAGCGCCCACCCCAGGGCTTTTAGACCCCCGGCGGCGGGGCTGCAGCGAGGGTGCGGGAGCCCGAGGAGGCGGGTCTGATGGGGTCAGGATCCGGGGAAGGTGGGGCAAGCGGGGCTCCTGGGAGGGACTGGAGGCCGAGGTGGGGGGTGCAGGACTGGGTGGAGGGAGAAGCCCCGTGACCCAGGTCGGGGAGTCAAGACCGCGGGCGGCGGGACGGCGGCGGGGGTTCTGGAGCTGCAGCCGGGAGGGTGGCGCGGGCGTGGGGAGAGGGTCGGCTCACTCACGCGGCGGCCGCGCCGGGCTGCTTGGGGCCGTGGGACATGGCCGCTCCGGGCCGGACCTGGAACCCGAACGCGGGCGGAGATGAAAGGCGCCCGGGCCGCCCGATGGCGGACCGCGAACTGGGGTACCCCGCGATGGAGAGCCCCGGGATGCCGGGCCCGAGGCGCTGGGGGGGCCGGATTCGGGGGCGGGGAAGTCCTCGAGGGCGGGCGCCCCAAGAATCCTTTGTTGGGCGATCGCCCCCCGGGAGGCCTAGGTCGCTTCCCCCCAGCCCGGGAAAGACCCCGGCCCGGCCCCGGGACCCCCGCACCCGCGCCCCCTCAAAGGGCCTGGAGTTCCGCGGCTGTTTTCACCTCCAAAGAAACTTTCCCGGACCTCCCGACTGCGCGACGCTCCAACCAACCGCCCGCAGCCCGTCCCCCGCCCCCGCCGGCCGTCCCGCCCCGCCCCTGGCATGCTAATGATTGCCTCGGCGAACGGTCCCATTGGGTGCGGTCTTCCCCTGGGGCGTGGCCATGCAGATACAGATCGGCGCGCTGGCTGGCGATTGGCCGGGGAGGCCGCTGAGCCGCGTGGGAGGTTGGTAGGGAAGGCGGCGGGCGGTGCGTCAAGTTCGGCTGCGCTCGGCCGCGCTCGGGACCAATGGGAAGCGCGTGGCGGACTTGCCGGGCGGAGCCACTTAAAGGGCCAGTAGGCTCGGCGCGGACTCCTCCTCCGAGTCTGAAGGCGAGACTCGCAGCCGCTGCGGGATTGGTCGGACCCCGCCCCGGTTGCCATGGGGACGGACGGAGGCGGGTTGCTAGGGTTGAGGTCCTGCGGGGCAGCCCCCTGCCCTGACCCGGTGGGATGTGTTCTTAGCTTCCTGCAAATCCTAGCTGGGAAGTTTCCCATTGATTTACTCAGTTCAGAGCCCCCCACGTGCTGATCCCGGGACTTCTGGCCGCAGGGGCTGCTCTCTCTCTGGGACCCCGGCTTTCCCTCCCGTGCTACGGGAACATCGAAGGATGCTGCGAGGCTGAGAACGGGGTGTGGGTCAGGCAGCGGGTGGGGTCGGGAGCTGGGCTGGAAGTGTTTTGGGAAACATGGTGGAGGGAGGTTGCAAGGGCCTCGTGAGGGTGGGGGTGGGGGTGGGAGGCTTCCCCTAGGGGATCGGGACCGCCCAGGGGAACCTGGTCTTCTGGCCCTGGGTGAGGCTGCCTCTGCTCCGAGGGCACTCCTGAGGTCACTGGCTGCAGACCACAGTCCCCTGGACCCTACACCACCTGCCCACGTCCTGTCCCTGCCTTCCTCTTCCTCTTTTTTTTTTTTTTTTTTTTGAGATGGAGTCTCACTCTGCCCCCAGGGTGGAGTACAGTGGCTTGATCTCGGCTCACTGCAACTTCAGCCTCCTGGGTTCAAGAGATTCTCCTGTGTCAGCCTCTTGAGTAGCTGGGATTACAGGTTTGTGTCATCACACCCAGCTAATTTTTTGGTGTGTGGTTTTTGTTTTTTTTTTTTTGAGACGGAGTTTCGCTCTTGTTACCCAGGCTGGAGTGCAATGGCGCGATCTCGGCTCACCGCAACCTCCGCCTCCCGGGTTCAGGCAATTCTCCTGCCTCAGCCTCCCGAATAGCTGGGATTACAGGCACGCGCCACCGTGCCCGGCTAATTTTTTGTACTTTTAGTAGAGACGGGGTTTCACCATGGTGACCAGGATGGTCTCGATCTCTTGACCTCGTGATCCACCCGCCTTGGCCTCCCAAAGTGCTGGGATTACAGGCGTGAGCCACCGCGCCCGGCCGTTTTTTGGTATTTTTTATTTCTCTTTTTATTTTTTAGAGAGTCTTGTTCTGTCGCCCAGGCTGGAGTTCAGTGTCGCGATCCGGGTCTCACTGCAACCTCTGCCTCCCAGGTTCAAGGGATCCTCCTGCCTCCCGAGTAGATGGGACTATAGGCGTGTGCCGTGACGTCTGGCTATTTTTTGTATTTTTAGGTAGAGACGGGGTTTCACCATGAGAGCCAGGCTGGTCTCAACTCCTGACCTCAAGCAATCCGCCCACCTCGGCCTCCCGAAGTGCTGAGACTACAGTCTCCTGAGCCACCGCGCCTGGCCAATTTTTTTGGTATTTCTAGTAGACACTGGGTTTCCCGTGTTGGCCAGGCTGGTCTGAAATCCTGACCTCAGGTGATCCTCCCATCTTGGCCTCCCAAAGTGCTGGGATTACAGGGATGAGCCACCGCACCTGGCCTCCTTCATTTAAGTCTGTTCAAATGTCACCTGCTCAGCCAGGCCTTCTCTGCTTTGTTTTTTTCTTCAAAAGTCGGCTTCCTCCATGTGGCCTGCTTGTTGGGTTCACGGCAGTGGCCATAGTGGGTACTCAATACACATTCATGGAATCCTGTAAATGTCCAGGTGGCAGATGCAGCTGCTTTGGAAGACAGTCTAGCATTTCCTCAAAGGGTTAAGTAAGCATGGACTTGGCCGGGCGCATTGGCTCACACCTGAATCCCAGCACTCTGGGAGGCCAAAGTGGGTGGATCACTTCAAGTCAGGAGGTTGAGGCCAACCCGGCCAACATGGTGAAACCCCGTCTCTGCTAAAAATACAAAAATTAGTCAGGCGTGGTAGGACATGCCTGTAATTCCAGCTACTCGGGAGGCTGAGGCAGGAGAATTGCTTTAACCCTCGAGGTGGAGGTTGCGGTGAGCTGAGATTGCGCCATTGTACTCCAGTCTGGACAATGAGAGCGAAACTCCGTCTTAAAAAAAAAAAAAATATTATCGGCCGTTAAAAAAAAAGGAGGAGTGTCTGACAGGCCACAGCATGGATGTACCTTGAAGGCATCACATTTAGTGAGAGAACCCAGATCCGAAAGGCCACACAGTGTATGATCCCAATTTTTTTTTTTTTTGCGACAGCGTCTCTGTCGCCAGGTGGAATGCAATGGCATGATCTTGGCTCACTGCAATCTCTGCCCTCCTGTTGAAGCGATTCCCCTTCAGCCTCCCTGAAGGGGAGCCTCCCAAGTAGCTAGGACTGCAGGCGTGTACCACCACGCTCTTCTGATCTTTTGTATTTTTAGTAGAGATGGCGTTTCACTGGGCAGGACGGTCTCCATCCGACCTCATGATCTGCCCACCTTGGCTTCCCAAAGTGCTGAGGTTACAGGCATGAGCCACTGTACCTGACCATGTGATCCCATTTCTATGAAATGTTCAGGACAGCCCCAGCCACAGAGACAAGAGGGGACGCCTGTGTACCAGTGGGTGGGGAACGACAGCTGATAGGAAGGAGGCTTTCATTTGGGTAATGAAATTATTAGACCATTAGATTTTTCAGTGATGGCTGTGTGATTCTGGAAATACGCTACAAGCCATGGAATTGTGCGCTCTAAATGGGTGCATCATATGGAAGTTAAGTCTCAATAAGCCCCTTGTCCTAAGATGCAGCCTGGGGCTGAGGAAGGGGAACTGGCCCTGGAATCTGGGCGGTTCCACACTCCACAGCTGGGTCTGCTGCTTAATCAGCGGTCTGACCTCCCAGGCTCCCCCTTGTCCCTCTGCTCCCTTGAAAATGGTCTAGGTGAGGCAGCCTGGCGCGGTGGCTCAATCCTGTAATCCTAGCACTTTGGGAGGCTGAGGCGGGAGGATCACAGGGTTAAGAGATTAAGATCATCCTACCAGCCTGGCCAACATGATGAAACCCTGTCTCTACTAAAATTACAAAATTAAGCTGGGCGTGGTGGCGCATGCCTGTAATTCCAGCTACTCGGGAGACTGAGGCAGGAGAATTGCTTGAACCTGGGAGGTGGAGGTTGCAGTGAGCCGAGATTCTGCCACTGCACTCGAGCTTGGTGCCTGGCGACAGAGTCTCATTCTGTCTTAAAAAAAAAAAAAAAGCCGGGCGTGGTGGCTCACTCCTGTAATCCCAGCCGAGGCGGGTGGATCACGAGGTCAAGAGATCGAGACCATCCTGGTCAACATGGTGAAACCCCGTCTCTACTAAAAATACAAAAATTAGCCGGTCATGGTGGCACATGCCTGCAATCCTAGCTACTAGGGAGGTTGAGGCAGGAGAATTGCTTGAACCAGGACCTAGGAGGCGGAGGTTGCAGTGAGCTGAGATCATGCCACTGAGCTCCAGCCTGAGCTACAGAGTGAGACTCCATCTGAAAAAACTAAAGAATAAAGTCTAGGTGAGAATACCTGCTGATTGATAGCACAACAGGGTGGCCATAGTCATTAACAGGTTTTTTTTTGAGACGGAGTTTCGCTCTTGTTACCCAGGCTGGAGTGCAATGGTGCGATCTCGGCTCACCGCAACCTCCGCCTCCTGGGTTCAGGCAATTCTCCTGCCTCAGCCTCCCAAGTAGCTGGGATTACAGGCGCTCGCCGCCATGCCCGGCTAATTTTTGTATTTTTAGTAGAGACGGGGTTTTACCTTGTTGACCAGGATGGTCTCGATCTCTTGACCTGATGATCCACCTGCCTCGGCCTCCCAAAGTGCTGGGATTACAGGCTTGAGCCACTGTGCCCAGCCAACCATTTTCTTTTTTTGAGACGGAGTGTCGATCTGTCACCCAGGCTGGAGTGCAGTGGTACGATCTCAGCTCGCTGCAACCTCCGCCTCTCAGGTTCAAGCGATTCTCCAGCTTCAGCCTCCTGTGTAGCTGGGATTACAGGCGCCCACCACCATGCCCAGCTAATTTTGGTATTTTTAGTAGGGATGGCGTTTCACCATGTTGGCCAGGCTGGTCTCAAACTCCTGACCTCAGGCAGTCTGTCCGCCTTAGACTCCCAAAGTGCTGGGGTTATAGGTGTGAGCCACCGTGTCCAGCCAATAACAATTTTTTTTGGGGGGGGGACAGGGTCTGTCTCTGTCACCCAGGCTAGAGTGCAGTGGTGCAATCTGAGCTCACTGCAACTTCCACCTCCTGAGCTCAAACCAGCCTCCCACCTCAGCCTCCTGAGTAGCTGGGACTACAGACGTGCACCCCCATGCCCAGCTAATTTTCATATTTTTTCATATTTTTTGGTAAAGATGGGGTTTCGCCATGTTGCCCAGGCTAGTCTCTAACTCCTGGCCTCAAGCAGTCCTCCCACCTCGGCCTCCCAAAGTGCTAGGATTATAGGCATGAGCCACCCTGTCCAGCCATAGTCAATAACAATTTAATTGTCGTTTTATTTTATTTTATTTTACTTTGAGACAGAGTCTTGCTCTGTTGCCCAGGCTGGAGTGCAGTGACATGATCTCGGCTCACTGCAACCTCCACCTCCCAGGTTCAAGTGATTCTCCTGTCTCAGCCTCCGAGTAGCTGGGATTACAGGCACCCACCACCACACATGGCTGATTGTTTTGTATTTACTAATAGAGGCAGGGTTTCTCCACGTTGGTCAGGCTGGTCTTAAACTCCCGACCTCAGGTGATCCGCCTGCCTCAGCCTCCCAAAGTGCTGGGATTACAGGCGTGAGCCACTGTGCCCAGCCTTCTATTAGTTATTTTTAAATATACAATTAAATTCATCCAGGCGTGGTGGCTCACACCTGTAATCCCAGCACGTTGGGAGGCTGAGGCAGGAGAATCACTTGGAGGCTGGGAGTTCCAGACCAGCCTCGGCCACATAGCGAGATTCCCACCTCTACAAATAATGTTTTAAATTAGCTGGGCATGGTGGCCTGTGCCTCTAATCCCAGCACTTTGGGAGGCCGCGGCCAGTGGATCAGGAGGTCAGGAGTTAAAGACCAGCCTGGCCAAGATGGTGAAACCCCGTCCCTTCGAAAAATACAAAAATAGCAGGGCATGGCGAAGGGCGCCTGTCATCCCAGCTACTCAGGAGGCTGAGGCAGGAGAATCATTTGAACCCCAGGAGGTGGAGGTTGCAGTGAGCCAAGATCGCTCCATTGCACTCCAGCCTGGGTGACGGAAAGAGGCTCTGTCTCAAAAAAAAAACAAAAAACCGAAATGAAAATAAAATGATATGCCTTTAGGCCACGATTGCTATTCACTGAGCTCCGGGACTGAGAGAGCTTTAAGTTCCTAAGAGAAACAGATCTACACCTTGGAGGCAAACAAGATAGATATTTTCAAAGAGTTATGAAGGATGTAATGTCAAATAGTATAAATAGTATAAATTATGGGGTTTTTTTTGTACTTTTTTCTTTTGATTTTTTTTTGCCAACTCACTGAGAATATGATTTTTTTTTTTTGAGACGGAGTTTCGCTCTTGTTACCCGGGCTGGAGTGCAATGGTGCGATCTCGGCTCACCGCAACCTCCGCCTCCTGGGTTCAGGCA
>CM052668.1:2468558-2479294 GCA_028533165.1 Leontopithecus rosalia | reverse complement strand
ACACACACACACACACACACTATTGGTTTGCTAAGGCTGCAGTGATAATTATGACAAATTGAGGCAGCTAAAAGAAATGTATTGTTTCACAGTTCTGGGGACCCAAGGCCCAAGATGAAGGTGTGGGTAGGGCTGGGTCCCTCTGAGGCCAGGGGTGGGAGGCATGGGGGGAGACTCTGTCCCCTGAGTCTCTGCCTGCGTCTTCACGTGGGCTTCTCCCTCTGCGTGTCTGCACCCACATTTCCTCTTTCCATAACGACACGGGTCACACTGAGTCAGGGCCCACCCTAATGATGTCATGTTAACTCATTACATCTGCCATAAGTTTTTTCCAAATACGGTCACATTCTGAGGCCTTGGGGATGAGGACAGCAACCTGTGCATTCTGTAAGGTCATGATTCCACCCACAGTGCATGCCCACACAGGTACATGTGTGTGTATTTCTACTAAAGAGACGGGCCGGGCTCCATGGCTCATGCCTGTAATCCCAGCATTGTGGGAGGCCGAAGTGGGCGGATCACTGGAAGTCAGGAATTTGACACCAGCCTGGCCAACATGGAGAACCCCCGTCTCTACTAAAAACACAAAAATCAGCTGGGTGTGGTGGCGCACACCTGTAGTCCCAGCTGCTCAGGAGGCTGAGGCGGGAGAATCGCTTGAACCCCGAGGGAGAGGTTAGAGTGAACTGAGATCGTGCCACTGCACTCCAGCCTGGGTGACAGCAACTTCCCCTCAGAAAACATTAAATAAACAAACAAACAAATAGATATAGGGGCTGGGCTAGACTCACTCTCAAAACGTACTAAATGAATACATAAAAATATGGGCTAGGTGTGGACCCTAGCCTGGGTGACAGAGTAAGACGCCCTCTCAAAAAATATTAAACAAATAAATAAAAATATGGGCTGGGCTGGGCGTGGTGGCTCCCGCCTATAATGTCAGCACCTCGGGAGGCCAAAGCAGGCAGGTCCCCTGAGGTCGGGATTTGAAGACCAGCCTGGCCAACACGGCAAAACCCCGTCTGTACTAAACAGAACAGGAGGCTAAGGCAGGAGAACGGCTTGAACCCGAGAGGCAGAGGTTTCAGTGAGCCAAGATCAAGCCCCTACACGCCAGCCTGGGCAACATGGCAAGACTTCTTTCCAAATCAACAACAAAAAAACCAAACTGAGCTCCCAGCCAGGTGCGGTGGCTCCCACCTGTCATCCAAGTACCGTGGGAGGCTGAGGCAGGAGAATTGCCTGAACCCAGGAGGCGGAGGCTGCGGTGAGCTGGGATCACGCCATTGCACTCCAGCCTGGGTAACAGGAGCGAAACTCCCTCACGCCAGGGAACACCTAGCGATGTCTAGAGGGATGTTTCACTGTGAAGACCAGGCGGGTGCTACTGCCATCTACGCGGCTGAGGCCAGAGATCCTAGACAGTCTCCACCACAGAAAACCATGTGGTCTCGCCGGGTGCGGTGGCCCATGCTTGTGATCCTAGCACTTTCGGAGGCTGCGACAGGCAGATGGATCACAAGGTCAGGAAGATTCCAGTCTGGCCAACCCAGGGAAACCTGTCTCTACTAAAACTACAAAAACCAGCTGGGTGTGGTGTCCAGTGCCTGTAATCCCAGCTACTTAGGAGCCTGAGGCGGGAGTATCGCTTGAACCCGGGAGGTGGAAGTTGCAGTGAGCCGAGATTTTGCCACTGCACTCCAGCCTGGGTGACTGAGCTAGACTCCGTCTCAAAAATCAAAATAAAAAGATGTGGTCCCAAATGTCAGGAGTACTGCAGTTGGTCAGGCGCGGTGTCTCACGCCTGGAATCCTAGCACTTTGGGAGGCTGAGGCAAGTGGATCACTTGAGGTCAGGAGTTCAAGACCAGCCTGGCCATCATGGTGAAACCCTGTTTCTAGTAAAAATACAAAAAATTAGCTGGGCATGGTGGCGCGTGCCTGTAATCCCAGCTACTCAGGAGGCTGAGGCGGGAGAATTGCTTGAACCCAGGAGGTGGAGGTTGCAGTGAGCCGAGATCGCGCCATTGCACTCCAGCCTGGGCAACAGAGCAAGACTCCTCAAAAAAAAAAAAAAAAAAGTTAACCAAGCTTGTGGCCTGGAGAGGTGGCTCATGCCTCTCATGCCTGTAATCCCAGCACTCTGGGAGGCCGAGGTGAGCAGATCACCTGAGGTCAGGAGTTCGAGACCAGTCTGACCAACATGACAAAATTCCATATCCACTAAAAATACAAAAAACTTAGCTGGGGATGCGGTGCCTGTAATTACAGCCACTCATGAGGCTGAGGCAGGAGAATCGCTGAGTCACGAAAAGACATGGCAGAGAGTCAACTACGTTCTCACTGCCTCGAGGGTTTTCTCGTTCTCCGTCAGCTAAAAGAGCACCCCCCTCAAGCAAAATTCAACACTTTACAGGCGGCTGGGTGGGGAGGTTTGCACCTGCAATCTCAGTGCTTCGGTAGGCCAGGAGTTTGAGACCAGCCTCAGCAACAGAGCGAGACCACCCCCAACCCCCTGTTTCAAATATATATATTTGGAGTCTTGCTCTTTTGCCAGGCTGGAGTACAGTGGCACGATCTCAGCTCACTGCAACCTCCGTCTCCTGGGTTCAAGCAATTCTCCTGCCTCAGCCTCCCGAGTAGCTGGGACTACAGGCACGCGCCACCACGCCCAGCTAATTTTTGTATTTTTAGTAGAGAGGGGGTTTCACCACATTGACCAGGATGGTCTCGATCTCTTGACCTCGTGATCCACCCACCTCAGCCTCCCAAAGTGCTGGGATTACAGGCGTGAGCCGCCGCGCCCGGCCTAATTTTGTATTTTTAGTAGAGACGGGGTTTCCCCTTGTTGGCCAGGCTGGTCTTGAACTCATGCAGGTGATCCGCCCGCCTTAGCCTCCCAAAGTGCCGGGATTATAGGCCTGAGCCACCGCGCCGGGCCTGAAGCCTCCGTGTATTCTGTTTGGTTCAGTTACTCTTGCCCCCATTTTCCACAGAGGGCAGCTGAGGCTTGGGGGCTTTCCACGGGCCGCCCAGATCTGATCCTGGCTTTGCTCGCCTGCTTTCCGCCTCTACCGTGACCACCCTCAGATCTAAGGAAGCTGCAGGGCAGCCTCAGGGACCGTCGCTGCCCCCACCTCTGTCATCCCGGGCCTGGGTCACACAACATCAAGGAAGCTTCTGGTACTTGACATTCTCCACCCCACCCCGAGGCTGGACCGCGGCCATCAGGACATCTGATCTCCAGCCAGGGGAGGGGGGACGCAGGCTTGGCGTCAGGGGGCAGCTGGCGACGGGCTGGGGGTATCAAAGCCTGTGAGGCTCTCTCCTGACTCCTCTGTCCTACCCTGAGGGCCGGCGCTTTCATCAGCCTTCCTGACATCTCTAAACTGCCTTCTCTGATCTTTACCCCCGTGTCCAACCCCCACTCTTGTGGGGCACATGTCCCCTCCTATGGCTTCCCCATGCTGGCAGCTGAGGCCTGCACTTGGAAAAAGCTGCCCCCCTCTCCCACTAGACTTCTTAATCTGATGCAGTCCCCTCCTCCCTCTAACCCCTACCGTGGCTCCCTAGTGACCTCAGGGTAATGTCCCAACTCCTCACCTGCCATGTAACTGTGCTTCTCAGTCTGACTCCTCCAACCCTGTGCCTGATGAGGGAACTGGGAGGGGACATCCTGTCTCCCCTCGAAAGTAGGGGCTTCTCAGTAGGAGGTCAGACCTAGGTCCTGGTCACCCCACAAAGTCAGGGCTAGGAAATGGTAGCTGGCTTCAAGGGGACAAAAACAGAGGCCAGTGCCGAGGCTCACACCTGTAATCCCAACACTGGGAGGCTGAGATGGGAGGATCACTTGAAGTCAGTGGGTCAGGAACAGCCTAGGGGAAATGGTGAGGCACCATCTCTACAAAAAATTAAAAAATACTTTCGGTGGCCGGGCACAGGGGCTCACGCCTGTAATCCCAGCACTTTGGGAGGCCGTGGCAGGTGGATCACTTGAGGTCAGGCATTCGAAACCAGCCTGGCCAACATAGTGAAACCCTGTCTCTACTAAATATACAAAAATTAGCTGGGTGTGATGGCACATGCCTGTAGTCCCAGCTACTCGGGAGGCTGAGACAGGAGAATTGCTTGAACCTCGGAGGTGGAGGTTGCAGTGAGCCGAGATTGCACCACTGCACTCCAGCCTTGGCGACGGAGCAAGACTCTGTCTAAAAAAAACAAAACTGCGGGCCGGGTGCAGTGGCTCACGCCTATAATCCCAGCACTTTGGGAGGTCGAGGGGGGCGGATCACCAGGTTAAGAGATCGAGACCATCCTGGTCAACAAGGTGAAACCCCGTCTCTACTAAAAATACAAAAAATTAGCCGGGCATGGTGGCGTGCGCCTGTAGTCCCAGTTACTTGGGAGGCTGAGGCAGGAGAAGTGCTTGAACCTGGGAAGTGGAGGTTGCAGTGAGTCAAGAACACACCATTGCACTCCAGCCTGGGCGACAGAGTGAGACACAGTCTCAAAACACACACACACACACACACACACACACACACCAGCAAAAGGACAAGAATGTGGAGATATATTGGTGCTTTGACCACACCCTGCCCCCCCACACTGTACCTACCCCAAGGGGAGGCAGGGATTGTGCTCGGTTCTCGACCTACAAAGGAGGCTGGAAAATCCCTGGACAGCCAGGCACTGGTCCTGCACACCAGGTGGCCTTCCACAGCCAGTCCACAAACAACTACAGAGGTGACGTGGAGCCGAGTTCATGTCCTGCGCCTGCCTCTTGTTAGCCCCACGCCTGCCCACAGGACACGTCTGTGTGAGGATCGGTTTCCCCATCTGTAAGGGGCATGAAGGCTGCACAGCATGCCTCACATCTGTAATCCCATCTCTTTGGGACCAGTCTGGGCAACGTGGCAAGACTTCCATCTCGGAAAAAATTAGCCAGGTGTGGTGACATGCACCTGTAGTCCCAGCTACTTGAAAGCCTGAGGCAGGAGGATTGCCTGGGCCTGGGAGTCTGAGGCTGCAGTGAGCTATGATCACACCACTGCGCTCCAGCCTAGGCGACAGAACGAGATCCTGCCTCTAAAAATCAACATTAGTAACAAAATAATAGAGCGTGAAGTAGGAGATGAGGAATGGAAAAAAATGGTAGGCTAGTGGGTTTTTGAGACAGAGTCTTATGTCACCCATGGTATCCTGGGCTTAAGCGATCCTCCCACATCAGCCTCCTGAGTAGCCGGGACTACAGGCGTGCACCACCACACCTGGCTATTTGTTTTTTGTGGTTTTTTTTGAGATTGGGTCTTGCTCTGTCCCCCAGCCTGGAGTGCGGTGGCACAATCTCGGCTCACTACAACCTCCGCCTCCTGGGTACAAGTGATTCTCCTGCCTCGGTCTCCGAGTAGCTGGGATTACAGGCACGCGCCACCGTGCCCAACTAATTTTTTGTATTTTTAGTAGAGACGGGGTTTCGCCATGTTGACCCGGATGGTCTCGATCTCTTGACCTCATGATCCACCTGCCTCAGCCTCCCAAAGTGCTGGGATTATAGGCTTGAGCCACCGTGCCCAGCCCCCCACGTTTTGTATTTTTAGTAGACGGGTTTTGCCATGTCGGTCAGACCGGTCTCGAACTCCTGACCTCAAGTGATCTGCCTGCCTTGGCCTCCCAAAGTGCTGGCACCACAGGTGGGAGCCATGGCACCCGGCCCCCGGGCTAATATTTCAAAAAGTCATCTTTCTTTTCCCTCGGAGGACTCTAAAGCGGAATGAGCCAAGCAGAAAGGAAGGAGTTGAGGTTCTTCTCTCTCCTCCTTCCCTCATCTCCCCGGAGTCCTCCGACCCTTCCCTCATCTCCCTGTCTTCTGGGTTCTGTCTCTTGACCTCTTTTAACCCTCCCACCCGCCTTCCGTCTGGTTTTCTTTTCTTTTCTTTTTTTTTGAGACCGAGTTTCGCTCTTGTTACCCAGGCTGGAGTGCAATGGCTCGATCTCGGCTCACCGCAACCTCCGCCTCCTGGGTTCAGGCAATTCTCCTGCCTCAGCCTCCTGAGTAGCTGGGACTACAGGCACGCGCCACCATGCCCAGCTAATTTATTGTATCTTTAGTGGAGACGGGGTTTCACCATGTTGACCAGGATGGTCTCGATCTCTTGACCTTGTGATCCACCCGCCTCCGCCTCCCAAAGTGCTGGAATTACAGGCGTGAGACACCGCACCCAGCCAAATTTTGTATTTTTAGTAGAGACAGGGTTTCACCGTGTTGGCCAGGCTGGACTCGAACTCTCGACCTCAGGTGATCTGCCCGCCTTGGCCTTCCAAAGTGCTGGGATTACTTACAGGAGTGAGCCACTGCACCTGGCTCAAGATCCTGTTTCTATAATAAAAAGAGGAAAGAAGAGAAAATGCAGCTGGACGAGGCGGAGGCCTCAGGTAGAGGGAACCGCATGCACTTGGAGGAACTTGAAACCCTCAGTCTGGTGACCCGTTCGTGGGAGGACGTTGGTTGGAGGGGGAGGATCGTGCCCACAGGCCCGGGAGTCACAGGCACCGCCTGACTCACTGCGCGCCCCGGGCACCTCCGTTCCTGGCCAGTAAAATGGGAGGGAAATTTGCTCCAGCACGTGGGGCTCTTGGCAGGCAAGGCTCGTTAAAGGCCAGGTGGTACTATTATGTTGATTACCCCTATTATTACCGTTAATAACCAATTAATTAGTGCTGCTGCCTCCTCTCCGCGTGCGATCGCGTCTCTCTAGGCGGGGAAGTCACCGGACCCCGAGGCGCGCTCGGGCGCAGACTCCGCCACCCCCGCCCCCACCCCAAACCCACTGCCCATCCCACGCACTCCACCCTGGCCCGCAGTGGGCCTCGTCCAGCTGGGGGTGGCGCGGGCCTGGAGGCGGGGTCTGAGTGGGAGCCAGCTGTGCCCCCTCGTCCATTTCCTTCCAGAGTGTTTGGGGGGGGCAGAGACTCACGCGGAGCGATCGGGGGTCGCCCCCTTATCCCGCGGGCGCTAGGACCGTGCGGGTGCCCGGTCCAAACAAGCCCTGCCGGCACGCCCCTCTCCTCTCTCCTCCGCGATTGGCTGCGATTTCCCGGGACGCGGCTCCGATTGGCGCAGATGCCGGGATCGCCCCCGCCCCGCCCGGCCCGGCGCAGACTCCTAGCTCCAGGGCCCGGCGGCCTCAGAGGCCAGTGCGGGGCGGACGCGGCGGCTGCGGGCGCGGCCGGAAGAGAGCGGGGCGCGGGCTGCGCGGTGCCCGGCGCGTGCTGGGGTCCCCGGCGCCTCCCGCCACCGCACCCCGTGAGGCCCGGCCGGGGCACCCTCCGCGGAGCCCGGGGGCGGGGGGCGCGTGCCCGGCGCCGCGATGGGCCCGGGACCCCCGGCGGCAGGAGCGGCGCCGTCCCCGCCGTCCCCGCGGCCGCTGTCCCTGGCGGCGCGGCTGAGCTACGCCGTGGGCCACTTCCTCAACGACCTGTGCGCCTCCATGTGGTTCACCTACCTGCTGCTCTACCTGCACTCGGTGCGCGCCTACAGCTCGCGCGGCGCGGGGCTGCTGCTGCTGCTGGGCCAGGTGGCCGACGGGCTGTGCACGCCCCTCGTGGGCTACGAGGCCGACCGCGCCGCCGGCTGCTGCGCCCGCTACGGCCCGCGCAAGGCCTGGCACCTGGTCGGTAAGTGTCCCGGCCCCGCCACCTGCCTGGCATCCCCTCCGAGAGTCCCCGACCCGGGAGCCTCCTCCCTCTGACCCGCCTCGCGGCCACTCGACGCCCCGCGGTCTGTCAGTCCCGCGGCTTGACCCTCCCTGCACTGTCTGTCCTGGGCCTGAACCTTCCATATCGTCACTCCCACCCCCCAGCCCCCTGTCTGCCAGCGGGGCACCTAAGCCTCCCGTCTGTCTGCCCACCCCATGAGCTGAGTCTTCACCTCTGTTCCGTGGCCTCAGCCCCTCTGCTCTGACTACCCAGTGCCCCCTCGGTGGTGCCACTCGTGACCCTCCCCTGCCTATCCCACCATCCAGCCTGAGCCTCCCCTGTCTTTCTGTCCCATGGCCTCCCCTATCTGACTGTGCAGTGCCTCCCCCATCTGTCTGCCTGAGCCATGAGCCTCCCCCATCTGTCTGCTTAACCGCCTCGCGTTCCCTCTGTCGGCCCCTTGGCCCAGCCTCCCCCGTCGGTCTGCCTCAGAGCTGCTGTCCGACCTGCAGGACCCTGGCCATCTGACTGCCTGCCTCTCCAGTGTCCATTCCCTTGCCCGTCTGCCTCTCCGGCCACCCTGAACCCTCTGGAGGGTTGGTGGTGACTGCACAGCGCCGCCTCTGTCAGTCTGTCCAGCCTGACCTTGTCTATTAGGGTGACCAACGAGGACAGCTATGGCTGAGGAGCATCAGGCTGCCTGGAGCCCCCTCTCTCTGTCCATTCTGCCAGGGCACCCTCGTGCTGGGCGGTTTGGGGGTGCTGCCCCGGGAGTTGAGAGTTGGGGGCACCTGGGTGGGACTGGAGGGTCAGGGGTCTCTGCCTTGTTCTTGCCAGGGTCAGGGTCCTCCTAGGTCTCGGGGAGGCGCCTGATTGGAGAGGGCTGTTGGGAGGGCAGGAGGCTGGCATCACGGGCTGGGTCACCCTGCCCCGGTGCCCCTCGATAAGACCGGAGGGCTGCCTCCCAGCGGCCTCCCTCTCCCCGCCCCGACCCTGAGCCTGAAGATTAGCCACAACCTCCTTCCCTGCTCCTCTTGCCCTCGAAGAATTGCTGGCTGTGTCCTGGCATGTGGGGCATGTGGGGCAAGGAGGCAGGGCCGGGAAGCCTGCTCAGTTCTTGGAATTCCAGGCCGGTGCCTCCTCACCCTTGGGAGCAATGACGGAGTGGGTGGTGACCCCAGGCTCTGGGGAATGGCAGGTTTTGCAAGAGGCAGTGGAGCTTCAGTGGCCTGAGAGTTCCAGGCCCCGAAAAAGGCGCGGCTTGGGGCTGGATTTTCATGTTTTCCATGTCCCGATTATTCCCCGGGTCACCTGAAACTGGCAGACAGGGAGGGGACTGGCTGCCCCTTCCTTTCTGGTTCCGTTGGGATTGTTGCTGAGCGGAACCCAGGGCTTCAAAAGCGTCTTTGATCGTGATGTTGGATAAGCTCATGACAGACACACGGGATGATTGCTGGCACCCGGGGTGGTGGCTCACGCCTCTCATCCCAGCACTCTGGAAGCCAAGGTGGCAGATCACCCGAGGTCAGGAGGTTGAGGCCAGCATGGACAGCATGGCGAAACCCCATCTCTGTTAACAATACAAAAAGTAGCCGGGCGTGGTGGTGCACGCCTGTGGTCCCAGCTACTTGGGAGGCTGAGGCAGGAGAATTGCTTGAACCCGGGAGGCGGAGGTTGGGGTGAGCCGAGATCGTGCCGCTGCACTCCATCCAGCCTGGGAGACAGAGCAAAACGCCATCTCAAATTAAAAAAAAACGCAAACAAGAACAAACAGAAAAAGCAGCTGAAGGCTTTATGCTTTTCCGGAGCAGGCCTGGGGTGCGGTCCAGCCAGGCAGCGGGCTTAACTTTCACCCTCTTCCCTGCCTGGGGGAGGGCACCTGCCCCGGGAGCTGAGAGTCGGGGGCCACCTGGGCGGGGCTGGAGGGTCAACACGGTCTTTTGGGAGTGGAAGCCCAGGCAGCTGCTCTTGATGCCTGGTCAGGTGACAGCAGTGGAGCTCACGCTGACAGCGGCTCTCACTTCTCTAGTTCAGCCCAAGTCTGGGTCTGGTGCTTAAGGACTCACCATGCCCCGTAACTAGTCCTGGGGGACTCCCCGCCAGTCCTGGGAAGACCCTCAGAGTCAGACACAAACACTCCTGTGGGTGGGCACATGCATGAATGGGCTTCAGAAGGAAGAAGGACATTAGCTTTGAGGTTTTGAAGGATGGGTAGGAGCGTGTGGAGGGAGGACGCATTCCAAATAGCAGAAAGAGCTGTGGAAAGGTAGGAACCACCCTCACTTTGAAGCTGTGGAAGCAGGAAGTTGAGAGTAGAAGGAGCTTCTGCTGCTGCCACACGTCACTCCAGCCTGTGGGGCAGGAACTTACTTTTTTTTTTTTTTTTTTTGAGACGGAGTTTCGCTCTTGTTACCCAGGCTGGAGTGCAATGGCACGATCTCGGCTCACCGCAACCTCCGCCTCCTGGGTTCAGGCAATTCTCCTGCCTCAGCCTCCTGAGTACCTGGGATTACAGGCACGCGCCACCATGCCCAGCTAATTTTTTATATCTTTAGTAGAGACGGGGTTTCACCATGTTGGTCAGGATGGTCTCGATCTCTTGACCTCGTGATCCCCCGCCCGGCCTCCCAAAGTGCTGGGATTGCAGGCGGAGCCCCCGCGCCTGGCCAGGAACTTTCTTTTCTTTGTTGTTGAGACAGAGGGATGATGTCATGGGCGGCGTGGCCTCCCAGAGCGTCCCCAGCACTGGGCGTCCTGGCCGGCGGGCATCCCAGCAGGGCCCTGTGGCCTTCAGTGGTCCCTGGACCCGCTGCCCAGGCCAGACACCCGCAAAGACTAACACCGGGGTCCCCAGGGGTCCCCAAAGGCGGCCCTGAGACCTGGGGGACAGCGAGGCCAGCACTGGGCCTCCAGTCGCAGCAGCCTGGCGTGGGGGACGGTCCGGGGACAGTGGTGGCCGCTGCCCTGACCTGCAGGACACCCAGGCATCCACCAGCACCCGGGAGGGCCCCGAGCCAGGCCACGGAGCCGGCAGGGGCCGGG
>CM052668.1:2447224-2468058 GCA_028533165.1 Leontopithecus rosalia | reverse complement strand
CAAGGTCTCGCTCTGTTGCCCAGGCTGGAGTGCAGTGACACGATCTCGGCTCACTGCCACCTCCACCTCCTGGGCTCAAGCGATTCTCCTGCCTCAGCCTCCCAAGTAGCTGCGATTACAGGTACGTGCCACGATGCCCAGCTAATTTTTTGTATTTTTAGTAGAGACGGGGTTTTGCTATGTTGGCCAGGCTGGTCTCAAACTCCTGACCTCAAGTGATCCGCCTGCCTCAGCCTCCCAAAGTGCTGGGATTACAGGCGTGAACCACCGCACCTGGCTATTTTTTTTTGTTTTTGTAGAGGTGGGGTATCGCTATGTTGCCCAGGCTGGTCTCAAACTCCTAACCTCAGGTGATCCACCTACCTCGGTCTCCCCAAGTGCTGGGATTACAGGCATGAGCCACCACGCCCAGGCTATTTTTTTTTTCTGTATTTTTTTGTAGAGATAGGGGTCTCGCTATGTTGCTCAGGCTGGTCTGGAACCTCTGGTCTCAAGTGATCCACCTGCCTTGGCCTCCCAAAGTGTTGGGATCACTCACGGGAGCCACCGCACCCAGCCGACTGCGATTCCTCGAAGTTCTGGGCAATTTCGGTTTCCCCCCCTGCCGCACTACCAGGCAGGTCCACCTTCAGTCTACCCTGCAGCCGTCACGCTTTGACTCAGCCTCTGTCGTCCTCAGCATGGCTGAGGGGAAACCCATGAATGTGAATTTCACCAAGTTGGGATTTGTGTCTGGTTGTTTTCTTTTTCTTTCTTTCCTTTCTTTCTTTTCTTTTCTTTTCTTTCGAGACAGAGTCTCTCTCTGTCATCTGGAGTGCAGTGACACAATCTCGGCTCATGAGTCCTCCGCCTTCTGGGTTCCAGCAATTCTCCTGCCTCGGCCTCCCGAGTAGCTGGGATCACAGGCATCCGCCACCACATCCAGCTAATTTTTGTATTTTTAGTAGAGACGGGGTTTCACCATGTTGGCCAGGTCGGTCTTGAACTCCCGACCTCAGGTGATCTGCCTGCCTCAGCCTCCCACAGTGGTGGGATGACAGGCGTGAGCCACGGCGCCCGGCTTCTTTAGTTTCCCATCCCTCCCCTCCTCCCCCTCTTCTCCTCTCCTCTTCTCTTCACTGGACGCAGCCATGGGCAGGAACTTCCACTCTCCTTTTTTTTTTTTTTTTTTGAGACGGAGTTTTGCTCTTGTTACCCAGGCTGGAGTGCAGTGGCGCGATCACGAGTCACTGTAGCCTCGACCTCCTGGGTTCAAGTGATCCTCCTACCTCAGCCTTCCTCAGTGCTGGGATTGCAGGATGAGCCGCCACTACTGGCCGCTATCCCTGTTGTGTGAAAACTGAGGCCTAGAGGGGCACAGTCACTTGCCCAAAGTTCCCCGGCCGGGCACCCTGGCCCCAGCAATGGTTAACCCAGGCTGGTCAGCAGGAGCAGGGAGTCCAGCCAGGAAGGGACCTTCTCACCAGAGTCCACAGTCCGTGCTGTGCCCCCGGATGAGCCCCAGGACCCCAGGAATCCACACAAACCCTCCCAGGCCCTCGTTCCAGGGAAACCGCCAGGAGAGGGTGGTTTTGGTTTCACTTCCCCAATTCCAGCTGTCTGGGGCAGTCCCAGGGTCTGGGGATGAGGTCACCTCCGGAGCCTGGAGGGAGGAAGGAGGTCCAGCTGCCAAGCTTGGTACAGGCATCCCTCCAGGCGCTCTAGGCTGGGAGGAGAGCAGGGCAGTGCTGCAGGGAAGGAGCCTGGCTGCGGCTCACTCTGGAGGCCTCAGTTTTCCCATCTGGAAAACGGGATGACACCCACGCCTCCAGGCTGCAGTCAGTCAGGTCCACGATTGTTACAATCACTCACTCAGAAGGTACTGAAGTAACCGGGGGGCAGTGGTTCACGCCTGTCATCCCAGCACTTTGGGAGGCAAAGGAGGACGTATCACTTGAGGTCAGGAGTTCGAGTCCAGCCTGTTCAACGTGGTGAAACCCCCATCACTACCGAAAATAGAAAAATGAGCTGAACATGATAGCAGGTGCCTGTAATCCCAGCTACATGGGAGGCTGAGGCAGGAGGATCGCTTGAACCTGAGAGATGGAGGCTGCAGTCAGGTGAGATTGCACCACTGCGTTCCAGCCTGGGTGACAGAGTCAGACCCCATCTCAAAAAAAGAGAAGCGGTACTGAAGTCGTGAGTTCTGTGCTGGGTGACCCCAGGCCCCTTGGAGCCTGCTGTCTGCAGAGGAAAGCCAGGGGACGGACAAAGAATTCCTGGGTGTGCTGAAGTGAGGTGGGGGCAGCAGGGGCCAGGAGAGGAGGTGTTGAGGAGGTGACATTCCGGTTGAGCTGAGAGGTGAAAAGGAGCCGGCTGGAGCAGAGGGAGTTGGGCCGGGAGGGCAGGGTGGGGAGGGGACGGGGCTCTGTGGGCTGCAGGGAGGGTGTTCCAAAGCATCTGAGGATGTTTTTCTGAGCACGTGAAAAGCCAGGGCCTGGTGCCGTGGATTTTGGTTGGGGCAGGAGCTCTTTGCAGACTGGAGGCCCAGTGTTCCAGGGAGTTGTCACCTTAGGAGCTGACAGGGACAGGGAGCTCAGGGAGGGCAGGGTCCAGCCCAGCCCCACCAGGGCCTCCCACTCCCCGAGGCCCCACAGGAGGCTTGACAGTGGCCGAGGGGGAGGAGCGGGAGGGGGCTGTGGCTGTAACTGGGGCACCTGGGTGGGGCAGGTTTCCAGGGAACCTCCTGTGCCCCAGTTCTTCTGCTAAGCCCAGGTACTCGGGCCTCAGATTCCCCTTTTGTGACCAGGGGCCATAAGCCTGGGAAATGCTGGCTGCAGACCCTCGCTTCTGCCCATGTGCCTGTGTGCATGGCGGGGGGGGGGCGGATCTCCATCTGTACCTCGGTTTCCTTCTGTCCTCCCTCAGTGTCCCCACCCCGGGAGCCCTGGCTGGTGCGGGAAGACCCCGTGACTGACCTGCCCTCCCGTCCACAGGCACCGCCTGCGTCCTGCTGTCCTTCCCCTTCATCTTCAGCCCCTGTCTGGGCTGTGGGGCCACCACGCCCGAGTGGGCCGCGCTGCTGTACTACGGCCCGTTCGTCGTGGTCTTCCAGTTTGGCTGGGCCTCCACGCAGATCTCCCACCTCAGCCTCATCCCGGAGCTCGTCACCAACGACCACGAGAAGGTGGAACTCACGGCACTCAGGTGGGAGCTCGGGTGCCGCCCCTGAGGGCGGGGTGGGGCGGGGCTGGCTTCTGAGTCAGCCACACGGCGGACACAGCAGCTGGAGACCACACAGTCTTTTATGTTCAGTTTTAATTTATGCTATTTATTTGTTTCATTTTTGAGATGGAGTCTTGCTGTCGCCCAGGCTGGAGTGCAGTGGTGTGATCTCGGCTCGCCGCAACCTCTGCCTCCTGGGTTCAAACGATTCTCCGGTCTCAGCCTTCCGAGCAGCTGGAATAGTGGCACCCGGCATCAGGCCTGGCTAGTTTTTTTCTATTTTTGTAGAGACAGGGTTTCACCATGTTCGCCAGGCTGGTCTTAAACTCCTGACCTCAGGTGCTCCTCCTGCCTCGGCCTCCCAAAGTGCTGGGATTACAGGCGTGAGCCACCGCGCCTGACTTTTATGTTTATTACTTTATTTTAATAAGAGATGGGGTTTCGCCGTGTTGGACAGGCTGGTTTCGAACTCCCAACCTCGTGATTCACCTGCCTCGGCCTCCCAAAGTGCTGGGATTACAGGCATGAGCCACTGTGCCCGGCTATGTTTATCTTTTAAAGAGGGTCTCACTCTGTCGCCCAGGCTGGAGTGCAGTGGCTCGATCTCAGCTCACTGCAGCCTTGACCTCTGGGCTTGAGCAATCCTCCTGCCTCAGCCTCCCGAGTGGCTGGGATCACAGGAGCGTGCCATCATACCCAGCAGGTTTTTAAAGTGTTTGTGGAAATGGGGTCTTGCTCTGTTGCTCGGGCTGGGGACTCTTGGGCTCAAGAGATCCTCCTGCCTTGCCTTCCCGAATTGCCGGGATGACAGGCACCAGCCACTGCGCCTGACCGTCGCAGATTCTCCTCTCAGTTTCTTGGGATCAGGAGTCCAGTGTGGCTGAGCTGGGGGCGGGAGTTGTGCTTCAGGGTCTGTCTTGATCCTGTATTCAAGGGGTTGCTCAGGCCTAGGGCCTCATGGAAGGCTGGGGTGGTACTTCCTCCACGGTTGAAGGTGGAATTTGTCATCTTCCACCTGTGGAAGTCATGGTGGCTGGCTGCTGCTTCTGAGGCCAGGAGGGAGAATCTCTGATTTCAGGAAGCCCTAAGCCCTGTCTCCCAAAGGATCCTCTGATTGAGCAGGCCCACCCACAAGTCTCCCCTCTTTTTATATTTTTGAGACAGAGTCTTGCTCTTGTCGCCGAGGCTGGAGTGCAGTGCTGTGATCTTGGTTCACTGAAACCTCTGCCTCCCAGGTTCAAGCAGTTCTCCTGCCTCAGCCTCCTGAGTAGCTGGGATTACAGGTGTGCGCCACCATGCCCAGCTAATTTTTGTATTTTTACTAGAGATGGGCTTTCACCATGTTGGCCGGGCTGGTCTTGAACTCCTGACCTCAGGTGATCCCCCTGCTTCGGGCTCCTGAACCGCTGGGATTACAGGTGTGAGCCACCACGCCACCCCGTGACTCAGCTTCTTCAACCCTTGTGAACTGGGAGGTGGAAACTGTTCCTTCCTGAGTATTCCAGAGGAGGACATGGCCCCAAATGGTGCCCAAAGCCAGGGTCCCCACAGTGCCTTCATCAGGAAGGGGGTTTGGGGGGAGCTGGCTGTTTGCCCCCCTGCCTGTGTCACCAGCTCCGCCCACTCTGGCCTCCTCCCTTGGCTTTCAGTTCCCCATTATGACTGTGAGATGCAGGCACTAACGACAGGGGTTTCCCAATACCCAGGGCCCCTGAGGGCCCGGGCCGACCTGGGCCGGACCCCAGCCACTTCCTCTGTGCCGTTGCTGCCAGCTGATCTCCTGCTGTGCTCACGTGGCCTCGAGGTGACATGGTTCCTGCTTTCAGAAAGGGAGGCCCCCAGCTTGGGCTCCATGCCGGTCTGGGCTTCTAAACCAGGAAGCCCTTGCCTTGCAGCCACCCTGCATCTGGGGAAGGATTATTCCCGAATCCTGGCTTCCGAGTCTCTGGGTTCTCAGACTTGCAGCCTGGACTCTGCTTGGCTGAGTAACTGCACCGTGGTCCTGGGCAGGAAGGGGGGAGCTGCGGGTCACAGCTGCCCCGTGTCAGGTAACTGGCAGGCTGGGGAAACTGAGGCCAGCACAGGTATCCTGGAGGCCACCCAGTGCAGCAGTGGCTGGAATCTCCCAGCCGTCAGGGTTCCGCAAGGCACTGTGCCAGCGCTGCCACCTGGGGAAGGAGGACCCGGGTTCCCAGGGTCCTGTTGAGCCCCTGCCCGCCTGCCCACCAGGTATGCGTTCACCGTGGTGGCCAACATCACTGTCTACGGTGCTGCCTGGCTCCTGCTGCACCTGCAGGGCTCGTCGAGGGTGGGGCCCGCCCAGGACATCAGCGGCAGTGACCAGCTAGGGGGCCAGGACGTGCCCGTGTTCCGGGTGAGCTGGGGGCTGGGTGTTTTGCCTGAAGTCCTCGAGCCTGGGGCGGGGGCTGGGCCAGCTGCTGCTGACTGCTTCTGCCGCGTCCTCAGAACCTGTCCCTGCTGGTGGTGGGTGTTGGCGCCGTGTTCTCACTGCTGTTCCACCTGGGCACCCGGGAGAGGCGCCGGCCGCATTCGGAGGAGCCGGGCGAGCACAGCCCCCTGTTGGCCCCCGTGGTTGCCCAGCCCCTGCTGCTCTGGAAGCACTGGCTCCGGGAGCCCGCTTTCTACCAGGTGCGTGCTGTGGGGGGGGGGCGCAGGGCCAGCTCAGACCTCTCCTCCCACCCTTCGGCCCTGGTGTGGCCCATGCCCGGGGCAGATATTGCTCATGAAGCCCTGCTCTCTGCTCTTCCACCCCAACCCACGGGGCAGTCACTACCAATGGATCAAATGCCAGCTGCAGGGCACCCATCCAGGCCCCGCTGCCCCTGCTGGTGGGAGTGGACAGGGACCCCCCCTGACCCCTGCCGGTCCCTCTGTTGGTCTGCCCACAGGTGGGCATGCTGTACATGACCACCAGGCTCATCGTGAACCTGTCTCAGACCTACATGGCCATGTACCTCACCTACTCTCTCAACCTGCCCAAGGTTAGTGGGTCGGGGGCGCTGGGGTGGGATGGCCGCAGCCTGGCAAGCCGTGACGGACACGCGGTGCCTGGCTCCGCCCCTGCAGAAGTTCATCGCGACGATTCCCCTGGTGATGTACCTGAGCGGCTTCTTCTCGTCCTTCCTCATGAAGCCCATCAACAAGTGCATCGGGAGGAACGTGAGTGGGCGGGGCAAGTGCGTCGGGAGGACCGTGAGTGGGCGGGGCAAGTGCGTCTTGAGGACCGTGAGTGGGTGGGACGAGTGCGTCGGGAGGACCGTGAGTGGGCGGGGCCCTGCAGCCGGGAGGGGCTCCAGCCTCAGATGCTCCCAGGCCCCCGAGTTCCCGCCTTGTGGGAACCAGGAAGTCTGGAGCCCGGGCGGCAGAGCTCTGGAGCTTTCCATCCTCCCTGTCCAGCTACTGAGCACTTGGAATGTGGCCGAGGGGACTGAGCCGAGTCCCTCGTTTGCTTTTGTGTACCTGACCTGCCTTTAGGCGGAAATAGCCAGGTGTCTCCAGCTACTACCACGTGGACAGAGCACAGGTCCACGTGGCAGTTCTGGGCCTCAGAGCCTGGGTTTTCTCGAGGCCAGAGCCGGGGCTCCTTAATGACTGTCCAGCCCACGCCCCTTGTTTGCTGGGGTTGCGGGTGGTGGACTGAAGACCAGAGAGGGCAAGCGCTGCGCTCAGGGGCACCCGGTGGTATGGGCCTGACCCCAGGGCTGTCCCCTGCAGATGACCTACTTCTCGGGCCTCCTGGTGATCCTGGCCTTTGCTGCCTGGGTGGCGCTCACGGAGGGGCTGGGCGTGGCCGTGTACGCAGCAGCTGTGCTGCTGGGTGCGGGCTGTGCCACCATCCTCGTCACCTCGCTGGCCATGACGGCCGATCTCATCGGTTCCCACACGGTAAGGCTGGTGACCGGGGTGGGGGTGGCTGGGTGAACTCGGGGTACACACTGACTACCCGTGTTCCCGCAGAACAGCGGAGCGTTCGTATATGGCTCCATGAGCTTCTCTGATAAAGTGGCCAACGGGCTGGCAGTCATGGCCATCCAGAGCCTGCATCCCTGTCCGTGAGTGCCGTCCATTCGCTCATTTGTTGAGGAAGAGGGTTCAGACACGAATGGGTGTAGACACAGCCTCCCAGCATTCATGCCTGTAGAGGCCTGGACCTGGGAACCAAAGCCAGTTTGGGCCCTGACCTCACAGGGCTGGGCAGAGCCAGCTACGTTAATGGTCACAGAGGTGAACCTGTGGTCTAAGGTGAACGCCTTTACCCTGGAGAGGCCTGGGCAGCCAGGACAGGATGCCAGGGAGGGCTTCCTGGAGGAGGTGATGTGGCCCTGACACTTGCAGGACCTCAAACAGTTCCAGGTCAATGGGGAGGGACAAGTAGTACCAAAGCCCTGGGGCGGGGCCACGCATGGTGTGTTGGAGGAGTAGGGCCCAGGAGACTGGTGTGGCCGGAGCACAGGGAAGAGGGGGAGGCGCAGGGAGGGGAGGGGCAGGTCGTGCAGGGCCTGGCGGGCCATGGGGAGGGGGCTTTGATCCAGGGAGGGCAGGCTGTTGCGGAGGGACAGGCACTCACAGGTGCCCTCTGGTGGGGGGGAGGGGACAGAGCAGGTGCAGGTGGTGGGCACCACTGGGCCTGGACCAGGTGGAGACTGGGAGGGAGAGAAGCGGTGGATGCGGGGTGGAGAGGACTGGCTGTGCTGTTGGGGTGGGGAAGGAGGTGCGTGGGGGGCTGCCCCCCTCCCAGCTTGGACAGGAGGAACAGGTCCAGATGGGTGAGGACCCTGTGGTGCCCACTAGGCCCTGCTTCCTCCCACAGCTCGGAGCTCTGCTGCAGGGCCTGTGTGAGTTTCTACCACTGGGCGATGGTGGCCGTGACGGGCGGCGTGGGCGTGGCTGCTGCCCTGTGTCTCTGCAGCCTCCTGCTGTGGCCCATCCGCCTGCGACACTGTGAGTCCTGGCCCACCCCTCCCTCCCCGGACGCTGACCACACCAGGGGCAAGTGTGGGCCCCACGCCCCCTTCTCTAACGCCATTTCCACCCCTCCCTGGCAGGGGACCCAGAAGCCCAGCCCTGACGGCCTCCTGCACCTGTGCAAGGGAAATGTGGGGACACACGAGGACGCCCCCAACACCTAGGGGCAAAGCTCCCCCGCCCCTCGCTATTCTCCGGCCCCCCAGCCCCCACCCTCACTGGCTCCTGGAGATGGGAGTCAGGGTGAAGGCAGCGGGAATGCCTACCAGGGCCTTCTGAATCCAGAGGTTTGTAGGGACCCCTGGGCTTTTAGGGTGCCCCATTCTCAACTCTAATCCATCCCAGTCCTGTGGAGGATTTGGAGTGCCCCTCTCGGCAGGAAGTAGGAACCCGAGGGGTCTGGGGGAACCCTAACCCCAGCACAGTTCACCCCTCACCTCTGGCCTGGGGATGGCTGGAGCCTGCAGGAGCCCCAGCCACAGGGTAGTGGGCTGGGCCTGGACCCTGCCATGGTGGGCAGCAGGGCTGCCCAGGGGCTTGGTGGACTCTGCTGGCAGCAAATAAAGAGATGAAGGCAGCCTGGCTCCTGTCTGCCAGGTGGGGGCGGCCTGGGCATCTCGGCTGTGCCCGAGTTGTGGGTAGCCACCCTCTTCTGGGTGCAGAAAGACGGCAGGTGTGTCGTGGAAGCATGTGTTTATCGGGGAGTAGGCATGGGGCCAGGTGGGAGCCACTGGCCGGTGGAGGGGCAGTATGGCTCCAGGCCCCACTGCAAGTAGTTCTGGGAGGTGTGGGGTGGGCGCTGGGGCGCTGACAGGAAGGGCACGTAGTCCGATGCCCTCCACAGAGGCTCTGCCCCATACCGATTCCTGTTGACCACTGCAAGTGGGACCCGGGTCACTGTGTGCTCCCCCTTCCTCACCCTCAGCCAGCAAGGGGCTCCCTGGGCAATTTCACCCCGGCCTAGGTGGCCTTGTCCCCCTGACCTCCTGGGGAGCTGCCCTGGCCTCACCGTAGTCCTTGCCCAGGATTGGCCTGTCCTTCCACAGCATGCTACCCCACCGGGTGCTGGGGTCCAGGTACTGGGCGGGGACGATGGGGTCGTGCCAGGCGGTCTCCCGCAGGTGCTGGGTGTAGGCTGCAGTGGGGCAGGGGCTGGCGTTTATCCCCGTCCCCCTCGGGCAGGCCCGGCACAGGGACAGGGAGGGTGGGCACTCACCCGAGGGCAGGCTGCACTCGCGGTGTCGGAAGCAGCCGTGCCAGCGGTTGTAGGCCTCACGGAAGGGGCGGTCCGGGGCTGAGGGCAGCTTATACCAGGCTTCCCGGGCGTCTGAGTTGGTCAAGCCCGTGTACCACAGCTGGCCAGCTGCGTCGTGTCCCATGGGTATGTACTTCCAGCGTGTGGCCTGCTTGATGGCCGGTGCCCAGCGTGGCCCCTCCAGGGACAGGTAGTCATCGCTGAGGGTGGGCGGTGGGGCAGAGACTGAGCCCATCTCTACAACAGGCGCTTCCGATGTCTGCCGGGGTGGAGGCTGTAGAGGCCTGGCCCACGGTGTGGGGCCACCCTCCCTCCCCACTTGGTGTCTGTTCTTTGTCCCTGGACTCCTCACCCCACAGCGGGTGGCAGAGGAGAGAGGCTGACTCCCTCCCCCCACATCCCACCCCCGGTATGCAAGTCAGCACTGAACTTTTGTTTGAGATGGAGTCTGGCTGTGTCGCCAGGCTGGAGTGCAGCGGCACCATCTCGGCTCACCGCAACCTCCGCCTCTCGGGTTCAGGGGATTCTCCTGCCTCAGCCTCTCAAGTAGCTGGGATTACAGGCACCTGCTACCATAACCAGCTAATGTCTGTATTTTTAGTAGAGATGGGGTTTCACCACATTGGCCTGGTCTCAATCTCTTGACCTTGTGAGCCGCCACCTCGGCCTCCCAAAGTACTGGGATTACAGGCGTGAGCAGCTGCGCTCGGCCAGCACTAAACCTTTCTGTTCTGAGCTTTTCTTGCCTGGAGAAGAGACACCAGGGAGGGAAAAGGTCAAGGGCCCTGGCCACTCCTGGGTTCCTACAGTCTGTTCAGCGTCCAAGACCCACAAGTCCCTTCCTCTGGGGAGCCCCCCTGACCTGGAGGTGCACCAGGAAGAAGTGGAGCCGTGGCCCAGGGAGGACTAGGGGACCCGCTTGGCCAGGCATGTGGCTCATGCCTGTAAACCCAGCACTTTGGGAGGCTGAGGTGAATGGATCACTTGAGGTCAGGAGTTTGAGACTAGCCTGGCCAACATGGTAAAACCCCATCTACTAAAAATACAAAAATTAGCTGGGCGTGGTGGCGCATGCCTGTGATCCCAGCTACTTGGGAGGTTGAAGCAGAATTGCTTGAACCCGGGAAGTGGAGGTGGCTGTGAGCCAAGACTGCCGCTGCTCCAGCCTGCTGATAGAGCAACAGTCTGTCTCAAAAAAAAGACAAGAGACTCAAAGCTGTTTCATGCTGTGACTCTGCTTTTGGGAATAGTCCCAAGGAAGTCACCCCAAAGAGTAAGGTGGCTGGCCCCGTGTAGTCCCAGCAGGACTAGAAACCCTCTCATCTGTGCCTTGTGTGGGAGTGCGGTCCCGGCTCTCCACTGCGGGAGGCCGAGGTGAGTGGATCACCTGAGGTCAGGAGTTCGAGACCAGCCTGGCCACCATGGTGCAACCCCGTCTCTGCTAAAAATACCAAAGTTAGATGGGTGTGGTGGTAGGGGTCTGTGGTCCCAGCTACTCGGGAGACTGAGCTAGGAGAATTGCTTGAACCCGGGAGGCGGAGGTTGTAGTGAGCCCAGATCTCGCCATTGTGCCCAGTCTGGGCAACAGAAAGGGAGTCCATCTCAAAAAAACCACGCAATTAAAACAAAGTAATATTCGGTGAGAAATGAGCCCCTCTCCCTGCTGCTGGCCCCATCCCCACCTGCCACTCACTCCTTCCAGGAGCAGGTGGGACGTGCACCCTCCATCCTGTTACCCCACTCACGGGAGCCCGGTTCACTGCATCGGCTTTCTTGTTTTTTCCAGTAGAAATAGAGTCTCACTCTGTTGCCCAGGCCGGCGTGCAGTGGCACAATTTCAGCTCAGTGCAGCCCTGACCTCCTGGGCTCAAGCAATCCACACCTCAGCCTCGCAAGTAGCTGAGATTATAAGCATGTGTCACTGACCACGGGTTTTATATTTTTAGTAGAGACGGGTTTCACCGTGTTGGTCAGGCTGGTCTTGCACTCCTGACCTCAGGTGATAATGCCGCCTTGGCCTCCCAAAGTGCTGGGATTACAGGCATGAGCCGCCGTGCCTGGCCGTCTGGCTGATTTTTAAATGTTTTGTACAGCTGGGTCTCACGGCTGGGTGCGGTGGCTTATGCCTGTAATCCCAGCATTTTGGGAGGCCGAGGTGGGTAGATCACCTGAGGTCAGGAGTGCAAGACCAGCCTGGCTAACGTGGTGAAACCCCATCTCTGCAAAAAATGTAAAACTTAGCTGGGCATGGTGGGAGGCACCTGTAGTCCCAGCTACTTGGGAGGCTAAGCCAGGAGAATCCTTGAATCCAGGAGGCGGAGGCTGCAGTGAGCCGAGATTGCACCTTTGCACTCCAGCTCAGACAACAAGAACAAAACTCTTTAAAAAAAAATGAGATGGGGTCTCACTATGTTGCCCAGGCTGGGCTCAAGTGAACCTCCCGAAGTGCCGGGGTTGCCACCACGTTGGCTTGTTTTGCTTTCTTCCCTTGGAAATGCAGCAAAGGGCTTTCCCTCTTCTTTCCCACGGCTGCACAGCCCTCCATAATCATTCACACAGCTGCTCACAGACGCTGTGAGGTCCAAATCACATCTGCCCAGCGCTCCAGGACATGGCCTTGTTTGGAAATGGTTTTAGTAGCTGCAGCTGAGACGAGGTAACCCCGCGTTAAGGTGGCCCTGAATCCAGTGCCTGGTGCCCTTCTAAGGAGAGGGAAACGTGGACGCACACAGGGAGGCCAGGTGGAGACAGAAGCAGGGACAAGGAGTGCCTGGGGCTACGAGGCGCATGGCAGACTCTGCCTCAGCCACAGGAGGACCCAGCCCCGCGCACGCCTGATTTCAGAGCGCGTTTCTGTGGTGAAAACTCCCGGTGCATTTGCAACCTTGGAAACAGCCACAGATACTTTTGCTCTCGGCCTGTCTCCAAGTCTGTGGCTGCCACAGTGAATGGCCACAGGCCAGAGGGGCCAGGAGGAGCCATCACACACATGAGCCTTTTAGGAATAATGAGTGACACATGCAAGACCCCAAAGTGACACCTGACACCCGAGTGACACCTTACACCCCGGGAGGGAGGGTCCCTTAGGTCCGGCTGGCTGGGAGGGACTCACCTGTAGAGAGGTGCCGGGAAGCTGGTCTCAAGGGTCCCCGTGGGGACATAGGGCCTGGTAGCCTCTCGCCTCAGGGTCTGCATGTCTGCCTGTCTGCCCGGGTCCCCAGGGCTCCTGCCAGGAAAGCCTCTGAGGCCACCGCTGACAGCATAAAGGCCGCCCAGTGTCCCGGCAACCATGCTGACTGCTCCTTCCTCCCGACTGCAGGGTGAGGCGGCCCCAAGGAAGGGGAGGGCTGCAGAGTTGTTTGAAGTATCTGACAGCTGAGGGTGACACAGTGTGGGCAGGCAAGGCCAGGGCCACCGCCACGTGGGGTCTGTGGCCATGAGCCCCCAGCTCTGTGCCCCTCCAGCTCCATGCGCCCCTCCCCACCTGGGGCCTAGCCTCCCCATCTCCACACCCCCTTGAGGGGCTTCTGTCTCCCCGTGCACCTCCCATCCAGGAGGCAAGGCCCGCACAGGCACCTAGCACCCCAACCCCTCCCCTCAGCCACTTGTAGGCAGTCCGTTTGTAAAATACACTCAGGATGAGACCGGCACGTGGCGCCTGACACAGCACGCTTCGCGACAGCCCAAGGCAGAGACTACGCAAACACCCAGAGGGTGAGGGGGTCAGCAGCGCGTGGCCACCCGCGCGCCAGAACGAGTCTCAGCCACAAGGAGGATTGAGGCTCTGACCCGGGCCACAGCGCGGATACACCCTGAGGACGTGATGCTCAGCGAGACACGACACAGAAGGGCACACTGGGCTCCCATTTCTATGAAATGTGCAGGACAGTCTGAACCAGAGGCATGGAGAGGATGTGTGGGTGCTGGGACTGAGGAGGGGGACCTGGGATGACTAGGTGACATGATACAGACGGGGCCGCCTTTTGGGTGATGAGAACGTTCTGCAATCGGGCGATGGCTGCACAGCCACAGAATCGCTCACTGTAAGATGGTGGATTCTGTGTGTATTTTACCACAATAAAAAAACATACAACAAAAACCAGGAAGCATCCAGAACACTCCGGCCCTGCCCTCCTCAGCCAGAGGGCCCCCGTCTTGGGTCAAATCCAGCCTGGGTGGGGACAGCCTGCACCCTGGTCTCAAAGCTTCCCCTGCCCCTGCGTCAGGTCCCCACAGAGCCAACCCTGCCTTTCCCAGGGCACACACCCAGGGTCCCCACTCGTTTGGGGTAAATGCCCAAGTCTTTCCTGAGGCCCACCAGACACTGCCTGCCCTGCCCTCCTCACTGCCCCCCCCCCACACCACATGCTGTCCTGCCCTGGGGCCTTCGCCTGGCTGTGCCGTCTGCCTGGCACCCAGGCGTCCCTGCCTCCTCCAGCCCTGGCTGAAATGCTAGGCTTGTGGTGAGCCCCTGATCCAAGGCCACCTTTTCCCAGGCCCTCCCCGTCCTCGTGGCGCTGCTGCCCTGTGTCCTCATGAGCTCCTATCTCCGGGCTGCCCACCATGCCCGCTCACACAGGTGTTCCCTCATCTCCAGTGCCCAGATGGGACCTGCCTCTTAGGTACCTTGCAAAAGTAAGCCTCAAAACCACCTGGGGACTTCCTGCAGCCCCTGGCCCCCAGGCTGCCTGCCTCCCCCAGCCTCCTCCCAGCCCCAGCAAGGCGCCAGCACCCCCTGGGCCAGGCTCCTGCCTCCTGCACCTGTCTCACTGCAGGACCTGCGGCCCCTGATTTTTTCTTCTCAATTTTCTTTCCCTTTCAACGCAACAGCTATGTTCTACGATTGATGGAAAAGCTGCAGCCCACCCCACAGGGACCTTGGGCAGCCTCTCCCTACATCCAGGCATCTCCCAGCCACTGCCAGAGTTGGCCCTGGCAGCGATGGCCCCACTGGCCTTGCTCTGTCACATGGAGATGGCAGCAGACACACCTGCCCCAGCGCTGCTGTGACCCACGTGCTCCCCAGGCCTGACATCTGCTCCCCTGGGGACCCTCCAGCCCCTCTCGGCTGTCCTGGCCTGTGGGGAACCAAAGCCCCCATTCTATACAAGCCCTGCCCCATCACCACGGGCCCTTCCCACCACCACAGCCTTCATGCCACTTGCTCTGTCCCTCCTGGTCCCCATCTGCCAGCCCTGGGGTGACCTCAGCCCAGCAGTGCCTCCAGCTTCCCTCCCTGGTGTCAACCGATGGGGTCAGGCGAGCACCTCGTCCCCAGAACAGGGCCATCCGGCTGGGACGCAGGGACTCGCTGGGGTCCCGTCCTTGGCCCCACAGGACTGTGGCCGGTGCCCTGGTGTACGGGCCCAGGAGGGGTCTCTTGCGTTATTCAAGGGCTGAGTTCCCCATCTGTGACATGCCGGCCTGAGAAGCCTCTCAGAAGCTGCTTCTGCAGCTCCAGGGCCAGACAGGGGCTCCAGAGCAAGACCGTGTGACCCTGCCCTAGCCGGGGACCCTCAGCCAGCCAGCCCCAGCCACAGGTGAATCCACGTGTTTAATGACAGTGTCACTGCATGACATGAGAAACAAGGCCTTCCTGTCCTGGGGGCTCCTCCACCCCCAGAGTGGACAGAACCAACCCCCAACTCACGTCCTCCCACCCTGACCTGTGGCGGTTTCCAGTCCCAGGAGGGGTTGCCGGAGGCCCACGTGGGTTATGCACTGAGCTGGCAAGGGCCTGGCGCCCATGGCGACAAGGCTGATCTTTGGCAACTGCATGGGCCACTGTGGGCAGCGCGTGCATGGGCAAAGGCAGGGTTTGTTTTCTTATTAAAGAAAAAGGTGAAACAGTAAGACCTTGACCACTCAAAATCCACACTGCCGCACGCACCGGCCCCAGCCTGCAGGAGGGCCGAGAGGTCCGCAACCTGCCCAGAGAAAGGTGGAGACAGCCTCTCCAGCGAGCGCGGAGGATCGGCCCACTTGAAATGACGGGACTTTAAGACTGGGACCCGACCCCCCAGGAGCATTGGGCGGGGCCAGGCCCCCCGCCGACCCCCCAGGAGCATTGGGAGGGGCCAGGCCCCCCGCCGACACCCCAGGAGCATTGGGCGGGGCCAGGCCCCCGACCCTCCTCACCCAGCCTCAAACATTTCCAGGACCAGTCAACAGAAACACAAAACAAATCCAAAGAAAAGTCACAAATACGTATGTACACATGCACACCAGCCCCGCTGGGGACACCAGGCTGTCAGGACACAGGGGTGCAGGTTCCCAAGCGCAGCAGGGTGGCGGATGGGACCCTCCAACCCCAGCCTGCCCCACCCTCTCCATGTCCCTTCCGATGAAATGGGAAGGGGGGGCAGAGGGACGGGCAGGGGCCGTGCTCAGCTCAGGCTCCACTCCCCAGCCTTGCCTCCCTCCCTGCCTGCCGCATGGCCTGGGAGCACGAGAAGCGAGTCTCACGCCGCAGGCAAGGGGGACGCTGGACACCGTGAGGGCACGAGTTGGCGAACACACAAGGACGTGGCACCTGTCACACTCCTCTCTAGCCAGCGCGGTGAGCAGGCCCAGCATCAGTTCTCCCAGGGTGATGAGTCCAGAGCAGATGTCCTCCTCCGGTGTGAGGGTAATGCTTGGCTGGGACGCACAGGCCCGCCCGAAGCCCACTGCCCGCCAGGCGGCAGCCATGACACAGACGCTTCCAGAAAGATCAGTTTGGAGAAGTGACAGCAGAGGTGGCTGCAAGGTGAAATCCAGGCCGGAAGTGTCTCCTGCACCCACAGGCCCTTGGGTCTTGGACTGGCCTTGAGTTCAACACAGAGCGGGGCTGCAGCTGTGAACCGGCAGCCAGGGCGTCTGGTCTGTTCCGTGCAGATGTGGGCAGTTCCAGGAAGAGCATGCGGCCTTGGCAGGCAGGTGCCGAACAGACAGAAGCAGTGAGGGTCCCAGGGGGCATCCGTTGCTCCTAGCACAGACAGTCCGAGCTGAGGCCGACCATCGTGGTTCTTGCCCTCTGAGAAGTGGGACGGAGCCCCCGATGCTGAGGGTCCCCGAGCACATGCCCACCCCAGATACTGGTGGACATGGTTCACAATCAGGTGTTTAATGAGACTCCAGGATCCTCCAGGCCCAGCTCCCCACCCGCCCGGCCGCCTTCCTCAGGGGACAAGCGCTGGAAGGGCAAGGTCCATGCAAGCTGAGGAGCTGGGGTCCTCGGGCCCTGGATGGCTGGTGTGGTGCGGTCCTGCTCAGCGGGTCTACCGGATCCTGGTGAAGAGGTTGAGCACAGACACAGATTCCTGCAGACACATAGGGTGGGTGATGCTGAGCCACAGCCCCGGAGAAAGCTGCCAGGAGGGAAACAGGCTGTGGGGCTTGGTGGTGAGGGGCTGAGAAGTGCTGGTCCAGCCTTGGCCTGCTACACTACTCCCGACACATGACCCAGAGTGCCAGCGAGGTGAGGGGAGCTTGGAGGTGAGGGGAGCTCAGAGGTGGGGGAACCCGGGGGAGGGTACAACCGAGGACACAGTGGGGACAGGGATGGCCCTGGGTCAGGCGGGGGCGGGGGCGGGGGCGGGGGCGGGGGCAAGTGGCGCTGATACCGACCCACTTTACCTTTGTCGAACGGGTTTTGCTAAAGACGTTCCAGAACCTCAGGGTCTCATCTCCAGCACCAGTGACGATGGCCTCCCCGTCAGGGGACATTGCCTGTGGACAGGAGGGAAGCACCCATGTCTCTGGGTCTCTGAGGTACCTCGGGGACAGTGCTGGGGGACTGGAGGAGGGGGAACAAGGTGTGGGGTGGCTGGGCCCCACAACCCAGGTTGCATGGCCAGAGCTCAGACTCTGGGGCCAGGAAGGAGGGGCAGGCCGGGGTCACCATGAGCAGAAACCAGGATGAAGCCTGTTTTGGGATCTGGCTGTCACTCAGGCTGAAGTGTGCAGTGGGGCAATCCTGGCTCACTGCAGCCTTGACCTCCTGGGCTCAGGTGATCCTCCCACCTCAGCCTCCTGAGTAGCTGTGACTACAGGTGCACACCACCACAGCTGGCTCATTTAAAAGAATGTTTTGCAGAGATGGGGCCTTGCTATGTTGCCCAGGCTGCTCTTGAACTCCTGGGCTCCATCTTCCCACCTTGGTTTCCTGAAGTGCAGGCATTACAAGCGTGAGCCACTGCACCTGGCCACGGTTGGAGCATTTTTGCTAAAACATCAAGGACACCCCCTTGCAAGGGGGGGGACAGTCAACTGAGCAAAATGACGAAGGGTACAATCAGACGTGCGGGCGAAAGCAGAGGACAGTTCTCGGGGAAGAAACAGAACCTTGACCAGTAAGGCCTGGCCCCTTCCGGCCAGGTCCACAGGGTCATCTGACTGGTCAGCTGTGAGTTATCTCTGGCTTTCCTCTTCACCCCTCTTTTTGGGGAAAATAAACACATGAAGAGGCTGAGGTCCTCCAGGAGGACAGGGCCCACACCTGCAGGGCTGGGAGTCGGTAAAGCCCACGCCAACGCTGGCAATTCAACCAGCACCTGTGCCCCAACGGCCAGCCCGCCGCTGCGCCCCGCGGGGTTTTAGATCTGCACACCGTCCTCCCTAGGAACCCAGGACAAGGTGCTCTGGAGCAGCCATGGCTGGCACTTTCTCCAGAAGCCCGGGGCACCTTGAAGTGCCTGGCGCACACTCACCAGGTACAGCACGCGGTAGGAGTGCCCAGTCAGCTTGGCCACCTGGGTCAGGGAGGGGTACTTCCAGACGAGGATCTGGTTCTGTGAGTAGCCGTGCGTGCTCACCTGCGGGTGGGAGGGGCGCTGTGGTCAGGGCGCTGTGGTCAGAACGAGGCTGGGTGTGACGCCTGCTGCCCCCCACACACCCAACCCGAGGCCACAGGAGAGCTCGGAGCTGCCAGCCAGCCGGGCAGGAGCAGGGTGTGCAGGATGTGGCTCCACCTCCTGGTTCTGTCTGGGAAGTTTGGAGGCCACAGCTCGGCCCCCACACCCACTTCCAAAGGCTAGAGCCCAACAAGGACCCACAGAGGGCCCACACCCCTCTGCCCCACCTGCAAGTCATCCCTGCATCTGTCCTGGGGACAAATAGCCCAGAGCGGCTGGCGCAGGCCAATGTGCCAGCGGAGCCCACTTCATCCTGGGCCTCCTCGCCAAGCAGAGGCAGCCGTCAGAGCTCCCCAGCTCCTCACAGAGCCACCGGGTGTGGCTGCAAAGGGGGCCCAGAAGCCTGAGTGTTGCCCCAGGTGAGGTCCTGATGGGGTCCAGGTGCCCTGCCCCACCCGCAGAGCTCCCTGCCTCCACAACCCACCTCCTTCGCCCACCTCCCTTCAGAGCAACTCTGGCCCATCTCCCCACCAGCCGCTGTCAGATGCCAAGGGGCGGGCGGGACGCACATGCCAAGGCCTGGTGGAAGGAGGCCGGGCCGCCCATGCTTACCAGCTCATTGGCGTGCTTGGACCAGGCCAGATTGCACACTTGGGAACCCGTGTCGATGCACTGCAGTGGCTGCCCCGTCAGCGTGTTCCAGAAGCGGATGCAGCGGTCGGCCGTGCCGCCCCCCGAGGCCAACAGGCCGTGCTGGTGCGGGGACCAGGCGATGGCCTTCACGGCCGCCAGGTGCTCTGTGTACTGCTGCACAGGACTCAGGCTTGAGTGATTCCACACCAGCAGCTGGGGGACAGCGGCTGTAAGGCCGGGGCCGTTCCAGCCCTGTGGTCCCATACGCTGGTCCCCACAGGAGTGAAGACCTGCCCTGGAGCCCCAACCCACGCCCCTTCTGCTGCTCCCTCGAGGACTCCTGGGGGCACATGCTCGTCACTGCGTGCTACAGAACGGGACTGGCTGAGCAGGAGGGACGGGACTGGCTGAGCAGGAGGGACGAGCCTGGGGCCCCACGCCTGTCCCCAGCCCAGGCTCTGCCGTCACTGCCAGAGTGAGGGCCGCAGGCTCCGGGGAAGCCAGGCTCTAGGTACGCGTACCTTGTTGTCGTTGCCCCCCGAGGCGAGGAGCTGGTGGTCCGTGGACCACTTGAGCCCGCACACCTCCTGCCGGTGGCCCTGCAGCCGCCGCTCTGACTGCAGGGGCGGGGTGCGGATGTCCCTCTGCAGGATCATGCGGTCCCGGCTACCAGATGACAGCTGGTCAGCGTTCCAGGCCAGCGCCCCTGGAGGCCAGGTGGAAGCAGGGGTGAGCCTCTCCTGGCCTCGGGGAGTTGGGGTCTCGGGGAGCTAACCCACCACAGGACCCAGGACCCAGGCTCCTCACCGACGCGTGCCGTGTGGCCCTCCAACATGGACAGCTTCTTCCCTGCGGCTGCATCCCAGATCTGCACAAAGCCCTTGTGCGTGCCCACCGCCACGAGGTTCCCCTAGGACAGAAGGCACGGCCACAGTACCCTCGTCAGGTCTGGCCCAAGGACTCTGTCCCGCCTCGACCTGGTCGACCTGGTCGTCCTGGGCTCTGCTCACCGGGGTCTGGTTTCACTAAAACCCCTGAATGCATGTCCCTTTGAGGAAGCTTCCACCCAATCAGCACATTCCGGGGTGGCGGGCATGCCCCGCACACGCAGTGCCAGGGTGTGTCAGACTCCAGCCAACATACTCAGGGTGCGTGGCCCTCGACTGCTAGGACCAGCCCTGGGCAGCTCTGGGCACAGCAGACACCCTCCCCGTGACACACTTCAAAGTTGCTGCTGGGATGTTTCCATCATAATCTCAAACAGAATTCAAGCCCACTCTACGCTGAGTACAAACTGCAGAGCCAGGAACCCGAGTCCCAGACGGGACAGGCCCACGGAGGACTGCGGCGCTGTTTCCCCACGGGTGCTGCCATCCTTTCCCGGGGGCTGCCAGGTCCCTACTTGCTCTTGTTACTCCCTCTACCACCACCACACCAAGGCCACGCACAGTGGGGGACACAGAACTATGCTTGGGCACAGAAGATCTCAGGGCACACACTGGCGCCTCTGGGTCTGCAAAATACCAGTGCTGTCAAGGGCCCCAACAGACCTCCCAGGGTGAAGAAAGGCCCTCTACACTCACCCGCTCAGACCAGCCCACGGAGGTCACTGAGTCCCCTTCTACTGAGAGGTCACAGAGCCGCGTCACCTGAGGGTACAGGTCATGTCTCTACGTGAGCTTTACCACCCGTCCTGAAGCACCAATCAATCAACGCGAACCTCACCCCTCCACTCTCCGCCCACTCTCCACCCACGCTCCCTCCACTCTCTGCCCACTCTCCACTCTCTGCCCACTCTCCATTCTGCCCACTCTCCTCTCCGCCCACTCTCCCTCCACTCTCCGCCCACTCTCCCTCCACTCTCCGCCCACTCTCCACCCACTCTCCCTCCTCTCCACCCACTCTCCCTCCTCTCCACCCAC
>CM052668.1:2431149-2446724 GCA_028533165.1 Leontopithecus rosalia | reverse complement strand
GGCAATTCTCCTGCCTCAGCCTCCCAAGTAGCTGGGATTACAGGCACGCGCCACCATGCCCAGCTAATTTTTTGTATCTTTAGTAGAGACGGGGTCTCACCATTTTGACCAGGATGGTCTCGATCTCATGACCTCGTGATCCACCCGCCTCGGCCTCCCAAAGTGCTGGGATTACAGGCTTGAGCCACCGCGCCCGGCCGCCACCCTTTTTCTATGAGGGCTCTGTTCCCAGCTGACTGGTGTCCCAGAAAGGACACTGCGAAGTCCTGAGCCCTGCTACTGGGAACAAGACTGTTTGGACACGAGTTTCTGGCAGATGTGATTAGACTCAAGGTAAGAGAAAGCCATGAGGGTGGGCTCTGATTTGATAACAGGTGTCCTCACATGAAGGGGAAACATGGGCTGGGCATGGTGGCTCACACCTGTAATCTCAGCACCTTGGGAGGCTGAGGCGGGCGGACAGCCTAAGCTCAGGAGTTCACGACCAGCCTGGGCAACACAGTGAAAGCCCGTCTCTACTACAGTACAAAAAATTAGCCAGGCGTGGCAGCGTGAGCCTGTAGTCCCAGCTACTCGGGAGGCTGAGGCAGAACTGCCTGAACCCAGAAGGTGGAGGTCGCGGTGAGCGAGATCGTGCCACTGCACTCCAGCCCGGAGACAGAGCGAGACTCCGTCTCAGAAAACAAAACAGACAAAAAGAAAAAGAAGAAAGGGAAACACGGACAGAGACAGGGAGATGTTCCCGGGAGGGACGCAGAGGCCGGAGGGACAGTCACAGCCATGGGCAGCACGAGCTCCCAGGTGCTGGGAGAGGCAGGGAGGGCCCTCCCCGGAGACTGGAGAGGGAGTGCAGCCCTGCCCACACGCGACCTCTGGCCCCAGCCCGCAGGACTGGGAGAGGTCCCGCAAGTGCTACTCGGGCCTCTGTGGTGGAGGCCCAGGAAACCCAGGCTCGGGTGGGTCACGTTCTGTCTGCTGTCCCATCTCCCTACCCGCAGCCTGTGACGCTGACTGTCAGGGACCTCACACTTCGGAGGGTTCCAGGGAGGTCTCTCCACAAACTAGCACTCCGTCTGGGTCTGAAGGTGGGTCAGTGTCATAAAGTCCAGGCTGTGCTGGGTGACCGCGGAGCAGGATGGGCGTGTGAGGAGCTCTCCCGCACTGCAAACGCCCGCTCCTCACCCGCTTCTCTTCACACCCAGGCCTCGCTGCATCCCTCAGACTAGAAATGCACTGGGTGGAGGGTGCTGGCTCCTCACACCGTGACCTGCCCTCCCACGTATCACTGAGACCGCAGACACAGAGCGCTCAGGCCCCCACTGTCCTCCCAGCAGCCCCGAGTGCGCTCCGGAGGCTGAGGGCCGGCACTAGGGCTGCTCCCGGCTGCTGGGATGCCGGGGCGCCCACATCCTCTCTGTGCACACAGACTCCCCTCTATTTATGCCCCTCTCTGCCTGAAACCCCCAAGGTTGCAAAGACCCCTCTAATTCTATGCTACTTTTCTTCCATAGTGGCCCTGTCCCTTTACCAACTGGGACCCCGCTACATCACGCACGATCCTGGATCTGCCTCCCTGGCTCTGGCCTGTGGGGCTTCAGGGTCGAGCTGCACTGGAGGGAAAGGGGGCTGTGCTGGGTTCCCATGGGTCCCAGGGCCCAGACTCTGGGGTCTGAAGGTGAATTAAGCCTTGAAGGTGAGTCTGCCCAGGCCCAGCCCAATGCCTGGGCACAGAGGGCACTGGCGCCGAGGGAGCTGTGACGGGGCAGCCCCTCCCCACAGGCCCATGCCTCTCAGACCCACCGGGCGGGGGGGCTCAGGACAACAGCACCTGAGTCTATGAGAATGACAGCTCGGGCGTCTTTCAGAGGTCGGGGCTGGTGGCCAACCAGGCTCAGCCTGACGCTATTCTGACCCAGGCTTCCTGTTGTGTAGATGGCAACAGGAGTCTGGTCCCAAAGATGCCCACAGGAGTCGGGTGGGGAGGCAGGTGAGGGATGTGGCTGTCACACAGCAGGTACTAGTCACAAGCACCAGCCCCGAACCATTGGCATATGCGGAGCCCAGGGCAAGGCAAACAAGGCAGGGCTGGCAGGCGGGATGGAGTGCAAGGAAGGACAAAACCAGGCTTCCCTAAATCCCACAAGGTTCCAGATTCACCTGGGGCTAGGAGGCAGGAATGGGTCTCCCTAAAGGCTCTGCAGACCACCCTGGGCCTCTGCTCATGGGGCCGCCCCAGCTCCACCACTCCGGGCCTTTTGCCTCCCCGTCCAAGCCCTGCTGGGCTCTGACTATGGCCCTGGGGGTGGCAGCAGCCCTGACACCCTGGGATGCGGAGGCCCCGTGTGCCCGGGGGGACTGGGACCTGAGTGGTCTGTGGGGCTCCAGCCTATGACAGTGGGGCTCCTGAGGCTGCTGGCCGTGGCGGAGGCAGCTGGGGGAGGGGAGCTGCAGTGGTAGGCGGGGTGGGGGCACTCACTCGGGGCATCGTGTTCTCGTTCTGGATGACAATCTGGCGGAGCAGGCGCCGCTCATAGTCCTGGTCCATGGTGAGGCAGGGCTCGGCCCGCAGCAAGGTCAGCCTGCAGCAGGAAGGGCAGGAGAGGTCAGTGGGGCAGGAGCGGCTGCTCAGGGGGCTTGGCTGCACCTCCAGACCCTAGGAGCCAGAGTGACCGTGGGCTCCTCCTGGCTCCTCTGCAGGGACCTCCTGCCAGCCCCGGCCTCATGCTGGGTGAGACTCCCCCCAGCCTGGCCCCAGCTGCTGCTCACAGACCCTACCAGCCTGTACACCTGCCCGGGGAAGGGGGCTTTCTGCCTTCCTGCCTCTGCAGGGGCTGGAGTCCTGGCAGTCCCCACAAGGACTCTTCCCAGAGTGTGGGCAGTCTCGAAGTCCCCAGGCGCCACGGGGACCCAGGTTTCTGAGCTACAAGTGCGTGTGCGTGCAAGGAGGTGCGACAAGCCACACCGGCTCCGAGGCAGCGTGCAAGAGCTGGCCACGCACAGGCCCCGGGCCAGCCACGTGGGTCCAGGCCCAGGGAGACCAGGCCACGGCTCGGGAACATCAGCCTCTGGTGGACAAGCCACATCCATGCTCAGCGACAACCAAAGTAACATCCAGGGGCCCATGCAGACCCCACGGTGGACCAGGCTCAGCCAAACCAGAAAGCCCCTCTGAGGTGGGCGTGCATTTATGTTGAAGCCTAAAGGAGAGTGGCGGTGAGGAGACCGGCCAAGAACATTCCAGAGGGTGATGCACAGCCTGAGGCAGGAAGGGGCTTTGCACGAGATCAAAGTGAAGGCCCCTGTGAGCAACGGAGACAGAAGGTAGCCAAGAAACAACGCTCGTTCCACCAGGACCAGCAAACCACAGCCCGAGGCCACGCGCAGGCTGCCAGTCTGTAGCTACACTGGTTCTTTTTTTAGACAGGGTCTTGCTCTGTTGCCCAGGCTATAATGCCATGACACATCACAGATTACCATAGCTTCGACCTCCTGAGCTCAAGTGTGGTGGCACACACCTGTGGTCTCAGCTACTTGGGAGGCTGAGGCGGGAGGATCACTTGAGGCTGGGAGTTTGAGGCTGCAGTAAGCTATGATCATGCCACTACACTCCAGCCTGGGTGACACAGCGAGACTGTCTCAAAAATTAGAAAAAGTAAAAAAAAAAAAAACAAAACAAAACACCTAGAGTTTATCATCTTGACCACGTTGAAGCATGCAGTTCTGGCTGAGCATGGTGGCTCACGCCTGTAATCCCAGCACTGTGGGAGGCCAAGGCGGGTGGATCACCTCAAGTTGGGAGTTCAAAACCAGCCTGACCAACATGGAGAAATCTTCTACTAAAAATAAAAAAAAGTCAGCCAGGTGCACATGCCTATAATCTCAGCTCCTCAGGAGGCTGAGGCAGGAGAACTGCTTGAACCTGGGAGGTGGAGGTTGCAGTGAGCCAAGATCACACCACTGCACTCCAGCCTGGGCGAGAGTGGGACTCCATCTCAAAAAAAACAAAAACCAAAACAGCATACAGTTCAGTGGCATTCAGCACATCCCCATGGCGCAGCCGTCACCGTGTCACCTCTAGAGCCTTCTTACGTTCCCACTCAGTCCCCACCCCTCTCCCCAGCCCCTGGTGACTTCTTTGGCAGGAATTTCCTCCAAGGTTAACCACAGTTGCTGTCAGCGAGGAAAGCTTTGCCCAGTTCTGCTCCTGACGTTAAGTGACGGTACAGTTCTGTCAAAGAAAACCCAGTTACCACGTGACCCAGCACTTCCCACATATGCACCCAGGAGAAAGGGAGAGACACAGACCCCCAATTCACAACGGCCAAGACAGCAAAATCCTACGTGCCCATCAACAAGTGAGGCACGAACCAGTGCAACGCTCCACGCGCCGGAACATAACCCAGCCATGAAAAGGAGCGAGGCTCCGACCCAGGCCACAGCGTGAACACGCCCAGAGGACGTCATACCCCATGAGAGATGCCAGGCACAAGGCCCACGTGAGGGGCTGGGAGGGCCCTGGAGGAGGCCGACTCACAGAGACCCGCCTTTCTAGGAAACAAGACTCCTGTGGCATGCACTTGCTTGAGTCAGCAGGTAGGGACAGACCTACGAGGGTTTGCGGCCACCGCTCCTGTCATTCCAGGCACCACCCTGTCCTGAGATACTGAGGCGGTCAGCCTGATCCACCTCCACAGCCCCAGGCGGCCTCTGACCGGCTCCCAGCCTGGAGTTGGAGATACGGTCTACCACATGGCCGCTGCTTCTGCAAGAACCCACAGGCAGTGCTGCCTGGGCCGGCAGTCACAGGACACAAGGGGTCCCTGGCTCAGCCTCATGGAGCCAGTCAGGCTCTGAGGACAGGAGCATGCAGCCCGAAGTCCCGAGTTAGTGGGTTTTCGAGGCTTATCTCATGTCCCCTCTGCAAGGCCTCATGCCAGCCCCACTGCCCGTGCAGATGAGGGCACGAAGGCGGAGTGCAGGGCAGCAATACCCACGGCCACGCAGAAGGCCCAGGGTCCTCTATGTGGCTCAGCCCGATGCACAGGGTAGTCCAGGCAGCCACAGAGCAGCGGAGAACCAGCGGTTCTCCCTCCTTCCAGCCTGCAGCTCCCAGGGCCAGGTCAAGTCACCAGCCTCCTCCCCACCCCCTTCTCCCCTGCTCAGGGCCGGCCTCTCCCCACCCACAGTCCCCACCGGTTCTCCACCGGGCGCAGCCACCTCCTGCAGTCCCACCACACCTAACCACTCCTGAGGCAGCACTGATCATCCCAGGACGAGGAGAGGCCTCAGCATCTGTCCCTAGTACAGACAGCCTCTGGCAAACAATTTCCCCAGCCTGGAGCCAGAGGGACTATAGAGACCTGAGCCCCAAGAGAGCCGTGGGTGTGGCCTCCCCCCCACTCGGACCAATTTGTAGATGAAGGGAATCTACACAGATCCACCAGCACTTACAGAAAGGAAACCTTGCAGCAGACACCACTGGCAAGGGCAGAACTGTAGCATGGAAAACCCACGCTGGGGGCAGGGACTCCTGGGGGGGCTCCATCAGAACTGTAGTGCTGGTCCAGGCCATGCAGGGGTGCTGCTGCAGCCACAAAGGACATCAGCCATGGCCATGGCTGGGAAGGACAGCTGGAAACATCTTCACAGACAACAGCACCCAGACAGTAGCCTGGACCCCTTAGCACAACAAAAACCAGGCAGGACCCAAACACAGCTGCAGTGTGGGGGTGAGGGAGCCGCTGCTAAGACTCCAGGAGTCCCAGAGCCAAGCAGTCAGGAAGTTGTTCAAGTCCAGCAAATACAAGGCCAGAGGGAGACCAGCCCTCCACCCTCCGCGAGGTAGATCGGCCACCACCTGCGGCTCCATGCCGGTCGCCTGGCACGAGCAGCTTCCCAGGTCCCGTGCAGCTGGCAGGTCACTCACCATGTAGACACGCTGCCACAGGGCAGGCGATCCGGGCTGCCAGATGGGGTGCTGACCCCGGGACCTGTGCTGAGGCCACCTTGCACGGCAGCAGGGACTCTGCAGGTGCAACTGAACGTTTCAGGGGATGGCAGGTATGGATGGGGCTTCCCAAGATGCTTATGCTCACCCCGGTCCTGGAGCCCTCTCTGCGCAATCCTGCATGGGGCACGCGCCCTCTCTTTTCTCTCTGTGCCCCCACAGCCCCTGACTTCTGAGAGCCCCATCCTGTGTGGGATATGGTGAAGGGTCATTCATTGATCAACACACATGTACAGGACCCTCCCAATGAGAGGGCCACAGCCCCACCTACCCACTGGAGTGAGCTCCCTACCCAAGGGGGCAGTGTGGGAGGAAATCCAGCTGGGGGAGCAGCATTCTGGGCAGCGGCATGTGCTACCTGGAAGCACTTTTTTTGGAGACAGGGTCTCCTGCTCTGTCGCCCAGGCTGGAGTGAGGTAGTTTCATCACAGCTCCCTGCAGCCTCCCGCTCCTGGGCTCAAGCTATCCTCCCTCCTCAGCCTCCTAAGTAGCTAGGACCAGAGACATGTATCACCATGCTGCGCTAAAGGAAGCACGTCTGTAAAAGAGGCCCCCAACGACCAGCTCCCAAAGCAAAAGCAAGATGGACACCGGCATCAGCAGACTCCATTCCCCCACACAGAACAGTCTCCCCAAGACCTGGCACCCCGCAGAGGGAACCATGGGCGCGGGAGCACAGGCACAAGCAGAACAGCTCCAGGACTGCGTTCCATGCCAGCGCCACCCCTGCTCCAGAGGTGACTGGGGTGAGGCCCAGCCCTTCCTGGGTCCTAGTGGAGCCTCTCCTGCTTCTATACCATCAGCAGCCTCGGCCAGGCCTTCTCCAAGAATGGAAAAACCTCATAATCAAGTCTTCCTCATTCAAGAATTTAGTTGCGAGGCACGGCAGGAGACTAGCAGGAGTTCGAAACCAGCCAACATGAAGAGACCCTGTCTCTACAAAAAACACAGAGGCACCGTGGGGGCGCTGAGGCGGGCAGATAATCTGAGCTCAGGAGTTCGAGACCAGCCTGGCCAACATGGTTAAACCCTGTCTCTACTAAAAAATAAAAATTAGCTGGCATGGTGGCACATGCTTGTAATCCCGGCTATTCAGGAGGCTGAGGCAGGTGAATCACTTGAACCCAGAAGGTGGAGGTTGCAGTGAGCTGAGATCGTACCACTGCACTCCAGCCTGGGCAAGAGAGAGAGAGAGACTCCGTCTCAAAAAAAAAACAAAAACAAAAACAAAAAGCAACAGTCAGCTGGGCGTGACGGTGCACATCTGTAGTCCCGGGACTCAGGAGGCTGAGGTGGAGGCTGCAGTGAGCGGAGATCACGCCACTGCACTCCAGCCTGGGTAACAGAGCAAAACACTGTCTTAGGGGCAAAAATAATAATAATAAAAAGAATTTAGTTACAAATCACACCACTTCAGATGACCCTTTTTTTGTTTATCTTGTTTCATATGGAGACCCAGATGACACAATTCATATCCAGAGACCTAGGTGTGAGTCCTTCAGGTAAACACTGTGCAAACAGGAGCACCATGGAACTTTTATCTTTTTTTTTTTTTTTTTAAAGACAGGGTTTCGGCCGGGCGCGGTGGCTCACGCCTGTAATCCCAGCACTTTGGTTCACAGAGGCGGGTGGATCACAAGGTCAAGAGATCAAGACCATCCTGGTCAACATGGTGAAACCCCATCTCTACTGAAAATACAAAAAATTAGCTGGGCACGGTGGTGCACGCCTGTCGTCCCAGCTACTCAGGAGGCTGAGGCAGGAGAATTGCTTGAACCCAGGAGGTGGAGGTTGCAGTGAGCCGAGATCGCGCCATTGCACTCCAGTCTGGGTAACAAGAGTGAAACTCCGTCTCAAAAAAAAAAAAAAAAAAAAAAAAAACCACGAGGTTTCACCATGTTGGTCAGGCTGGTCTTGAACTCCCGACCTCAGGTGATCCACCCACCTTGGCCTTCAAAGTGTTTGGATTGCAGGCGTGAGCCACCACGCCCAGCTGGAACTTTTATCTTTTTTTTTTTTTTTTGAGACAGAGTCTCACTCTGTCACCCAGGCTGGAGTGCAGTGGCGTGACCTTGGATCACTGCAATCTCCGCCTCCCAGGTTCAAGTGATTCCCCTGCCTCAGCCTCCCGCATAGCTAGGACTACAAGCAGGAACCACCACGCCAAGCTAATTTTTTGTATTTAGTAGAGACAGGATTTCACCATGTTGGAGCAGATGGTCTTGCTCTCCTGACCACGTGATCCACCCGCCTTGGCCTCCCACAGTGCTGGAATTACAGGTGTGAGCCACCACACCTGGCCGGAATTTTTATCTAAAAAATACTGATTGATTGATTGAGATGGAGTCTTACTCTTTTTGCCCAGGCTGCAGTCCAGTGGCATGATCTTGGCTCACTGCAACCTCCGCCTCCCAGGTTCAAGTGATTCTCCTGCCTCATCCTCTCGAGTAGCTGGGATACAGGTCCCCACCAGCACGTCCAGCTCACTTTTTATATTTTTAGTAGAGACAGGGTTTCACCATGTTGGTCAGAGAACTCGACCTCAGGTGATTCACCTGCCTCAGCTTCCCAAAGTGCTATGATTACAGGCCTGAGCACTCTGTCACTCCGGGCTGGAGAGTGGTCCAATTATAGCTCACTGCAGCCTTTGCCTCCTAGGCTCAAGTGATCCTCCCACCTCAGCCTCGGGAGGAGCTAGGACCACAGGTGCACTCCCCCAGGCCCAGCCAATTTTTGTATATCTTATAGAGACAGGGTCTTCCCATGTTGCCCAGGCTGGTCTCGAACTTCTGGGCTCAAGCAATCTGCCCGCCTCGGCCTCCCATAGTGCTGGGTTACAGGTGTGAGCCACCGCACCCAGCCAGCATTTTTCCAGAACGAAAGAATGTAAACAAGTAGGACCGGCAGCTGTGGCAATAACCACGTGCACTGAAGCACGTGCTGGCAGACTCCGCCTGTGACTAGCTAAATATCATCCTCCACTTCCCCAGAATACTGATGCCACCCTGAAGTCAACACTCAGAGCGAGTACACTCAGCACCAGCCACAGCTACAGACGGCCCCTGGCACACATCGCTGCCCAGCAGCACATGGCCACACCTGACAAGCCCTCCTCAAGAGAGAGGCTGTGAGCCGATGGCCCAAATGCCCGCAGGCGGCAGCAGCCACAGGCAACTGGCCACACGACTCACTCACTGCCCAAGGCTCGTGGTCAAAACCACAGGGCCCAGGCCTGCCCAGCAGCCTGAGACCCGGCTCCTGTCTGTCCCTGCAGTGAGGGCAGGGACGCACACGGTGGGTGTGCAGACTGTCTTCCCATCTCCGAGATCTGGAGGGACACAAGTCCGTGTCCCAGGAGCCGTAGTGACATGGCTGCTGAACTCAATGCCGGGAAAATCAGGAGTCTGCAGGGCAAACACACCACCACCACAGTCGGAAAGAAAACGACAAACTGGGAGCAGCACGTGCCACCCACAGGAGAGCCCAAAGTAGCAAAGGACACCAACAAACCGCGCTGGGAAAGGACCAGCTCCCCCCTCGCAGTCAGGCGCTGCCAGTCCGACCAGGACACTGCCCTCCCGCCTGTGAGACGGGGGATGCTGCGGACTGGGGGACTCAGCCTCGCCAGCCTGGGCACGGGGAGAGAGAGCCACATGTGCTCACGGTTGGCAGAAACCGCAAACTGTTAAGGCTTCAAAGAAAGGCAATTTAGCAAATGCTTCCAAAATTTAAAAAACGCACATCCTCTGTGATGCGGTGTTTCTACTTCTAAGAATTTATCCTTAGAAACTCCGGGTACGTGTGTGCAGAGATGAAGTCACTGCAGCAGCTCGTCAGAGCGGAAGACTTACAGTGGGTGGAAGAGGCTGCGAGACCCACTGCACAGAAAAACAGCCCGTGCAGAGCTTGCTGCTCCGAGGGTTCGAGAAGCGGCTAGTCAGGGTTAGGGAGAGGAAGGAGGATGGGGGCTGGGGGAGGAAGGAAGCCTTATTTCTCCCTACTCCTCCTAGAACCTCAATTTGTACTTCTTGAATTCTGTGTCACATGAACTGTGAGCTCTTCAAAAAAAAAATAAACCAGAAGGCAGAGACGGGCCAGGCGGGCTCCGGATGAGACCGGGCACCACCACATTCTCACTCCTTTGCTGGACGCTCAGAAGGTTTTGTTGTAAACTGCTAGAGGAAGAGAAATCAGGATCTGGAGTTGCTGTTAAGAAATTCCTGGGGCCGGGCGCGGTGGCTCAAGCCTGTAATCCCAGCACTTTGGGAGGCCGAGGCGGGTGGATCACGAGGTCATCAGATCGAGACCAACCTGGTCAAAATGGTGAAACCCCGTCTCTACTAAAGATACAAAAAATTAGCTGGACATGGTGGCGCGTGCCTGTAATCCCAGCTACTTGGGAGGCTGAGGCAGGAGAATTGCCTGAACCCAGGAGGCGGAGGTTGCGGTGAGCCGAGATGGAGCCATTGCACTCCAGCCTGGGCAACAAGAGCGAAACTCCGTCTCAAAAAAAAAAGAAAAAAAAAAAAAAGAAATTCCTGAGCACGGACACCGAGCGCGGCCGTGTGGAAAGGCTCCAAGTGGATCGAGGTGTTCAGCACCAACCTGGAGCCTCACCACAAATCAGGAGCGAATCAGTGAATGACTCGGGCTCTGCCCGGCCCTGCAGAGGTTCTCGTCCCTGGCCCAGGGGTGCCTGGTGGGGACACTGCTGTGGCTCTCTGCCTGTGTGGCCGACACCTGTAGCCTGGTTTCCCTGGTCTAAATGGTGACGGGGCCCTGGGCTGCTGGGCTTCCCCTCGGCAGGGCACTGCCCTCTGTGGAGTAAGGTGCACCTCTCACCCCCAGGCCCCAGAAGGAAGAGCCAGGAGGCCCTGACACCACTATCCTGGGTGAGCCTTCGGTGTCCCGGCTTCCACTGCTTCCCTGGGAAATGGGCATGGCCCCGTCACCTGACAGAACAGTGACAAAGCCCCCATATGAGGGAGACGCCCTGGTATAACTGCGGAAAATATGAGTCGGCCCCTGTTCCCATCAGACACCAGAATAAGCCCCCGATGGGGCAGACAGCATGAATCAGGGGACCCCAGCTCCTGGGATGCACCTCTTCTCCCCCCACCTCGGGATTTCAACGTGTGCACCCTCCTGGGACCTCAGCGGGGCAGAGGACCATGGGATGCCGTCTCTTGGGGGTCTCAACCAGGGTGATTCTGCCCCCAGGGGATATATGGTGATGTCTGGGTCCCCCCAGCATGGAGTGGGTGGAGGCCAGAGACGCTGCTCAGCACCCTGTAGTACCTGGGACGGCCCCACCCAGAGAATGACCCAGCCTCAGTGTCCACAGTGTGCAGCAACAGAGACCCTGCTCTAGGGCAAGGCCAGGGAAGTGACTTGAAGGAGACCTCGGGGAGTGTGGCCGGGGAACCCCCCAGCCCCACCCTCACCGCGCCTGTGAGGAGACGAGGAAAGGGAAATGATGACATGGCACAATTTGTCTCCAAGTTTCACTTCCAGGTGTCCCTGAGTGGGGACACAAAGCGTGAGGGGCTGTCCGCCATGTAGATGGGGCCTGGGAACCGCATTGGTGCAAAGCCCCCAGGTCTTCCCCAGTGCGGAATCTTCCTCTGGTTCCTGGAGGCTCAGCCAAGCTCCTACCCCTGCAAGGCCTTGCTCAGCTGGAAAAACTGGTCCCCACTGTCTTCACATTTTTTTAGGCTCTTTAACGGACAAAAGGAATTGAAACATCTCAATGACAGCTCTTTTAGGACGCAGGTGTTGAGGCTGACTATGGTCTGGACATGCCACCTATGAGATGATATACATCAGGGCGCCCCCCAGCCCCGGCCCTGTGGACACTGGGGCAGGACAGCCCAGGGTAAGGGTAACTGCAGCCTGCAGGTGGGGCGGCACTTGCTACCCACAGGGGACATGGAGCTGGTAAGGGAGGAAGCAGCAACCAGAGCCTCATGGGTGCCACCACATCCCACGTGGGCTCCTGGCCCAGCAGCGGAACACACGTGGGGCTAGGACAGAGGCGAACCTTGCCCATGTCCACTGGCTGGCACAAATGGAAGCACTTAGTGTGCTTGACTGAATCTCCTCAACAGTGGGCAGACAGGCACCATCACATCTCTGGGACTGGGACAGCACCCCTGCTCAAGGTCACCATGCAGTTGGTGAGGGTAGAGCTGGGATGTGAACCCAGCCAGTCTGGATCTGGCTCTGTGTCCACTCCCTGGCCCTTGCCCTACAGGTAGGCCCTGGCTCCAGGAGCCGAGATGTCTTAGACTCAGCACTCAGCCAGCCCTGCCCATGGGGAAGCTGCAAGGCACCACCTCCTGTGGGACTCTCTGCAGAGTGGTTCCGGCAGGAGGCCTCCAACTAAGGATTACTGGATGGTGGTGACAGAGCAGGGGGGCAGGCTAGGACACAGCCCCTCACGGGTCTAGACCCCTGCAAAGTTGCAAAGTGTTTCTGCCTCTGGGGTCCCAGGTGCCCCTACACCACCTGTGAGGCATTGGCCCAACTGCCTTCTCAGGGAGCCCCTTCCTCATGTGAAATGGAAGGGGCCATAGGCTGCCTGGTGTTGATGTCCAGCCATCCTCTGCAAGGCTGGGGAGAAGCGCCAGATGAGAAAGACCCCACAGAAAAATGGAGGGTCACCCAGCTATCCGCTCTCTACTCTCAGGGGATCTGGGAGTTTCTGGAGGGAGTCCGCCTCCTCCCTGCACCCAGGAGTCTTTCACGAAACACAGCTTCACGAGCGTCACCTCATCCGGCTAATCTCATTTCCAGCCACCCCTCAGAAGAGGACTCTAGATGGCTCTTTGGAATCACATCTGGATGCCCTCGGTGTCACGATGCGATTAAGAGGGCGGGAGTGCCAGCCACATGGACGGCCTCATCGGAGCATGGGAGCCCCCACCAGCACCGCGCCACACTCGGCCCTTGGCCCTGCAGCTCCAGGGGGCCGAGGTGGGCAAACCACCCACACTCCCTCATCACCAGCCCTTCCTGTTCCCTCCCATGAAAGTAGACCAAGTCCCGTGAAAGGTTCTAGCAGGATCCACAAGAAAAACTGTGGGCTTTCGATGGGACCAGTCCAGGCTTTGGCTCTCGGCTTCAACCCTTCCTTGCCACACAGCTTTGGGCAGCTTCAGCTCTTGGGACGTCAGTCTCTTCAGTTAAACAGGGATAACGCTGCCTGCCTAGGAAGCTGTGAAATCAGGCACCAGGTCTGTGAGGCAGCAGGCAGCCGGCCTGACCCAGAGCAGGTGCTCAGTGCCCACTGGCTGGGCCTGGGACTGAGGACAGGAGCACATAGGTCCCTGGAGGTGCTCAGTGTGGGCTGGCTGGGCCCGGGACTCATGACAGGCACACGGAGGTCCCCAGACCTGCTCCCTACTTGTCTGTCCTTGGGCATGGAGGGCCCTAGCAGCCAGGATGCTGCTCCAGTAACCGCCTGGCCACAGACCATAACACCCATCTCCTCCCATGGAGGAGGGAGGATGTCGGAGAAATGGGGCTCCTGGTGGGGAGTTGCCATGGCTGCAGGCACGAACTCACAAAGGAGAGAGGTGGATTCTGGACCAGAACCAGAGCCGGGGCCTAGCGGAGAGAACGCTGAGGCACAGAGATCTCTGTAGGAGCAACCCCCACCCGCAGAACAAGCTGAGCTGGTGGCCTCTGACCTCTACAATCACAGACACAGGCAGGAGGGACCAAGTCAAAAAAGGTAGGGCCCAGACCCTCGGCGGGAGACAACGTGCCTTCCAGGGTGCCCGTGTGAGCCACGGCAAGGCAAGTTACTGCTGGGGCCGGTGCCCGGACCCCAGACACACACCCCGCATGCGTCATTCATTCATTCATTGACTCATGCCACTGGCTGACGCCTCCTCCCCAACCAGCCATGCTGGCTCCCGGTGCTGACCCAGGCACTGCAAAGCAGAGCTGAGCCGCCCCTACTGGGTGGGGCGGTCTGTTTTTTCTTTTCTTGTTTTTAAAATATAGACATGGGGGTCGGGGTCTCCCTATATTGCCCAGGCTGGTTTCAAATTCCTGGGCTCAAGCAATCTTCCTGCTGAGGCCTCCCCAAGTGCTGGGATCCCAGGCGTGACCCCCGTGCCCAGCTGGCATGCAGTCTAGAGTGGACGGAGGTCTAGAGTGGGTGGGGAGCATCCCCAGCGTCTTCTCAGCCAGCAACTCTTACCCTCTTCCCTGTGCAGGGGTAGAGGGGCCCCCACCGCCGGCCCACCCCGGTGAGAATGGCTCTCCACACCTGGAAACAGCGCCTGAGGTTTCTCATCTCCAACCTCCTGGTACCACTGAGCACCCACAACCCTGACTGACTTGGTGACACCCTCAGACCTAAAAGACACCTGGGTCTGCAGCAGCACAAAAGGCTGCAGCGCCCCGTGCAAGGAGACAGGCAGCGCGGCACCACGCCTGCGGCCTCTCAGGGCCCCGAGAGGATAGGATGGAGCCCATCAGGTTCCTGAGGCCCGCACATCCCTGCATCTCTGTCTCATGCAGCTCCCACCCACGAGTCCCAGGTGAGGTGGCAGTGAGAAACCTAGCCCAGGGGGCTCAGGGCGGGCGCCTCAGCCTCAACGCTGCGGACATTTCGGCCGGATCAGACTCTACGGTGGGGAGTCCTGGGCTCTGCAGGGCACTGAGCAGCATCCCTGGCCTCCATCCACTCCGTGCCAGGAGCGCTCCCCCGTCGTGACAATGCACAAATGTCCCGAGACATTGCCTAGTGTCCTGTGGAGCAGTCACCCGGGCGAGGAATGCCTGGATGAGGGAATCCTTAGGTGGAAGAGCTGCTCCCCGGGGCAAACAGGCCAGTGCTGGCCACCCCCACTCCTCAGCCCTCTGGTAAGAGCAGACAGAGGCCTGCCACCCACCCTCTCTCTGCTCCCCTCATCCTTCCACCACCGAGCCAGCGGCCTGCAGGCCTGATGAGGATGAGAACCTTGCCCAGAGCTCACAAAACAGAAGTTCCCAGGCCAAATCGGATCTGGGCGACGGGAAGATTCACAACTGGAGGGTGCGTGCGCAAAGCGACACAGGAATCTGGACAGCCGCCGCGCCCCGGAACCCAGCAGCGTGCCGGTGTGCACTGGTTCACACAATTCCAGAGCTTTGGGAGGCCAGGCCAGGAGGATCACATGAGCCCAGGAGTTCAAGACCAGCCTGGGCAACATGGTAAAACCCTGTCTCTGGCCAGGCACAGTGGCTCACACCTGTAATCCCAGCACTTTGGGAGGCCGAGATGGGCAGATCACAAGGTCAAGAGATCGAGACCATCCTGGACAGCATGGTGAAACCCCATCTCTATTAAAAATACAACAATTAGCTGTGCATGGCAGCACGCGTGTGTAGTCCCAGCTGCTCAGGAGATTGAGGCCGGAGAATCACTTGAACCTGGGAGGCGGAGGTTGCAGTGAGCCAAGACTGTGCCACCGCACTCCAATCTAGCAGAGCGAGACTAGGTGGGTGGATCACCTGAGTCTGGAAGGTTGAGGCTGCAGTGAGTCGTGACTGTGCCACGGCACTCCAGCCTGGG
>CM052668.1:2397761-2431049 GCA_028533165.1 Leontopithecus rosalia | reverse complement strand
GGAGGGAGGGAGGGAGGGAGGGAAGGAAGGAAGGAAGGAAGGAAGGAAGGAAGGAAGGAAGGAAGGAAGGAAGGAAGGAAGGGAGAGGGAGAGGAAAATGAAAGAAAGAAGAGAAAAAGGGAAGAACCCGGGCTGCGCACCTTTGGGCAGGCCGGGGTGGGAGGGACACGAGCTGGAGCAGAAGACAGGGAGGAAAGGTGGAGGGCAGGTCTCCTGAGCTGGGCTTACGGTGGTTGGCATGGGAGTGACACCATCAGACACAATCAGCCGGCAAGAGGAGGCACCAGGGCCTGAGTCACAGAGCAGAGCAAGGAGGATGCCGCCACACAATCACCAGCACCTGCCTCTTCCGGCAGCTCAACTCACAACAGGCAGAGGCTGGAAACAGCACCGAGGTCCAGTGAAGGACACACAAAACCCGGTCCCTCCACACTACACAACACGACCCGGCCGTGAAAACGGGCAGGGCTCTGACTCAGGCCACCACACTCAGTGGGAGAAGCCAGACGCAGAAGGCCACAGCGTGGGATCCCACTTCTCTGAAACGTCCAGGACAGGCCCAGCCACAGAGGCAGGGGAGGCAGGTGGTGGCAGCTGAAGGAGCCAAGGCTGGTTTCTTCCTGGGGATGAGAAGGCTCTAGGTGGGATAGAGGGGACGGCTGCACGGGCCTGTGAACATATAAAAACCAGGACTGCACCCTCTACGGCAGCGAATCGTGCGGCATGAGACGTGTATTCAAATAAAGCTGCCGCAAGTAAACGTTACATAAAGAAAGAAGGGCCAGTGAGGCGCGGGGCTCACACCTGTAATCCCAGCACTTTGGGAAGCCAAGGTGGGCGGATCATCTGAGGTCGGGAGTTCGAGACCAGCCTGACCAACATGGAGACCCCATCTCTACTACAAGTACAAAATTAGCCGGGCATGGTGGCATGTGCCTGTAATCCCAGCTACCTGGGAGGCTGAGGCAGGAGAATCACTTGAATCTGGGAGGTGGAGGTTGTGGTGTGTCAAGATTGTGCCACTGCACTCCAGCCTGGGTGATAGAGCAAAACTCCGTCTCAAAAAAAAAAAAAAAGGGCCAGTGAAGGAGCCTGAAGGAACAACCAGACAAAGTTCAAAACCGAGGGTAGGGTCTGCTGCTATGGGAGTGGGGCCCACTGTTCAGGGTGGGGTGTCATTTGTGATCAGTGGCAGCTGAGTGACTTACTGAGGTGCAGCCACGTGGGCTGCTTGTGCACCCCCCATCCCAGCCATGAATGAGGACACCGAGGCAGAGGAAGACAGTCACCTGCCAAAGCACAAAGGGACCCAGGGCCTCTGGGGACATGGACATCCCTGGACAAGACCCTAAGGGGCCCAGGAAGGGGCTATGGCTCTCTGATGAGTCCAGCGGCTGGGGAGAAAGTCAGGTGTGGGCAGGGAGGTGACAGGTGGAGGTGACAAGCATGAGGTCACTGGTGACAACAGGGAGGTGTTGGGGGCAGAAAAGAGATGAGGTCAGATGCTCCCCTTCCTGCTGGAGGTGCCCGGGTCACTGTGGCAGCCCCAGCAGGGGCCCACTCTGGGCAAACACACAGCCCAGGGCACTGCGCAAGCCAAGGGCAGAGCCGGGACCAGGTAGACGCAGTCGTTGCCCTCACGGGGCTCACAGTCCAGAACGGTCAAAAGGCTAACCTCCAGCCCAAACACCGTCAAGTGTCCCCTCGGGACAGAATCGGCCAGTGGGGAGCTTTGCTCCAGGAGAAAGGAGTGACAGGGCTGGGCTTGGAGCGTTCCTAGACCAAGCCCCTGGATCTTCAGCTCTTCCAGGATTCCCCAGGAGTGGCCCCACACACAGAACTTTCCATCCTCTTCCCACTAAGTGACACCCAGAAAAAGTTCCTCAGAACCAATTCCATTCTGAGCCTCCCCAAACCCAGAAGTCCCCAGTCTACAAAACCCTCCCACCAGAAGCCCCAGCAAACAGTAGGTGGTTTGAAAACCGATGGAAGGCCGGGCGTGGTGGCTCACACCTGTAATTCCAGCACTTTGGGAGGCTGAGGCGGGTGGATCATCTGAGGTCAGGAGTTCAAGACCAGCCTGGCCAACACGGCAAAACCCCATCTCTACTAAATCTACAAATAGTAGCCAGGTGTGGTGGTGCACGCCTGCAATCCCAGCTACTTGAGAGGCTGAAACAGGGGAATTGCTTGAACCTGGGAGGCGGAGGTTGCAGTGAGGCACATCACGCCATTGCACTCCGGCCTGGGCGACAAGAGTGAAACTCCATCAAAAAAAAAAAACGAAAGAAAAGAAAAGAAAATCGATGTAGCCCCACCCTGAAGGCTGACGGGGCTTGTTCGTTTCTGGGAACTCCTCCCCAACCCCACCACTGCCTGCAGCCAGAGTTCTCACATTTTACCTGGGACGCAGTCACACCGGCAACCTCAAGACACCCCTCCCCGGCACAGCGCGGGGCTTGCCTTTCAGCAGGAGTCTGACCCCTTAGCGAAGCCCCCTGCAACCCAACGCCTCGCCGCGCGCCAGGCGGCCGGCAGCGGCCAGCACACCTGCCTCCACTTGGGATTCCGAGGAAACGACGATCGGGTGTCCCCAACACACGGAAGGGCCCCGACGCACGCGGCATTCCGCACCGCAGACAACCCCAGGGGTGTCGTCAGCTTCCATCCGCACCCCCGCGCCCGGAGAGACCGCCCTGCTTTCACCTCCAAGGCCCCGCGGGCTGTGTGTCCTGGGTGGATGGTTCCCCCCCAAGCACGCAGGTTGGGGTGGGGGCCTCACCCTGGGGCGGCCTGAGGTCGTCACCGCAGACCGGGGCGGGGCGGGGGCATGTTTTCCGGCCGGAGGGGCGCCCCGCACCCGAGGAGGAGTTGGGGCGGGGAAAACGGGGAAAAGCAAAACAGGTGTGGGCGGGGGGCGGGGGCAGGTCCGCACGGCGGGAGGGGGCGGGGGAAAGTGGCTCAGACCCGGGCCGCGCTCCCCGTCTTGGGGGTCCCAGGTGGCCGGGCTTGCGTTCGGGAGACCCGGGGCAGGACGGAGGTTCGTTCGGAGGAGGGTCGGGGCTGCGGCGTGAACGGCTCGTCGGACGCCGCGGGGGGAGAGGTGGGTTTGGGGGCACGGGGCTGGCACGGGGCTGGCACCGGGCACGCGGGGGGGCGGGCGCCGCGGGGACCTCCGTGGACCCAGACCGTGCCCTCGGGGCCCGGAGCACGCGCCAGGGACCGGGACGCAGGTTTGCGGGTGCCCCGGGCCCCGGCCGCATTTTACTGGGCGACTTCCCGGGCAGGACTCCACCCGGGAGGCTCGGGTCCGGGGTGCCGGGGATGACAGGCCGGGGAACCCGGGCTAGGAGGCGGGGCCGGCCGTCCCGGGGCGCGCAGCGGGGCCCCTGGTTTGGGGCGCAGAGCGCAGCCTGTTTTAAACAGAACGGCGGACGCCGGCGCGGGGGTCACGCCTTGCAGGTGGCTCGGGGCGGGGGTCGCGGCACGTCCCCAGTGGGGCACGCCGGGCACCGGGTAACACGGAAGATGGGGTGCCGCGGTCGCCGGGCCTAGTTCGGCCTAGGGGCGTCCTTCCAGGGGACTGGGGACTCCCGGAGGGGCCTGAGCCGGGGCGGGGGTCGCAGCCGGCCCCGCCGGCGCGCTTCTGGGGGGTCGCGATCGAGCTCCGCCGCCTGCGGCCCGGGGGGGCGGGTCCCCGACCCCGGCGACCTCACCTGGCTCGCTCCCGTCGCCGGCTGGCTCCCGCCGACCCCGCCTTTCTCGGCACCGCACGGCGCCCGCCTCCGACCCCCACAGCTCCCGCAGGCCCAGCGGCGGCTGCCGCTGACAGGATCCCGGGCTCCGCGGTCCCAAATATGGCGGCGGACGCTGCTCCGCTGCCTCCCGGCTCCCTCCCTCCGGGGCGCGCGCCCTGCCGGCCGCGCGCGCCCCCGCGACCGGGCCACGCCCCCACGCCGACGCGCGGCGCATCGGGACCACGCCCCCCGCAGGCTCCGACCCCACCAGACCCCGCCCACCCCAGCGGGTGCGCCTGCGCGCGATGTGCATCTCGGGAGGACGTGACGTCGCCCGCGATTCGAATCAATACAGGAAGCGCGACGCCAAGCGTTGCCCAGAGCAACCGCGGCCGGACTAGGACCCACGGGGCGCTAGACGATGAGGAAATGGCTCTGCTAGGTGAAGGGCGTCGTTCCCATTGGGGACAGGCGCGGAATTGGGAGCCCCAGGTCGGAGTCTCCCCAGGGTAGATCGAAGCCGGGCAGGCCACGCCTAACGAGCGCAGATGGAATCCAGCCACAGGTGCACGTGCCGAAACAAACGCCCCAGCTGAGAGTCATTCATTTGTCCAACAAACTTGCCTTGCCCTCCTCCTGAGTGCTGCTCCTCCAGGCCCCAGTGAGACAGCAGGCAACAAAACAAGTTTTTAGGCCGAGCGCGGTGGCACTTTGGGAGGTCGAGGCAGGCGAATCACCTGAGAACAGGAGTTCGAGACCAGCCGAGCCAACCTGGTGAAACCCCGTCCCTACTAAAAATACAAAACTAGCCGGCTGTGGTGGCGCTCGCCTGTAATCCCAGGTACTCCGGAGGCTGAGGCAGGAGAATTGCTTGAACCTGGGAGGCGGAGGTTGCAGTGAGCCGAGATCGCGCCATTGCACTCCAACACTCCAGCCTGAGCAACGAAGTGAGACTCCGTCTCAAAAAATAAAAATAAATAGGCAAAGGATCTGAACACATATGAACATGGTCAATACACTCATGTAAAGATGCCCAATTTCTGGCCAGGTGTGGGGCTCACGCCTGGAATCCTAACACTTTGGGAGGCCGAGGCAGGCATATCATTTGAGGTCAGGAGTTGGAGACCAGCTTGGCCAACATGGTGAAACCCCGTCTCTACTAAAAATACAAAAATTAGCTGGGCATGGTGGTGGGCACCTGTAATCCCAGCTACTCGGGAGGCTGAGGCAGGAGAATTGCCTGAACCCAGGAGGTGGAGGTTGCGGTGAGCCGAGATCGTGCCATTGCACTCCAGCCTGGGCAACATGAGCGAAACTCTGTCTCAAAATAAATAAATAAAAGAATTACCTAGAACTTAATACACACACACCTACACTCATACCAACAAGAACAAGTAAGACTGGGGACCTCTGCTTAGATGGGTGGATTGTATCAAGGCTACATCCTGGTAATGCTATGCACCAGTGTTTTTATTTTTTGAGATGGAGTCTCATTCTGTCACCCAGGCAGGAGTGCAGTGGTGCGATCTTGGCTCACTGCAACCTCCGCCTCCCACGTTCAAGCAATTCTCCTGCCTCAGTCTCCCAAGTAGCTGGGATTACAGGTGCCCACCACCATGCCCAGCTAATTTTTGTATTTTTACAAAATTGCAGGTGCCTACCACCACGCCCAGCTAATATTTGTATTTTTAGTAGAGACAGGGTTTCACCATGTTGGCCAGGCTGGTCTTGAACTACTGACCTCAAGTGATGTGCCCGCCTTGGCTAGGCACCAGTGCTTTGCAAGATGTTGGCATGGGGGAACGCGAGTAAAGGATACCCTTGGTCTCTCTGTATTATTCTTACAACTGCATAGAATCTACCATAGTTCCGGTCAGGTGCAGTGGCTCATGCCTGTAATCCAAGCATTTTGGGAGGCCGAGGCGGACAAATCATGAGGTCAGGAGTTTAAGACTAGCCTGGCCAACATGCTAAAACCTCATCTCTACTAAAAATTTAAAAATGACCCAGGTGTGGTGGCGCATACCTGTAATCCCAGCTACTTGGGAGGCAGGAGAATCGCCTGAACCAGGGAGGCGGAGGTTGCAGTGAGCCAAGATCGCACGACTGCACTCCAGTCTGGGCGACAGAGCGAGGCTCTGTCTCAAAAAAAAAAGACACAAAAAGCAAAACACAGAGAAACACAGGGGCCAAGGCCAGGTGATGACAGAGGCAGAGATTGGAGTGACGGAGCCACAAGCCAAGCAACACCAGGGACTGCTGGCCACCCAAAAAGCTGGAAGAGGTGTGAAGGATCCTCCCCTGGAAACTCCAGATAGGACACAGCTCTGCACACACCTGGATTCCAGACTTCCGGCCCCCAGGGACTTTCTCAAGCCCAGAGGACCCACAGAGCAGAAGCCGCAGACGCCCAGGCTCAGCACAGGTTCCTTCCCAATCAATTTCTCTCAGGTCTGCGGCAATGCCGTGTTCGCTGACGTACACAGACCTTGCTTTCCAGCTGCGGCTTCGTATCTGCTTCCTGCACCCGGGACTTATCTCCTCCCACGGAGCATCCTTAGGCTGATCACAGCTGGCACCCAGCCCTGTAGCCTTCCTGAGTCAGCACAGTCCCTGGCCCACGGGAAGTCCTCGGTAAACAGCCTGAGCCACAAACAGGATCCAGATGACGTCCTTGCAAGGTGTCCGAGGGCTGCAGTGATGCCTGTTATCTGCAGGCAGCTTTCAAACTCCTAGGAAGGCAATAAAAAATAAATTGGGGTGTCAGCTCCCTGAGGCCAGACACTGTGTCTGTTTTGTTCTGTGTCCTCTGTGCCCAGGACACTGTCCAACACGCAGTGGTTGTTCAATAAATATCTGCAACCAATGACAGAATGTTGTCTTAAACTAGAAGTTGGCCTTCCAAAGGGATTTCTTTGCTATGAACAGCATTTTATGTTTTTTATATTTATTAATTTTTTCTTTTTTTTTTTAATAGAGACGGGGGTTTCACCATGTTGGCCAGGCTGGTCTTGAACTCCTGTCCTTGTGATCCACCCACCTCAGCCTTCCAAAGTGCTGGGATTACAGGCATGTGCCACCACACCCAACTATATGTTTTTTTTTAAATTAATTTTTCTTTATTTTTTTTTTAAGATGGAGTCTTGCTGTGTTACCCAAGCTGGAGTGCAGTGGTGCGATCTTGGCTCACTGCAACCTCTGCGTCCTGGGTTCAAGGGATGCTTTCGCCTCAGCCTCCTGAGTAGCTGGGATTAAAGGCATCACACCTGGCTAATATATATATTTTTAGTAGAGATGGGATTTCCCTATGTTGGCCAGGCTGGTCTCGAACTCCTGACCTTAGGTGATCTGCCCACCTCAGCCTCCCAAAGTGCTGGGATTACAGGCATGAGCCACTGCACCTGGCCATTTTTTTTTTTTTGAGACAGGGTCTTGCTGTGTCACCCAGGCTAAAGTGCAGTGGTGTGATCACAGCTCACTGAATCCTTGAACTCCTGGACTCAAGCCATCAAGCCTTCTGAGTAGCTGGGTGTACAGGCATGAGCCACCACGCCCAGTTTCTTTTTTTTTTTTTAATTGAGATGGAGTCTCGCTCTGTTGCCCCGGCTGGAGTTCAGTGACAGGATCCTGGCTCACTGTAACCTCTGTCTCCCAGGTTCAAGTGATTCTCCTGCCTCAGCCTCCCTGGTAGCTGGGATCACAGGCATGCGCCACCACAGCCAGCCAAATTTATTAAAAAAACCTTTCTATGGCCGGGCGTGGTGGCTCACGCCTTTAATCCCAGCACTTTGGGAGGCCGAGGCAGGTGGATCACAAGGTCAAGAGATCGAGACCATCCTGGTCAACATAGTGAAACCCCGTCTCTACTAAAAATACAAAAAATTAGCTGGGCATGGTGGCGCGTGCCTGTAATCCCAGCTACTCAGGAGGCTGAGGCAGGAGAATTGCCTGAACCCAGGAGGTGGAGGTTGTGGTGAGCCGAGATCGTGCCATTGCACTCCAGCCTGGGTAACAAGAGCAAAAATCCGTCTCAAAAAAAAAAAAAAAAACCTTTCTGCTGAGACGGGCTTACTATATATTGCCCAGGTTGGTCTTGGAGTCTTGGGCTCAAGCCATCGTCCCACCCCAGTCTCTCGAAGTGCTGGGATTATAGGTGCGAGCCACTGTTTCTGGCAATTGCCCACATTTTAAAAATGAGAGATTGCAAGCAGGGCATGGTAGCTCACACCTGTAATCCCAGCACTTTGGGAAGCCGAGGCAGGTGCATCACCTGAGGTCCAGAGTTCGAGACTAGCCTGGCCAACATGGCAAAACCCCCATCTCTACTAAAAATACAAAAATTAGCTGACTGTAATTCCAGCTACTGGGGAGACTGAGGCAGGAGAATCTCTTGAACTCGGGAGGCGGAGGCGGAGCTTGCAGTGAGCCAAGATGGTGACACTGCTACACCCTGGGCCACAGAGCGAGACTCTGTGTCAAAAAAATAAAATAAAAATCAGGCGAGCGGCATGCATCCATATCCCAGCTACTGGGGCCTCCGGTTGGAGAATCGCTTGATTTTGAGGCTGCAACCACCATTCATTGCACCACTGAACTCCAGCCTGGGTGACAGAGAGAGACCCTGTCTCTAAAAAATAAATACATAATTTAAAAACATTTTAGGTCAGGCGCGGTGGCTCACGCCTGTAATCCCAGCACTTTAGGAGGCCGAGGCGGGTGGATCACGAGGTCAAGAGATCGAGACCATCCCGGTCAACACGGTGAAACCCCGTCTCTACTAAAAATACAAAAAATTAGCTGGGCATGGTGGCGCGCGCCTGTAATCCCAGCTACTCGGGAGGCTGAGGCAGGAGAATTGCCTGAACCCACAAGGCGGAGGTTGCGGTGGGCCGAGATTGCGCCATTGCACTCCAGCCTGGGTAACAAGAGCTAAACTCCGTCTCAAAAAAAAAAAAAAATTTTAAAAAGGAAAAGAAAAATAAAAAAGATAAAAAGCGCCTGATTTTCTTGTCTAGACAGCATTCGAGTGACAACCAGAGGGGGCTTGGATCCCAACCCCCACGCAAGCAGTAAAGATGAGTGAGCTGATGGGATTCTGACTCCATTTCAGAGGCAGAGTCTACAGGATCGTGGATGGATAGGATGAGGAGGTGAGAACAATTACTGTGGGGTCCACCTCTCCAGCTGCTCCTCTCGGAAGAACCCGGTACTCATCCTCGGCAGGATTGCTTTTCTAAATTCCCACATCCGATCCGTCTATAAATCCTTTCACCTTCAAAATTAATCTGGCACCTGCGTACTTCCAGTCTCTCTGCTTCTGACCTTGCCCATCTTCTGTTTACTTCTTTTTTTGTTTGTTTGTTTTTGTTTTGAGACGGAGTTTCGCTCTTGTTACCCAGACTGGAGTGCAATGGCGCGATCTCGGCTCACCGCAACCTCCGCCTCCTGGGTTCAGGCAATTCTCCTGCCTCGGCCTCCTGAGTAGCTGGGACTACAGGCACGCGCCACCATGCCCAGCTAATTTTTTGTATTTTTAGTAGAGACGGGGTTTCACCACGTTGACCAGGATGGTCTCGATCTCTTGACCTCGTGATCCACCCGCCTCGGCCTCCCAAAGTGCTGGGATTACAGGCTTGAGCCACCAAGCCCGGACTTTTTTTTTTTTGACAATAGTTTTGCTCTTGTCGCCCAAGCTGGAGTGCAATGGCACAAACTTGGCTCACTACAACCTCCGCCTCCGGGGTTCAAACAATTCTCCTTCCTCAGCCTCCCGAGTAGTTGGGATTACAGGTGCGCACCACCATACCTGGCCAATTTTTGTATTTTTAGTAGAGGCGGGGTTTCACCACCTTGGCCAGACTGGTTTCGAATTCCTGACCTCAAGTGATCCACCTGCCTCGACCACCAAAAGTGTTGGGATTACAAGAGTGAGCCACCGCGCCTGGCCCCTTTAGGTCTTTCTTCAAATGTTACCACCTCAGACTCTGGCCACCCTTCCTAAAACTGCACGCCCTATACAGACAGCGCCCTTGGTTACAGTGTTTTCTCTTTATCTTAAGCCTTTTTCAACATCTAATAGGTATTGCATTCATTTCTCGTATTATTTTCTGTCTCCCTCTATAACAACACTGTGAAGCGTACAAGGGTAAGGGCTGCAGGCTGACTTGTCCTCAACACCCGTTTACTATTTGTTACATAAATGAATGAATGAACGACCACATTTCTTACTTTTTCAATTCCTTTCCTTGAGCCCATTGGCCACGCCTCTACAGTCTGACCACGCCTGGAAATATTGCGCATGCTCCGTCGCCAAACGGCTCAGGCTCAGCGCCGAATCGGCACAAACCATTTTCACTTCTCGTACTGCGGTGGGGAGGTCGGAGATAATTTTTTCCCATGAAAGAACATACGTTGCCCGTCCCCTTCCCCGAGGAATAAACTAAGAATTCTCTTCCTGTCTTTGCGTGAGCTGTGGCACCAGCACCGACTCGGGCTTCCGGACCTCCCTCCTGCACGGGAGCCTCACACTGGGTCTCCCCCGGGGCTGCGTTGGTGCCGTCCGGCCCGGTCACGTGGGCGGCAAAATGGCGGCCCCCAGAGTGCACTGCGCGTGCGGCGGCTGGTAAGACGGTGGTGGCGGCGGCGCCTACGGGAGCGGGCCGGGCCAGGCCGAGGGGCCCTGAGTCTCCGGAGCTCGGCGAGGCGTCCCGGAGGCGGCGATCACGGTGCGGGGCCCGGGTCTGGCGGGCGGGCGGGCACCGGGAGCGCCTCGTTTGGAGTCCGGGCTCAGGGATTCGTTGGCTGTGGATGGGGTGGGTTAAGGGGTCCTGAGTCCGGGTGATCTCTTTCCTTTGCGGTGTTTTACGTTAAATACTGCCAGCCTCCCGTCCTGAAGCTCCTATGTCGTACTGTTGGGTCTCGATGGTCCCCATCGCCCTGCCAGCTCGCAAAGTCCTGGCTTCTGAGGTCAGTGATGACCCCTCTTTCAAGGTGTCACTCTCCTTTGATGATCACCTGTGCTCGGGCGGCTTCACCTCCCTCTTTAAGCCCAGGCAGCCTTGCTGACGCCATTGTTAACCAGAGAGGGCTGCCGGCAAGCAGTAGCCTGCCTGTCCTGAGATGAAGCATTCGCCAGCTTCTCGGCCAATGTGGAGGACAGAGAGCGGTCCCTTCTCCGTGCGTTGGTTCTGTTCTTCCATCCTAAGTCATTCAACAAAGTGTTGGTGGTTTCGAGCCCGACTCTAGAGTCAGACTTCCTGGATTCCTAACTCTTCACGCTGTTCCCAAGCACAGTCCCAAACTCCCTGTTTCCTCACCCGTAAAACTGGGACAATCTTAGTACCTACCTCATAGGGTAATGCTGTGGATCGAATGAATTAATGAATGTAAATGGCTTGGAGTGCCTGGTGCATAGCAAACGCTACCTAAGTGTCAGCTGCTACTGCCACAAATTCCTTCCTTGTCATGCCTGAAGGCCCAGGAAAGGCCTGGGCAAAACTCGTGGTAGGCTTTTGTTACATTCCAGCCTTTTGTATGAGGGCACTGGCTCTTTTCGGTTTTATTTTTTAATTATTATTATTTTTTGAGGAGGAGTCTCGCTCTGTCGCCCAGGCTGGAGTGCAGTGGTGCGATCCGGCTCACTGCAACCTCTGCCTCCCAGGTTCAAGCAATTCTCCTGCCTCAGTTTCCTGAGTAACTGGCATTACAGGCACAAGCCACCATGCCCAGCTAATCTGTGTATTTTTAGTAGAGATGGGGTTTCACCATGTTGGTCAGGCTGGTCTCGAACTCCTGATCTCATCATCCGCCCACCTCAGCCTCCCAAAGTGCTGGGATTACAAGCGTGGGACACCGTGCCCGGCCTCTTTTAGCTTTTAACGTTTAACTTAATCACTCAGTGCTGAAACGGTTGTCATGCAGGCCTGCTACTTGAGGACATCTGGGGAAGAATATTCCTCATGGAGAGCACAGCAAGTGCCAAGGGCCTAGGGCCGGACTGGGCCTGGAATGCTGGATAAACAGCGAGGAGGCCCGTGTGGCTGGGAAGAGGTGATGGGAGGCGGCCATGAAGGGCCTTTGGGACCGCGAAGGAGTTTAGAGTAGTGAGGAGGCAAAGGAGGATCTTAAACCAGGGAGCGACATGGTCCAGTTTACATACTGGCAGTGCTTCTGACTCCGTTATTGTAGCTGGGTAACAAAGCCCCACAATGGCTGGGTGTGTGGCTGAGACCTGTAATCCTAATGCTTTGGGCGGCTGTGGCAGGACGATCACTTGAGCCTGGGAGTTGGAGACCAGCCTGGACAACATAGTTAGAAGTGAGATCCCATCTCTACAAAAAAAAAAAAAATGAGCTGGGCATGCTGGTGTATGCCTGTGGACCCAGCCACTAAGGAGTCTGAGGCAGGAGGATCACTTGAGACTTGGGAGTTTGAGGCTCCAGGGAGCCATGATCACACTACTGTACTCCAGAGCCTGGTGACACAACAAGATCCTGTCTCAAAAAAAGAGCTCAACTGTAACAACAGCTGGGTGCGGTGGCTCACGCCTGTAATCCTAGCACTTTGGGAGGCTGAGGTGGGCAGATCACAAGGTCAGGAGTTCAGGACCAGCCTGGCCAACATAGTAAAACACGATCTCTACTACAAATACAAAAATTAGCTGGGTGTGGTGGCACATGTTTGTAGTCCCGGCTACTTGGGAGGCTGAAGTGGGAGAACTGCTTGAACCTGGGAGGCAGTGATTGCAGTGAGCCGAGACCACACCACTGCACTCCAGCCTGGGTGACAGAGCGAGAATCCGTTTCAAGAAAAAAACAAAACAACAACAAAAAACAAAACCGTCCTTGGCCACCTTAAGCAACAGTGAACAGGCCGGCACAGTGGCTCACGCCCGTAATCCCAGCACTTTGGGAGGCCGGGCAGGCGGACCACGAGGTCAGGAGATCAAGACCATTCTGACTAATACAATGAAACCCTGTCTCTGCTAAAAAAATACAAAACATTAGCCAGGCATGGTGGTGCGTGCCTGTCGTCCCAGCTACTCGGGAGGCTGAGGCGGGAGAATTGCCTGAACCCAGGAGGCGGAGGTTGCAGAAAGCCAAGATTGTGCCATTGCACTCCAGCCTGGGTAACAAAGTGAGACTCTCTCAAAAAACAAGCAAACAACATTGAACACGGTTGTGCACAGCTGCTCCGGGCCTGGTTTAGCTGGCTGGCTCTGGCTCTGGCTCTGGCCTCTGAGTGGAGACACTCTGGGGCTGCATCATCCGAAGGCTTGCCAGGGGCTGGACGAGCTGCTGCCAGCCCACTTCTCTCACATGGCTGTTGGTGGGAGGGCTCAGTTTTTTGTCACGTGGGCCCCTACAAAAGGCTGCTTGAGCATCCTCACAACATGGCCACTGACTTCCCCCAGAGAGAGAGCAAGGACGAGACTTGTGCCTTTTATGCCCTAACCTTGGAAGTGTCGTTCTGTTCTATGACCTGTTGACATTCACACAGGTCGGCCCTGTTCAGAGTGGGAGGGGGCTACATAAAGGCATGAATATTAGGTGGGGATCACTGGGGCCATATTGGGGGTCAGTTGTCCTGGCTGCCGTGTGGAGAGCAGACAGTGGCGGTCATTTCTGACAGGCCTATGGTAAGAGGCGGTACAGAGACTTCAGCCCAGAGAGGGAAAGCAGCTTATGGAAGGCTGCACAGCTAATTGGTGGGGTTAGAGCTGATGCTCAGACGGGTCAGCGGGAGGAAGTTGCCCTGCCCAGGTCCTAGAACAAGCCAACACGCTGGTGAAGGGGGCCTCTAACCTGGGCTCTCATTTTTCTGCCATAGATTCCTGCACCACCGTGTGCCCAGGTTTAGCTTGGGCTGTGGAAGGCTGGGGCCCACTGACAGCACGATGGTGACCGAGCAGGAGGTGGAGGCCATCGGGCGGATGCTGGTGGACCCCAAGCAGCCCCTGCACGCCCGCTTCCGGGCGCTGTTCACGCTGCGCGGGCTCGGCGGCCCGGGTGCCATCGCCTGGATCAGCCAGGCCTTTGGTGACGATTCTGCCCTGCTCAAGCACGAGCTGGCCTACTGCCTGGGCCAGATGCAGGATGCCCGCGCCATCCCCGTGCTGGTGGCCGTGCTGCAAGATACCCGTCAGGAGCCCATGGTGCGCCATGAGGCAGGTGAGTACCTGTGTCCCGGGCACCGCTCCTTCCTGCCTCACCTCTTCATGACCCCACAGGTCCCTGTCCTCACTCGGGGACCTGATAAATGTCAGGTCGGCCAACTGCCCCATAAAGCACCAGAGAGCAAACACCTGCAGCTCTGCAGCCAGACAGCCGCTTGATAAAGCCGGCGTGAGTCAAGTCGCCGGAGAGTGAATGGCTGAGGCTCGTCCCAGACAACCTCAGGTGGGCTGGGGGCGGTGGCTCAGGCCTGTAATCCCAGCACTTTGGAAGGCCCAGGAGGGTGGATTGTTTGAGCTCAGGAGTTCAAGACCATCCTGGGCCACATGGCAAAACCCTGTCTCTAAAAAAAGTATAAAACTTAGCTGAGCATGGTGGCACACGCCTGTAGTCCCAGCTACTTGGGAGGCTGAGGCGGGAGAATCGCTTGAGCCTGGGAAGTCAAGGTTGCAGTGAGCCAAGACTGCTCCACCGCACTCCAGCGTGGGCGACAGAGTGATCATATCCGTAAAAAAAAACAAAAACAAACTTCTTTCTAAATGCTGAGATTTGAATTTCATCTAAGTTCCACACATCAGCAAGTATCATACCTTTGGTTTTTTGTTTTAAACCATTTATTTGTTTGGAGTCAGAGTCTCGCTCTGTCGCCCAGGCTGGAGGGCAGTGGCTCTGTCTCCGCTCACTGTAACCTCCGCCTCCCCGTTTCAAGCGATTCTCCTGCCTCAGCCTCCCAAGTAGCTGGGAATACAGGTGCTCGCCACCACGCCAGCTAATTTTTGTATTTTTAGTATTTTAGAGATGTGTTTTGCCACGTTGGCCAGTCTGGTCTCGAACTCCTGGCCTCAAGTGATCCACCCGCCTCGGCCTCCCAAAGTGCTAGGGTTACAGGTGTGAGCCACTGTGCCCGGCTTTAAACCATTAAAAGTTCCAAAAGTATTCTTCACTCATATAAAAATGAACAGGCCACAAGCTGTAGATCCCCAACCCCTAATGTATATTAGATTTACTCCACTCATTGGACACACATTTAGTGAGCACCTACTGTATGCCAGGCTGTGTCGCGTATGTAAGAGACAAAATAGTGAAAACACAGATAACAGGCCGGGCATTGTGGCTGTCGCCTGTGGTCCCAGCTACTCGGAAGGCTGAGGCAGGAGGATCACTTGAGCCAGGGAGGTTGAGGCTACACTGAGCTATGATCGCGCCACTGCACTCAAACCTGGACAACAGAGCGAGACCTTGTCCAGAACTGGACTGTTTTAGTAAAGGGCCTAGACAGCAAATGAGGCCGGTGAGTCAGACAGTGGGTGTGTCTGCGCCATGCGGACTGCGTTTCTGTAACCAGCGAGCTCGTTCGCAATTAGTGTGGGAGGTCCCTGACAAAGCGTGTTTGGTGCACACAGGACTTTCCTGACAGAGGGAGCCTGCCAGGCAGGTGCTCAGATGCCAGCTGCGACCTTCGGGAAAAGCAAAAGCCACCCGCGCAGCCGCCCCACAGGCAGAGCCCTTGAGCTCCATTCTGAGAAAATCCAAGGAACCTCGGCGCCCGGGGCTCTGCAGAGCGCTGCTGCCGCCTGGGCTTGTGCCCGCATCTGAGCCCACCCGTGTACCCTCAGTGGCCCTGAACTCTGGAGTCTCCAGCTGGCACCCTGGACTGTTTTTTCTCTTTTTTTTTGAGACAGAGTTTTGCTGTCTTGTTGCCCAGGCTGAAGTGTAATGGCGCGATCTCGGCTCGCAGCAACCTCTGCCCCCCACCCCCACCCCCACCCCCGGGTTCAAACCTCCTGCCTCAGCCTCCAGAGTAGATGGGATTACAGGCATGTGCCACCACGTCCGGCTGATTTTTTTTTTATTTTGTATGTTTAGTAGACAGGGGGTTTCTCCAGTGTTGGTCAGGCTGATCTCAAACTTCCGACCTCAGGTGATCCACCCGCCTTGGCCTCCCAAAGTGCTGGGATCACAGGTGTGAGCCACCGCACCCGGCCACCCCTGGCCTGTTTTCGGCTTTTGTTTTGTTTTGTTTTTGAGACAGGGTTTCACTCTGGCGCCCATGCTGGAGTACAGCGGTGTGATCATAGCTCACTGCAACCCCGAGCTGTAGGGACATACTGTGTCCCCGTCTCATGGCCCGGGGCCAGATGGGGTGTTTCCTCTGAGCGACAGCCTGGTGCGGTTCCAGGCTGTGCCTCGCGCTGGGGAGGGGATGCTGACTGGTCCAGCGGGGAGCCTGTACCCACTGCTGCTCCAATCAGCCATGGCCAGAGGCGGGGCTTCCCCACGGGCAGAGCTGCGGGAGGGGTGTCCTCGGGTCCCACAGGTAGCTGGCCATTTCCCACACATCCTGCCACAACACCCAGCCCACCAACGTGACCTCTCTGGCGGCTTCTTCCCAGGGGAGGCCCTGGGGGCCATCGGGGACCCGCAAGTTCTGGAGCTCCTGAAGCAGTATTCTTCGGACCCCGTCATCGAGGTAACCAGGCCCCCGTCTCCCTGCCTGCCTCGGGTCCCTGGGAGGCCCCGCCCTGCCCCGACCCTGGCCTGGAATTGCCTCACACCCTCCCCATCTCTGGTTGCCAGGGCAGCCACTAGGCCAAGGATGCCTGAGGGATGAGGGAGGCCAGGGCGACAACCCAGATGGACACTTGCTGTCCCCACTTGGCAAAACGGTGACAACCAGCTCTCCTCACGCGCTTCCATCCCGGGCCTTGAGCCCCTGAGCCGGCCTGAAGCCCTTTCTCTGAACCCACCCAGTGCTCTACCTCTGATACCTGGCACTAGCCCACCAGACCTCTTCAGGGGTCTCCTGCCTTCCGACACTTCTCCTTGTCTTGTAAAGTAACAGCTTTATTGCTAGCTGCCGTGGCTGACACCTGTAATCCCAGCACTTTGGGAGGCAGAGGCAGGTGGATCACCTGAGGTCAGGAGTTTGAGGCCAGTGTGGCCAAAATGGCGAGAGCCCGTCTCTACTAAAAATACAAAAATTAGCCAGGCGAGGGGCGGGCACCTGTAATCCCAGCTACTTCGGAGACTGAGGCAGGAGAATTGCTCGTACCTGGGAGGTGGAGGTTGCAGTGAGCCGAGATCTCGCTGTTGCACTCCAGCCTGGGTGACAGAGCGGGACCCCATCTCTGTAAAGAATAAAAGAATAAAATAAAAATTTGTTCCATTATTTTTTTTCTTTATAGAGATGAAGTCCCGCTCTGTCGCCCAGGCTGTCTGCAACTCCTGGGTGCAGGTGATCCTTCTGCCTCAGTCTCCCCAGCTGCTGGGATTATGGGCATGAACCACTGTATCTGGCCCCATTGCTCCTTTTTGTGGCTGAGTCACGTTCTGTGGTGTGGACGGCCCACACCGTGTCGATCCACTCACTGTGGCTGGATGCTTGGGTTGCCTCTGCTTTTTGGCTGTTGTGAGTCGTGCAGCTCTGGATGTGGATGTGCACGTGTTCATGTGGACGCACGTGTTCATGTGGACACACGTGTTCTTTTCTCCCCTCCGCCTCTCATCCACATCCCACCCCGACCCGCAGTTTCTCCTCCTCCGGGGCAGCAGAGGCATGTGTGACACTGAATTCTGCTCCTCTGTCCTGTGCTTCAAGCTCTCACGATGTCTCATCACCTTTAGGACAAAATCCCGAGTCCTCACCGTGGCCGCAGGCCTTCCCTGGTCAGGCCCACCCGCTGCCTGTCCCCTGGGCCCTCACCCCTGCCGCAGGGTCCTACCCCAGGGCCTTTGCACCAGCTGCTTCCCCATCCCCGGGTCTCCACCTGACTCCCTCCCTCAGCTGGTTCTAGTCTCTGCCTCCACATCACCTCCTCCCTGAGGCCCTCCCCAGCCCCTCCAGCCTTCCCTGGTCACTGGCCAGTCAGCCACCCCTGCTGGCTTACTTCCTGCCTGAAATGATCAGTTAGTTTCTCCTCTGGTGTCTGTCTCCCCTGCTGAGCTGCCACGGGAGGGTTGGGGGGACCACAGGGCCCCTGTGGCCTCCCCAGGACCTACCGCTGTTCACGTGCCCCCTCCCTGCAGGTGGCCGAGACCTGCCAGCTGGCCGTGCGCAGGCTGGAGTGGCTGCAGCAGCATGGCGGGGAGCCGCCGGTGGGACCCTACCTCTCCGTGGACCCCGCCCCACCGGCCGAGGAGTGCGACGTGGGGCGCCTGCGGGAGGTGCTGCTGGATGAGTCCCGGCCGTTGTTTGAGAGATACCGCGCCATGTTCGCCCTGCGCAATGCGGGAGGCGAGGCGGCCGCCCTGGCGCTGGCCGAGGGTGAGGAGGCGCTCCTGGGGCGGGGTCCTGGGTGGTGCCTCCCTGTGAAGCCCAGTGATGGCATCTGTGCCATGGGCCTGCGGACCCGTGCAGGTGTTCCTCTCGGCCCCCACAGCTCCGGTCAGTTCCCCTGGGCAGCCCTGATCACTGGGTCTAGGGGTGGAGGGTGTCCTCAGACCACCCAGGTTGGGCACGGTGGCTCACACCGATAGTCCCAGCACTTTGCACAGCCAGGGTAGGAGTTTGAGACCTGCCTGGGCAACAGAGCAAGACCCCACGTCTTAACGAAAAGAGCTCTCCTTCCTGCTCCTCTCCCCTGCAGGCCTGCGCTGTGGGAGCGCCCTCTTCCGCCATGAGGTCGGCTATGTCCTGGGACAGCTGCAGCACGAGGCGGCGGTGCCCCAACTGGCAGCCGCCCTGGCCCGCCACGCCGAGAACCCCATGGTGCGGCACGAGTGCGCGGAGGCCCTGGGCGCCATTGCCCGGCCCTCCTGCCTGGCCGCACTGCAGGCCCACGCGAGCGACCCTGAGCGTGTGGTGCGCGAGAGCTGCGAGGTGGCTCTGGACATGTACGAGCACGCGACCGGGCTGGCCTTCCAGTACGCCGACGGCCTGGAGCGGCTGCGCGGGGCCCCTCCCAGGCCCCTGCCCCACCCTGGGCTCTCCGAGGACTCTTGAGGGCTGCTCCTCCCCAGAGGGCTTGGAGGGCTTTGGTGTTTAAACCGGGTGTGTGTCAATCGGGTGTCATCACGGGTCTTGCTGGGCGCATGATTGCTGCCCCCTCCCTCCATCTGGGACCGAGGGGCCGCCTTTGCACCGTGACTCCCTGAATCCCCTGGCAGTTCCCGGGGGCCTAGCGCAGGGCTGTAGCGTGGAAATTTCCAGGCTCGGGACAGGGTGTCAGGAGGGAGGATTTTGAGGGAAGGCAGGGGCAGAGCTGGGACTCTTGGGAGAGGCTGGCGTTAGTTATGGTGGCTCTAGGTTCAGTAGGAATGGGGCACAGGGTCTGGGGGTCTCTGACCCCCCCAGGCCTGGGCAGAGATGGGGTGCTGGTCCCTGAGTGGGTCACACAGGGCACAGGGTCCAGGGAGGGACGACGACACCCCAGAGAGCTGCCCAGATGGGGTATTAAATTATTTTTGCCAAGCAGCGACTCCTCCGTGTGTACTGTGTGAGGGGAGTGTGGGGACAGGGGGCTGGGCGCTCTCAGGGAACACTGCCCCAGAGTGTGTGGTGTTGGGGGCGGGAGTTGTATCTGTAGCCACTGCTCTAGGATCTGTCCTGCCGCTGACACTGAGCGTGAAACGGGGGCAGGCGCGCCACCGTCAGCCACGGGCAGTTACCTGGGCCCACGTGCCCTGTCAACCCCTCCAGCCCAGCCCCTTCTCAGACGCCCATCTTGCCCCTGCTCCCGCTGTGGGTGCCGAGGAAGGGGTTCTGTGGTGCAGCCGAGAGCCCAGCCGTGGCCTCCCCTGCCGGCTCCCCCAGCTCCTCCCTGTGCGGCGGGGACAGCCCACTTACCTCTCCGGAAAGTGGGCACAGCTGCTGGTCTGCAGCCAGAGACCAGAACCAGCAGGCAGGAGGCAAAACGGGAGGAAAGGAGCGTCCGCTGGGCGCCGCTTCCCCGCTAGGCGCTGGGTCCCGCCCCAGGCGTCAGTTTTGGCTGCCATGGGGTGGGGGGTGCCGTGTGCAGGGGGCATCCAGTCAGGTAGTCGGGAGGAGGCCGGGAATGCTGGAAAACACCGGACAGCACTCGGTCCCTACAACAAAGAACGACCCAGCCCCCGATGAGTGTAGAGGTTGAGAAACGTGCCTGAAAGTCACATTTGATTATAGGTTTTATTTTTATTTGATTTTTTTTTTTTGAGACGGAGTTTCGCTCTTATCGCCCAGGCTGGAGCGCAGTGGCGCGACCTCCGTTCACTGCAACCTCCACCTCCTGGTTTTAAGTGATCTCGTGCCTCCGCCTCACAAGTAGCTGGGATTACAGGCATGCACCATCGCGCCTGGATAATTTTTTTTTTTTTTTGTATTTTTAGTAGAGACGGGGTTTCACCATCTTGTCAGGCTGGTCTTGGACTCCTGACCTCGTGATCCACCCACCTCCGCCTCCCAAAGTGCTGGCATTACAGGCGTGAGCCACCTCGCCCGGCCTTTTTTTTTTCCTTGAGACTGAGAGTCTTGGTCTGTCCCTAGGCTGGAGTACAGTGATGTGATCTCCGCTCACTGCAACCTCTGCCTCCCAGGTTCAAGGGATTCTCCTGCCTCAGACTCTTGAGTAGCTGGAATTACAGGCACATGTCACCGCACCCAGCTGATTTTTGTATTTTTAGTAGAGATGGCGTTTCACCATGTTGACCAGGATGGTCTCGATCTGTTGACCTCGTGATCCACCCGCCTCGGCCTCCCAAAGTGCTGGGACTACAGGCTTGAGGATTTTTGTATTCTTAGTAGAGATGGCGTTTCACCATGTTGGCCAGGCTGGTCTCGATCTGTTGACCTCGTGATCTGCCCACCTCAGCCCCCCAAAGTGCTGGGATTACAGGCGCGGGCCAGTGCGCCTGGCCTTTTTTATTTTTAAGGGGAGAGGCTCTTGCTCTGGCGCCCAGGCAGGAGTGCACTGGCCAATCCCTGCAGCCTTGACCTCCTGGGCTCCAGCGATCCTCCTGTCTTGGCCTCCCAAGTAGTTGGGACTTCAGGTTTTCCCCACGATGCCAAATTTTGTATTTTCTGTAGAGATGGGGTCTCAATATGTTATTTTTTTAATTCTGTTTTGAGACAGTCTCACTGTCACCCACAGTGGAGTGCAGGGGTGCCATCTCAGCTCACTGCAACCTCCACCTCCCAGGTTTAAGCGATTCTTGTGCCTTATCCTCCTGAATAGCTGGGATTACAGGTGCATGCCACCATGCCTGGCTAATTTATATATTTTTAGTAGAGATGGGGTTTCACCCTGTTGGCCAGGCTGGTCTTGAACTCCTGGCCTCAAGTGATCTGTTCTCAGTTTCCCAAAGTGCTGGGATTACAGACGTGAGCCACTGTGCCCGGCCAGCTTAGGTTTTAGAGACCGAGTGCTGCTGTGTTGCTCTGTTGCCCAGTGTGGAGAGCAATGGCTTGATCTAAGCTCACTGCAACTTCTGCCTCGCAGGCTCAAGTGATCCTCCCACCTCAGCCTCCGGAGCATCCAGCATCCATTCTTCTATGGGTCGGTGTGGTTCTCTCTCTTGCCATCTGTTCCCTCTGTGACTTTCTTGTTGACCTCCAACCTCCCTCATCCTCACTCAGCTGATGACCTTGCTTTCGGCCTCAGTGAGAAAATCTAAAAGACCTTGCACGCGCCCCCACCAACGGCCGTGCATGCTGCTTCCCCTTCCGCCGCTCGTGCTGGCTGATGAACTGTTGCTTCCGCTGGCTGAGCCTTACCTAAGATCCTTATGGCTGGGCAACAAGTTACTCCAGACTCAGCAGCTTCAAACGGGTCGAATCGTGTCTCCCCAAAAGGCCTGTCCGGGTGGCAACGCCTGGTACCCATGAATGTGACCTTATTTGGAAAGAGAGTCTTTGCAGGTGTTCTTAACGATCTCAAGATGAGATCATCCCGGATTTAGGGTAGACCCTAAATCCAATAATCAGTGTCCTTTTAAGACACAGAAAACTAGACCTGAGCGCAGTGGCACCCGGCTATAGTCCCAGCTACTCTAGATGCCAAGGCAGGAGTGCTGATGTCCAGGAGTACTGGACCAGCGTGGGTATCACAGTAACACCCATCTGGAGCGCAGTGATGCAATCTTGGCTTCCTGGGTTCCAGCAAATTCTCCTGCCTCAGCCTCCTGAGTAGCTGGGGCTACAGGCGGACACCACCACACCCGGCTAATTTTAAAAAAAATTTTTAGTAGAGACGGGGTTTCACTGTGTTGGCCAGGCTGGTCTCAAACTCCTGACCTCATGATCCGCCCGCCTCAGCCTCCCGAAGTGGGAGGATTGCAGGCCTGAGCCACCACGCCCGGCTGACCCCATCTCTTAAAAAACAAACAAACAAATAAGTGGCTAGGTGTGGGGACTCACACCTGTAATCTCAGCGCTTTGGGAGGACCAGGTGGGCAGATCATGACGTCAGTAGTTAAAGACCAGCCTGGCCAACACAGTGAAATCCCATTCTACTAAAAATAAAAATAAAAATACTAAAATTAGCCAGGTGTGGTGGCAGGCACCTGTAATCCCAGCTACTCAGGAGGCTGAAGCAGGAGAATTGCTTGAACCTGGGAGGTGGAGGTTGCAGTGAGCTAAGATTGCACCACTGCACTCCATCGTGATGGACAGAGCTAGACTCCATGTCAAGAAAAATTAATAAAAAGATTAAGAAAATCCCCATAGATAGAGGAAAGAAGACAGATACCTTTCCTGTGGGTAGGGAGTCTGGCAGCAGGGTATCTGGATGTTTCTGGCTTTGAGTGCCTCATGAGGTTGTAGTCAAGCTGTCGCCAGGGCTGCCTCATCTGAAGGCTCATTTGGGGCTGAAGGAGCCACTTCCCAGTTGGTGCCTTTCCATGGCACACTGGCTGCCTAAGCCACCTCTTTGGTTGACCAGCTTCTGGTCTTTCTCGTCAACTCACAGGCGTCATTTCAGTCATTCACCCTTTCTCTCCAGCCTCGTTGATTTCCTCTCTTTAACCACCAGACCAGCAGTAATTTTTTAAAAACAACAAGGAATGGCTGGGCGCGGTGGCTCAGGCCTGTAATCCCAGCACTTTGGGAGGCTGAGGCGGGTGGATCAAAGTTCAAGAAATCGAGACTATCCTGGCTAACATGGGAAAACCCTGTCTCTACTAAAAATACAAAAATTAGCTGGGTGTAGTGGTGCGCGCCCATAGTCCCAGCTACTTGGGAGGTTGAGGCAGGAGAATCGCTTGAACCAGGGAAGCGGACATTGCAGTGAGCCGGGATCGCCTCTGCATTCCAGCCTGGGCCAGAGCGAGACCCCGTCTCAAAAAAAAAAAAAAAAAAAAAAGAAAGAAAGAAAGAAAGGAAAAACCCGGCACAGTGGCTCACATCTGTAATCCTGGCATTTTGGGAGGCTGAGGCGGGTGGATCACCTGAGGTCAGGAGTTGGAGACCAGCCTGGCCAACATGGTGAAATCCTGTCTCTACTAAAATTACAGACGTTGGCTGGGCGTGGTGCCGCAGGCTCGTAGGCCCAGCTACCCGGGAGGCTGAGGCATAAGAATCGCCTGAACGGCCGGGCGTGGTGGCTCACGCCTGTAATCCCAGCACTTTGGGAGGCCGAGGCGGGTGGATCAGGAGATCATGAGATCGAGACCATCCTGGTCAACATGGTGAAACCCCGTCTCTACTAAAAATACAAAAATTAGCTGGGCATGGTGCCGTGTGCCTGTAATCCCAGCTACTCGGGAGGTTGAGGCAGGAGAATTGCCTGAACCCAGGAGGCGGAGGTTGCGGTGAGCCGAGATCGCGCCATTGCACTCCAGCCTGGGCAACAAGAGCGAAACTCCGTCTCAAAAAAAAAAGAATCGCTTGAACCCAGGAAGTGGAGGTTGTAGGGAGCCAAGATCACACCACTGCACTCCAGCCTGGGCGACGGGAGACGGAGTTTTAAAACAATACCAACAAAAACACCCCGGAAAGTAATCCCAGCTTCTCGGGAGGCCGAGGCAGGAGAAGGGCTTGAACCCTGGAGGCGGAGGTTGCGGTGAGCCGAGACCGCGCGACTGGACTGCAGCCTGCGAGACAGACCCTGACTCTGTCTCAAAGACGAACAGGACAGGCGTCGCGCGTCGCGGGTGCGTGACGTCACCCCGGCGTGTGCGCGGCGCGGGCGGAAGCGGAAGCGGCTCGGTTCTCCGCCCCTCCCACCGGCCCGATGAGCTGCCGCGGCTCCGGCGGGGATCCCGAGGCGGTGCCAGGGTCGGCTCCCGGCACGGTGCCCGCCTGCATCGCCACGAAGAACAAGGCCAACCCCGCAGGGACGCCAGGGGGGCGTGAGGCTGGAGCAGCTGCTGGGGGCACGGGACCGTTGGCGCGGGCCGGGGCGCCCCTGGAGGGGGCCATGTTTAACGGGGTTTCCGTACTGCCCAGCGCGGCCCACGGAGACGGGAAGCCCTTGGTGCCCAGCGCGCCTCTGATGGACTTCTTGATGCAGCTGGAGGATGACACCTACGATCCCAGATGCAGTGGCTGGTTACCACCTAACTGTGCTGGCTCTGACGCCTGAGACCGACGCGGAGTTCGGCTCACCTCCCTAGCTGCCCAGAAACTCATCTCAGATATTGCCAGTGATGCCCCACAGCACTGCAAGATGAAGGGCACAGGCTCCCGCAGCTCCCGGAGCAAGAGCAGGGACCGCAAGCACACTCTAACTGTGGAGGACCTGAGCCCCCCGACTTAAATGTACTTGTCTGTCCCCATGTCCCCACACAAGCCTGTTTTCATAATAAACTTTATTGTGACAAAAAATAAAACTCAAATATACAGGGGCAGTCCTGCTTCTTCTTTTTTTTTTTTTTTTTGCTTTTAAAGATGGGTATCACCATGATGGCCAGGCTGGTCTTGAACTCCTGACCTCAGGTGATCCACCCACCTCGGCCTCCCAAAGTGCTAGGATTACAGGCGTGAGCCACCGCGCCCAGCCGGCACCCCCTTCTTTATAGAGACAAGATCTGGCTCTGTCACCCAGGCTGGAGTACAGTGGCACAATCTTAGCTCACCACAGCCTCCAACTCATGGGTTTAAGCAACCTTCCTGCCTCAGCCTCCCGAGCCCCTGAGACTATAGGCATGAGCCACTGTGGGTGGCGAGGCTCATAGTTTTTTATTTTTGAGATAGACTTTCACTCTGTCAACCAGGCTGGGGTGCATGGCTGCTGTGATATCTCTCTCTCTCTCTCTCTCTCTCTCTCTTTCTTTGGAGACGGAGTTTCGCTGTTGTTAACCAGACTGGAGTGCAATGGCGAGATCTCGGCTCACCGCAACCTCCGCCTCCTGGGTTCAGGCAATTCTCCTGCCTCAGCCTCCCGAGTAGCTGGGACTACAGGCATACGCCACCATGCCCAGCTAATTTTTGTATTTTTAGTAGAGATGGGGTTTCACCTTGTTGACCAGGTGGTCCCGATCTCTTGACCTCGTGATCCACCCGCCTCGGCTTCCCAAAGTGCTGGGATTATAGGCATGAGCCACCGCACCCCGCCAGGCTGATGCTTTTTTTTTTTTTTTTTTTTTTTTGACTGCTATTGTTGATACAGTCTTACTCTGTTGTCCAGGATGGAATGCACTGGCTCGATCACCGCTCACTGCAATCTCTGCCTCTCAGGTTCAAGTGATTCTCCTGCCTCAGCCTCACGAGTAGCTGGTATTACAGGCACCCACCCCAGTGCCTGTCTAATTTTTGTAGTTTTAGTAGAGACGGGGTTTCACCATCGTGGCCAGGCTGGTCTCGAACTCCTAACCTTGTGATCCACCTGCCCTGGCCTCCCAAAGTGTTGGGATTACAGGCGTGAGCCACTGAGCCCGGCCAAATCTCACACTTATACACATCATTGCATTTCCTCCTTCCAACACCCCAGGAAATTTTACCAACCCTGTTGTAGAAAGAAGCTCAGAGAACCCCGGACAGCAGAGGTTGTGCTGTGACGGGCAGAGTTGGGATTTGAACCCGTCTCCCTTACCACCACCTCATACTGCCTTGTCCTGGCTCCCCGGGCCCTGGCTGCTTGGAATTTCTTGTGTTTCTCTCCGGGTTTCTCCTCTGCAGTGTTCCTAACTCAGCAAATGGGGACACCACCATCCCAGGCAGTCTAAAAACACAGGTTTTGTCAATGAAAAATCTATCCCAGCCAGGCATGGTGGCTCACGCCTGGCTGGGACAGATTAATCCAGCCAGGAGTAATCCCAGCACCATCGGAGGCCGAGGCGGGCGGATCACCTGAGGTCGGAAGTTCCACCAGCCTGACCAACATGGAGAAACCCCTTCTCTACTAAAAAATACAAAATTAGCCAGGTGTGGTGCTGCATGCCTGTAATCCCAGCTACCCGGTAGGCTGAGGCAGGAGAATCCCTTGAACCTGGGAGGTAGAGGTTGTGATGAGCCGAGATCATGCCCTTGCACTCCAGCCTGGGCAACAAGAGTGAGACTCCATCTCAAAAAGAAAAAAAAGGAAAAATCTATCCCAAGGCCAGGTGCAGTAGCACACACCCCTGTAATCCAGCACTTTGAGAGGCCGGGGCGGGTAGATCACGAGGTCAGGAGACCAGACTGAGCAACGTGGTGAAACCCTGTCTCTATTAAAAGTGCAAAAATTAGCTGGACGTGGCGGTGTGCTCCTGTAATCCCAGCTACTCAGGAGGCTAAGGCAGGAGAATCGCTTGAACCGGGAAGGTGAAGGTTGCAGTGAGCCCAGATTGTGCCACTGCACTGCAGCCAGGGTGACAGAGTGAGAGTCCACCTCAAAAAAAAAAAGAAAAGAAAAATCTATCCCAAGGCCAGGTGTGGTGGCACACAAGCCTGTAATCCCAGCACTTTGTGAGGCTGAGGCAGGAGGATCGCTGGAGCCCAGGACTTAAAAAAACAGCCTGAGAAACAGAGTGAGGCCGTGTTTCTGTAAAAATACACCAGAAAATTAGGTAGGTGGGGTGGTACAGATCTGTAGCCCCAGCTACTCGGGAGGCTGAGGCAGGAGGATGGCTTGAGCCTGGGCCGTCAAGGATGCAGTAAGCCAAGATCCCACCACTGCACTCCAGCCTGGGTGACAGAACAAGACCCTGTCTCAAAAAAACAAAAAGAATGGCTGGGTGCGGTGGCTCACGCCAGTAATCCCAGCACTTCGGGAGGCTGACAGGGACGGATCACCTGGAGTCAGGGGGTCGGGAGGCTGAGGCGGGTGGATCATCTGAGGTCAGGAGCTCAAGACCAGCCTGGCCAACATGGTGAAACCCCGTCTCTACTAAATATACAAAAGAAATTAGCCGGATGCGGTGGCACAAGCCTGTAATCCCAGCTACTTGGGAGGCTGAGGCTGGAGAATCGCTTGAACCTGGGAGGCGGAGGTTGCAGTGAACCGAGATTGTGCCACTGCACCCCAGCCTGGGCAACAGAGTGAGACTCCATCTCAAAATAAATAAATAGAAATAAAAATAAATCCCAAATCTGCCCACTTTTCTCCCACTGGGACCAGCTCAGTGCCCTCCACCTTGTTCCAGTCTGTCCCCCCAAAGCAGCCACCAGGGGGCACCTGTGAGCACCTGGGTCAGGACCTGTCCCTCTGCCCACAGCCCTCCATGGCTCCCACCTGCCTTAGGGTCTAAGCCCAAGTCTTCCTCACGGTCTACAAGGCCCTGCAGGACCTCACTGTTCCTCCACCATGCCAGGCGTAGTCCTGCCCCAGGGCCTTTGCACAGGCTATGCCCTCTGCTTGGAACTTTCTTTCCCCTGGTTCTTCCGTGGCTGGTTCCCTTCCTCCAGGTCTTTGTTCAAATGTCACCTCCTCAGTGATGACTTGGCAGCCCTATTTTTTTTTTTGGAGATGGAGTCCTGCTCTGTTGCTGAGGCTGGAGCGCAATTGCGTGATCTCGGCTCACTGCAACCTTTGCCTTTTGGGTTCAAGTGATTCTCCTGCCTGCCTCAGCTTCCCAAGTAGCTGAGATTACAGGTGCCCGCCACCACACCTGGCTACTTTTTGTATTTTTAGTAGAGAAGGGGTTTTACCATGTTGGCCAGACTGGTCTCGAACCCCTGACCTCAGGTGATCCGCCCTCATCGGCCTCCCAAAGTGCTGGGATTATAGGCGTGAGCCACGGTGCCCGGCCTGGTCTTTCTTATTCATAGCTGTGTCCCAGCACCTGAGAGAGTGTCCAGCTGCAGTCACTGCTCAAGACATATTCCATGAAGGGATGAAGGGCCAAGCACGGTGGGGAGGACCTGTAATCTTTGCTGCTCCAGAGGCTGGGGTGGGAGGATTGCTTGAGCCTGGGAGGCTGAGGGTGCAGTGAGCTATGATCTTACCACTGCACTCTAGCACTCAGGGAGACAGACTCTGTCACAAAAAATAATATTAGCCAGGCCTGGTGGCAGGCATCTGTAATCCCAGCTACTCAGGAGGCTGAGGTGAGAGAATCACTTGAACCTGGGAGGTGGAGGTTGCAGTGAGCTAAGATCTTGCCATTGCACTGTAGCCTGGGTGACAGAGCAAGACTCTGTCTCATAATAATAATAATAAGAATAAGAAAAAAGATGCATGAAGAGAGTGAACCGGCCGTGAGGAAATCTGGGCAGGGCATTCCAGGTGGCAGAGTCGTGGCTGGAGCTGGGCAGGTCGGCTGCCGGCGGGCGGAAGTGACTGGCAGTGTGGTTAACCCAGGCAGATGGTGGCCGTGGGGCGGCCGCCCAATCCTCTTAGCTCAAAGCCCCTTAATACTTCCGCTGTGTGGGTCACCTCCGGGCCTCCCCGGTGCCGGGCGGACACCATGCCGGGGCTGGCGGCCAGGGAGGAGGCCGAGGGCTGGAGCCCGTCCCCTCCGCTGTACGAGGAGTACCGGCCGCCGCCCCTGGACACCATCCGCCTGCCCAGGTACGTGCTGTACCTGCTGCTGGCCGCGCTGATCGTGCTGGCCGTCGCCTACGCCATCGTCGGGCACCTCATCAAAGACCTCGCCCACGACCTGGCCGGTGAGCTGCCCCCACCAAAACCTGGCCTGGTGGATGCTGGGCCACCCCGGGTGGGTGGTCGGGGGATTCAAGGGCTTCTCCCAGCCGGGGAGGGGACAGAGAAGGGTGGAGTTGCCTCACCAGCTCCCTTGCCGCAGACTGGGCGTTTGGCCCGAAGTCAGACCAGGAGGCTGCCCCCCGGGAGCTGCGCCCCAGCCTGGCTGGCGAGGACTTGGAGGGGCTGGACCTGCAGCTGGCCCTGGCCTGGCAGGGGGAGGAGGACGCCGTCAGGGGTGGCGAGGGGGCCCCCTCCGAACCCCCGCCTGCCCCGGAGCCCCGCCGTCCCTCCATTGCCTTCAAGGATGCCCCGTCCCGAAGCTCCTTCTGGAAGGTGATGTGAACTTGAATCCCGGACGCTTTGGCGGTCATGCGGACAGAACATGCCCTTCCTGCCAGCCCCGAGCTGCCCGGTCGCAGCGAATGGCTTTCTCCTTCCCAGCCGGCAGGTTCCGGGGGTTGGACGCTGACGACTTTCACACTCTTCAGAGACTGCCCGGCTCAGCGTCAGCCAAGCTGTCAGCAAACTGTCAACTAGGAGCACCAGGGTGACTGAAAACGTTGTAATATTACCTGCCAGCCTTACCTAGTGCTTAGCGCGCACCTGCTGCTGTGTGGGGCAGGCTTTCCCTATGCACCGCCTCATTTAATCCTCCAAGCTAGGACTGATCGCCCCCATTTAACAGATGGGGAAACTGAGGGACGCAGCGGTGAACTGGCTTCGCCGAGGTCTTAGAGCACAGAGCGCTTTTCTCAGAAAATGCCCAGGCAACTACTGACTTTGGAGGGCAGGATCTCCGAGGCGGGTCCCACCCTGTCCCCTCTGCTGGGCTCCCCTCCCTCCAAATCTTCTCCAGCCCCCACCTTGGCTGCTGGGTCTGCCTGTCTCTGGGGTATGGTCCTGACCAGGAGCTCCCAGACAGCACTGAGGCCTCCTTCCCTTCCAAGACTTGCAGAAGATGGGGTACACAGTAGGACTTTAAGAGATGCCTGCCTGGCTGGCTCAAGCAGACCTGTGGCCGTCCTGGGGCTGGGTGGCCTCTCTGCTCAGCAGTCATCCACAGACCTCTGGAAGAGAGGAAGTGCCAGGGACGCAGCAGGTGCTCCACAAATACCCGTGCGATGACGCTGGGCCTTCCCACCACTCACTTGGACCGTGGCTGCTCCCGTGTCAGCTGGGGCGGGGTCCCCTTTCGCCCGGGCAGGGCCCGCTATCTAATCAGCCAAGGGACCAAGGTTGAGGACAGGAGAGCCTGGACCCTGAGTCAGCAGTCATCAGCCCTCAGGGCACCCCCACGTGAGAGCCACCAGGTTTGCAGGTGGACCACGGGCATGTGGTCTCTGCACACCTTTCCTGTCCCTGTGTGCTCTCGTGGCTGCTTGTGGGTCCCCAGAAGCCAAGAGCCTGGGGGAGGCAGGATAAGCTGGGGGTGAGGTGGACCTGGCCTCAAATCCCAGATCGGACCTGCTGCGTGACCTTCACTCTCCTGGGCTGTGCACAATGAGACTAGCCACATTTCACCGGGCGTTAAGGAAGTGCCGTGTATGAGTCTGCCGAGCACAGAGGCTCGTGTATACTTTGTGAGCAAAAAAAGTTGACTCTCAAATTTCTTTTGTGTTTAGAGACAGGGTCTTGCTCTGTTGCCCAGGCTGGAGTGCGGTGGTGCGATCGTAGCTCGCTGCAGCCTCACACTCCCGGTCTCAAGTGATCCTGTCACCGTGGCTGGGACTAGACTACAGGTGCAGGCCACCGTGCCCAGCTAAGTTATTTATTTATTTATATGTTTTTATTTTTTTGAGAAGGAGTGTCACTCTGTTGCCCAGGCTGGAGTGTAGTGGCGAGATCTCGGCTCATTGCAGCCTCCACCTCCCAGGTTCAAGGAATTCCGTGCCTCAGCCTCCCGAGTAGCCGGGACTACAGATGCACGCCACCTCACCTGGCTAATTTTTGTATTTTTAGTAGAGACAGGATTTCACCATCTTGGCCAGGCTGGTCTTGAACTCCTGACCTTTTGATCTGCCCGCCTTGGCCTCCCAAAGTGCTGGGATTATAGGCGTGAGCCACCTTGCCTGGTCTATTTTATTTTTTTGAGACAGAGCCTTGCTTTGTCGCCCAGGCTGGAGTGCAGTGGTGTGATCTCGGCTCACTACAACCTCTGCCTCTGTTCAAGCAATTCTCTTGCCTCAGCCTCCGAGTTTTTAATTTTTTATTTTAGAGATGGGGGGAGACCAGTCTAGAACTCCTGGCCTCAAGCGATTCTCCCGCCTTGACCTCTTAGAGGGCTGGGATGACAGGAGTGCACCGTACTGGGTCTTGGTAACTCTTTCTTTCTTTCTTTCTTTCTTTTTTTTTTTTGAGACAGAGTTTCGCTGTTGTTACCCAGGCTGGAGTGCAATGGTGCGATCTCGGCTCACCGCAACCTCCGCCTCCTGGGTTCAGGCAATTCTCCTGTCTCAGCCTCCTGAATTGCTGGAACTACAGGCACGCGCCACCATGCCCAGCTAATTTTTGTATTTTTAGTAGAAACGGGATTTCACCATGTTGACCAGGATGGTCTCGATCTCTTGACCTTGTGATCCACCCACCTCGGCCTCCCAAAGTGCTGGGATTACAGGCGTGAGCCACCGTGCCCGGTCTTTATTTCTATTGTTAAAATTTCTTTTGAGACAGGGTGTCCCTCTGTCACCCAGGCTGGAGTGCAGTGGTATGACCATAGCGGGTGGCAGCCTCAAACTCCCGGGTTCAAGTGATCCTCCCACCTCAGCACCACCTAGTAGTTGGGACTGCAGGCGCCTGCCAAGCCTGGCTAATTTTTGTATTTCTGTAGCGATAGGGCTTCACTAATTTGCCCCAGCTGGTCTGGAACTCCTGGGTTCAAGGATCCTCCTGCTTTGGCCTCTCAATGTGCTGGGATTACAGGTGTGAGCGACCACGCCCGGCCCACCCTTCTTTTTTTTTTTGAGACGGAGTTTCGCTCTTGTCGCCCAGGCTGGAGTGCAATGGCGCGATCTCGGCTCACCGCAACCTCCACGTTCTGGGTCCAGGCAATTCTCCTGCCTCAGCCTCCCGAGTAGCTGGGATTACAGGCGCGCGCCACCATGCCCAGCTAATTTTTGTATTTTTAGTAGAGACGGGATTTCACCTTGTTGACCAGGATGGTCTCGATCTATTGACCTCGTGATCCACCCGCCTCGGCCTCCCAAAGTGCTGGGATTACAGGCGTGAGCCACCGCGCCCGGGAAGCCCACCCTTCTTAACATATTCCAGCCGTATTTGTGAGTTTCCCCTGTGCACACAGTGGCAGGGGGCCTGGACCGGACCGGGATGTGGGAGCCGTCTCAGCTCAGCCCCTGCAGCAGGGATCGCGAGGGGGTGGCCCCGAGGCTGACGGTCCCCAGGGCAGGGTTCAGGGAGGAGGGACTCCCCCAGTTAATTGTTACACAGGTCTAGAGTCTGGCCTCCCGGAGCGGGGAGCGATGGGGCAGGAGCTGGCAGGGGAGGACAGGATGCCCAACCAGGTGGTGCCAGGGGCGGGCCCCGCTCCCGGGTCTCTGGCATCCCCCGCCCCGGACCGCCCGCGCCTTATCTCGGGGCGGCAGGGCCTCGCCCACAGCAAACCTGTGGAGGCCGACCCGGGACGCCGCTGGCTGGCTGATGGCTCGCTCGACCGTCATGGAGATCCTGGGGTCCCTTCTGGTGCTGGAGTTTCTGCTCCTCTCCCCGGCAGAGGCCCAGCAGAGTAGGTGCACGGGGCCGGGAGGGGGCGTGGTGGGGTGGGGGAGTTGGTCAGGGGTCACCATCTCCCAACTTTCCCCGGCGAGAAAGAGGAGAGGGCGCAGGAAGAAGAGGAAGGGTGGGTTGGAGGCCCTCCTCAGCGCCCTGCAGTGCCGCCCGGGGCCTCCCCAGCGCTGGGCTCTGCCTTCCTCTGTAAGGGCCCGAGCCGCGCCCGAGCCGCGCCCCTCCCCAGCCCTTCTCTTCTGAGCACACCAGGCTGAGACCCCCTTGAGCTCGGCCCGCTGAGTCCCCGCCTCCTCACTAGTCCCTCCCCATCTGAGCCCCCTCTTCCTTTGTAAACCCCGCCTCCTCACGCCTCCTCCGTTATAAACCTCTCCCCGAGTCCCTCCTCTGCTGTAAGCCCCTCCCCTCTGACCTCCTTCTTTACAATCCCCCCTCCGTTATAAGTCCCTCCCCCGAGAGCCACTCCCTCATAAGTCCCTCCCCCTCAGAGCCTCTCCCTTTAAAAGCCCCTCCCCTCTGAGCCCGTCTCCCTTTATAAGCCCCTCCCCTCTGAGCCCGTCTCCCTTTATAAGCCCCACCCCTCTGACCTCCTTTACAATCCCCCTCCGTTATAAGTCCCTCCCCCGAGAGCCACTCCCTCATAAGTCCCTCCCCCTCAGAGCCTCT
>CM052668.1:2349777-2397261 GCA_028533165.1 Leontopithecus rosalia | reverse complement strand
TATATATAATGTGTGTGTGTTTGTGTGTAATTGTATATATATGTGTGTGTGTAATTGTATATATATAACGTGTGTGTGTTTGTGTAATTGTATATATATAATGTGTGTGTTTGTGAGTGTAATTGTATATATATAATGTGTGTGTTTGTAATTGTATATATAATGTGTGTGTAATTGTATATATATAATGTGTGTGTGTAATTGTATATATATGTGTGTGTTTGTGTGTGTAATTGTGTGTGTGTAATTGTATATATATAATGTGTGTGTGATTGTATATATATAATGTGTGTGTGATTGTATATATATAATGTGTGTGTAATTGTATATATATAATGTGTGTGTTTGTGTGTGTAATTGTATATATATAATGTGTGTGTAATTGTATATATATAACGTGTGTGTGTGTTTGTGTGTGTAATTGCATGTATATAATGTGTGTGTAATTGTATATATATAATGTGTGTGTAATTGTATATATATAATGTGTGTGTAATTGTATATATGTGTGTGTTTGTGTGTGTAATTGTGTGTGTAATTGTATATATATAATGTGTGTAATTGTATTTATATAATGTGTGTGTGATTGTATATATATAATGTGTGTTTGTGTGTAATTGTATATATATAATGTGTGTGTAATTATATATATATAATGTGTATGTGATTGTATATATATAATGTATGTGTTTGTGTGCGTGTAATTGTATATATAATGTGTGTGTGTAATTGTATATATATAATGTGTGTGTGTTTGTGTGTGTAATTGTATATCTATAATGTGTGTGTGTGTATACACACATATACATACCCTCAACAACAGCAAACATTAGAGAAATATTTACAACATACTTGCAAAAGAATTTAACTGGGCAACAAATATGTAAAGAGTTCCTACAAATCAATAAGAAAATATCAACTGAAAAAATATGCCAAGGACATGAACACATCATCACAGAAAATACCTAAAAGAAATAAAAATAGTCTTTAAATCTATGAGAAAGGGACTGGGCACAATGGCTCACACCTGTAATCCCAGCACTTTGGGAGGCCGAGTTGGGAGGATTGCTTAAGCTCAGGAGTTTGAGACCAGCCTGGGCAACATAGTGAAACCCTCTCTCCACAAAAAAATACAGTGATAAGCCAGGTACAGTGGCTCATCTCTGAGTAGTCCCAGCTGCTAGGGAGGCTGAGGCAGGAGAATCACTTAACTTCGGGAGGTGGAGGTTACAGTGAGTTGAGACGGTACCATTACACTCCAGCCTGGACGACAGAGGGGGACCATGTCTCAACAGTAAATATTTCAAAAAATTAATTAATTACAACTACAAGAAAATGTTCACCCTTATTCATAGAAAGGTAAATTCAAATTAAAACTACAATAGCCGGGCACGGTGTCTCATGCCTGCAATTCCAGCACTTTAGGAGGCCAGGGCAGGCAGATCACAAGGTCAGGAGTTCGAGACCAGCCTGACCAACATGGGTAAACCCCATCTCTACTAAAAATACAAAAATTAGCCAGGTGTGGTTGTGAGCGCCTGTAATCCCAGCTACTCAGGAGGCTGAGGCAGGAGAATCACTTGAACCCAGGAGATGGAGGTTGCAGTGAGCTGAGATCGCGCCATTGTACTCCAGCCTGGGTGACAGAGCTAGACTCCATCTCAAAATAAATAAATAAAAACTACAATAAGGTTAGGTGTGGTGGTGCCCGCCTGTAATCCCAGCACCTTGGGAGACTGACACGGGAAGATTCTTGAGGTAGGGAGTCAACACCAGCCTGGGTAGCATAGTGAGACCCTGTCTCTATAAAAATACATATACACGCCAGGTGCAGTGGCTCATGCCTGTAATCCCAACACTGCGAGGCTGAGGTGGGAAAATCACCTGAGGTCGGGAGTTCAAGACCAGCCTGGACAACATGGCAAAACCCCATCTCTACCAAAGATACCCAGGTTAGCCAGGTGTAATGATGGGTGCCTGTAATCCCAGCTACTCGGGAGGCTGAGGCAGGAGAATCGCTTGAACCTGTGAGGCAGAGCTTGCAGTGAGCTGAGATTATGCCATTGAACTCCAGCCTGGGCAACAAGAGCGAGACTGTCTCAGACACACACACGCACACTCCAGAGGTCAGGAGCTCAAGACCAGCCTGGCCAGCATGGTGAAAACCTGTCTCTACTAAAAATAGAAAAATTAGCCTTGCGTGGTGGCAGGTGCCTGTAATCCCAGCTGCTCGGGAGGCTGAGGCAGGAGAATCGCTTGAACCTGGGAGGTGGAGGTTGCGGTGAGCTGAGATTGCGCCGTTGCACTCCAGCCTGGGGGACAGAGCGAGACTCTGTCTCCAAAACAGAAACACCAGAATATTCAGTGCAACCCAGTCTGTGGTGCAGAAGACTGGAAATAAACAGAATATGCATTGAGAGGCACCTTTTTAAATTTTTTAATGATGCGTTCATGCAGTAAACCCCGGCAGGATTTAAACGAGCTTGAGGATTAGCCTTTCTGAGGGCCCCCCTCGGAAATGTGGTGACGGCCGCGATGCTCGTGACTGTCACTAGAGGGCAGCACATGCCCAGGAAACCGTCCATGACCGGCTCAAATTATTGAAGGCTTTATCCAGTGACATTGTTCTTTTGTCTTTTATTTACCCATGCTTTCTATGAATTTTCCTTTTTCTTTCTTTCCTGATTTTTTTTTGAGACAGTCTAGCTCTGTCTCCCAGGCTGCAGTACAGTGGCGTGATCTTGGCTCAGGGCAACCTCCACCTCCCAGGTTCAAACGATTCTCCTGCCCGAGCTTGCAATCCCAGTAGCTGGTATCACAGGTGCGCACCCCCACGCCCGGCTAATTTTTTTTTTTCTTTTTTTGAGATGGAGTTTCGCTCTTGTTACCCAGGCTGGAGTGCAATGGTGCGATCTCGGCTCACTGCAACCTCCGCCTCCTGGGTTCAGGCAATTCTCCTGCCTCAGCCTCCTGAGTAGCTGGGATTACAGGCATGCGCCACCATGCCCGGCTAATTTTTTGTATTTTTAGTGGAGATGGGGTTTCACCATGTTGACCAGGATGGTCTCAAACTCCTGACCTCAGGTGATCTGGCTGCCTCAGCCTCCCAAAGCGCTGGGATTACAGGCGTGAGCCACTGCGTGGACTCTTTATAGTTATATATTTAGTTATTTAGAGATGGGGTATTGCTCTGCAGCCCCGGCTGGAGGGCAGTGGCATAATTACGGCTCACTGGAGCCTCGACCTCCTGGGCTTAAGCAATCCTCCCACCTCAGCCTCTTGAGTAGCTGAGACCACAGGCTCGTGCCACCTCGCTGGGTTCATTTTTTTGTTTGAGTTTTTGGGTTTTTTTAGATAAAGGGTTTCACCATGTTGCCCAGGCCGGTCTTGAACTCTTGACCTCAAGTGATCCGCCTGCCTCAGCCTCCCAAAATGCTGGCATTACAGGTGTGAGCCACTGTGCCCAGCTCTGTATTAACTTTTTTTTGCGTGGGGGGGGGATGGAGTCTGGCTCTGTTGTCCAGGCTGGAGTGCAGTGGTGCAGTCTCTGCTCACTGAAACCTCTATCTCCCGGGTTCAAGCAATTCTCATGTCTTGGCCTTCCAAGTAGCTAGCACTACAGGTGCACACCACCACACCTGGCTGATTTTTATATTTTTAGTACAGACGGGGTTTCACCTTATTGCCCAGGCTGGTCTCGAACTACTGACCTCAAGTGATCCACCTGCCTCAGCCTCCCAGAGTGCTGGGATTACAGGTGTGAGCCAGCGCACCTGGCCCTGTATTCACGTTTGACAGACATTCCAGCTACACATAGGAAAGTGCCTCTAGTGTAAACGTACAGCTCAAAAATGGTCCCAAACCAAACACCTCTGCGATTTGTGTCACCAGCTTTCTGAACTTGTCAAGAAAAATAATATTTCTGTTTCCGCTGCCACCCGAAAAGTCACCCTGATCCTCCGATTCGGTCTCTAACTCCCCTGGTGAGGCACGGGTTCCATTTCTCTCTTCATAAATTAGCATAGGGCGCAGGGGCTCACATCTGTAGTCCCAGCACTTTGGGAGGCTGAAGCAGGAGGATCAGTTGAGGCCAGGAGTTAAACACCGGCCTGGGCAACACAGTGAGACCTCAAAACATAAACATACGTTTATCTCAGATGTAAATAAAAAGTAAATCAATCAATCAGTCAGTACTGCCCAGCGTGATCTACGTAGACTGAATCCCGTAATGCCAGGCTGTTTGACCTCGACGTAAACGTTGTGAGATTCGTCTGTCAAATGTTTCTGTAGGTTGCGTGTCAGCAAATTTTTTTGAAAAAGGCCATATTGTCAATGTCTTAGGCTTTATGGGCTAGACAGTCCCTGCTGCAGCTACTAACCTCTGTTCCTCCAGTGTCTAGGCTGCTGTAGGTTACATGTAAGATAGTGGGTGTGGCTGTGGGTACCAATAAAACTTTATTTATAAAAGTAAGTGATGGGTGGCCGGGGGCGGTGGCTCACGCCTATAATCCCAGCACTTCGGGAAGCCAAGGTGGGTGGATCACAAGGTCAGGAGATCGAGACCATCCTGGGAAACATGGTGAAACCCCCTCTCTACAAAAAACACAAAAATTAGCCGGGTGTGGTGGCGGGTGCCTGTAATCCCAGCTACTCGGGGGGCTGAGGCAGGAGAATCACTCGGGAAGGGGAGATTGCAGTGAGCTGAGATCGCGACACTGCACTCCAGCCTGGTGACAGAGAGAGACTCCATCTCAATAATCATAATAATAACAAGTGGGGGGCTGTGTATTAGCCAGTGTTCTCAACAGAACCAGTGGGGAGTGTCTGTGTGTGAGACAGAGAGAGACAGAGAGAGTGATTTGAAGGAACGGTTAGGTGCAGTGGCTCACGCCTGTCATTACAGCACTTTGGGAGGCTGAGGCAGGAGGATCTTTTGAGCCCAAGAGTTTGAGACCAGCCTAGGCCACATGGGATCCCTGTCTCTACTAAATAATAATAATAAATAAATCAGGCAGGTGGGAAGCCGAGGCAGAGTGGAACCCGGGAGTTCAAGGCTGCAGTGAGCTGTGGCCACAGCCCTGCACTCAAGCCTGGGTGACAGCATGAGATCCCATCCCAATAAAAAAAAAAAAAAAAGAATTTGGTTCACGTGATATGGGGGTAGCCAGTCCAAAATTTATAGAAGAGGCAGCAGGCTAGACAGTCACGTGAGAGTCAATGGTGCAGGCCGGGCACCTGGCTTATGCCTGTCATCCCAGCACTTTGGGACGCCCAGGCGGGTGGATCACCTGAGGTCGGGAGTTCAAGACCGGCCTGGCCAACATGGCAAAACCCCGTCTCTACTAAAAATACAAAAATTAGCCAGGCACAGTGGCTCACACCTGTCATCCCAGCACTCTGGGAGGCTGAGGTAGGAGGATCGCTTGAGGACAGGAGTTCAAGAGCAGCCTGTGTGACTTAATAAAACCTCTTCTCGGCTGGGCGCAGTGGCTCACACCTGTAATCCCAGCACTTTGGGAGGCCGAGGCAGGTGCATCACCTGAGGTGTTTGAGACCAGCCTGGCTAACATGGTAAAACCCCGTTTCTACTAAAAATACAAAAAACTTCCTCCTTCCCTCCCTCCCTCCCTCCCTCCTTCCCTCCTTCCTTCCTCCCTCCCTCCCTCCCTTCCTCCTTCCTTCCTTCCTTTCCTTCTTTCTTTTCCTTCCTTCATTTTGTTCTTTCCCTCTCTCTTCCTTCCCTTTTTTCTTTCTTTCTTTTTTTTTCTTTTTTTTTTTTTTTTTTGAGACAAAGTCTTGCTCTTGTTGCCCAGGCTGGAGTGCGATCTCAGCTCACCGCAACCTCCGCCTCCTGGGTTTAAGTGACTCTCCTGCCTCAGCCTCCTGAACAGCTGGGATTACAGGTGACCACGCCAGCTACTTTTTTGTATTTTTAGTAGAGATGGGGTTTCACTATGTTGGTCAGGCTAGTCTCGAACTCGTGACCTCAGGCGAGCCACCTGCCTTGGCCTCCCAAAGTGCTGGAATTACAGGTGTGAACCGCCACGCCTGCCACCTTCCCTTTTTTCCCTCCCTCCCTCCCTTCCTTCCTTCCTTCCTTTCCTCTCTCTCTTTTTTCTCTTTTTCTCTTTCTTCCCTCTCTCCTTCTTTCCCTCCTTCCCTGTCTCTCTCTTTTCTTTTTAGGGACCTTCAAAGCTACCACAAATTAATCTATTTTTTTCAAAGCAGGGTCTTGCTCTGTTGCCCAGGCTGGGGCACAATGGGATGACCATCATTCACTGTAGCCTCAGACTCTGGGGCTGACGTGATCCTCCCTCCTCAGCCTCCCAAGTCGCTGGAACCACAGGCATGTGCCACCATGCACAGCTCATTTTTTTTTTTTTTTTGTAGAGTCAGGGTCTCACTATGTTGCCCAGGCTGGTCTAGAACCCCTGGGTTCAGGCAATCGTCCCACTGGGCTCAGCCTCCCAAAGTGCTGGGATTATAGGCGTGAGCCTCTGCACCCGGCCGAATGTCCCCTTTTAACTGGACACTGGTTTTGGGACTAGGGTCCCACCCTACTCGAGGATGATGTCATCTCAACTAACCCATCTGCAAAGACGTTATTTCCAAATAAGGTCACCTTCTGAGGTCCTGGGGGTCAGGACTTCCCATGTGAATCTGGGGAGGTGAACTCATGATGGGACTGTTGGCAGTGTAGGGGTCATGGCATCCGTTTTCCTGTGGACGTTTATTACACTGGTTCTAATCTGCGGTTCTTGTGAACATTTCCAAGCACTTCTTTTGGTATACAGAGGTGGTTTTTTTTTTTTTTGAGACAGAGTCTCGCCCTGTCGCCCAGGCTGGAGTGCAGTGGTACGATCCTGGCTCGCTTCAACCTCCGCCTCCCGGGTTCAAGCAATTCTCCTGCCTCAGCCTCCCGAGTAGCTGGGACTACAGGCGCGCACCACCACACCCAGCTAATTTTTTATATTTTCAGTAGAGACAGAATTTCACCATGTTGGCCAGGATGGTCTTGATCTCCTGACCTTGGGATCTGCCTGCCTTGGCCTCCCAAAGTGCTGAGATGACAGGTTTGAGCCACTGAGCCCAGCTTTTTGTTTGTTTGTTTGAGACAAGGTCTCGCTCTGTCACCCGGGCTGGAGTGCAGTGACACAGTCACGGCTCACTGCAGCCTCAACCTCCCCGGCTCAAGCAGTCCTCCCACCCCGGCCTCCTGAGAAGCTGGGATTACAGGTGCTTGCCATGCGTGACCAATTTTTCCTCTCCTCTTCTCTAGTAGCCTCTTTTTTTTTTTTTTTTTGAGACAAAGTCTTGCTCTTGTTACCCAGGCTGGAGTGCAATGGCGCGATCTCCGCTCACCACAACCTCTGCCTCCTGGGTTCAGGCAATTCTCCTGCCTCAGCCTCCCAAGTAGCTGGGATTACAGGCACGTGCCACCATGCCCAGCTAATTTTTTGTATTTTTAGTAGAGACGGGGTTTCACCATGTTGACCGGGATGGTCTCGATCTCTTGACCTCGTGATCCACCCGCCTCGGCCTCCCAAAGTGCTGGGATTACAGGCGTGAGCCACCGCACCCGGCTTTTTTTTTCTTTTTTTTTTTTTTGAGACAGAGTCTGGCTCTGTCACCCAGGCTGGAGTGCAGTGATGCTATCTCAGCTCACTGCAGTCTCCGCCTCCTGGGTTCAAGCAATTCTCTGCCTCAGCCTCCCGAGTAGCTGGGATTACAGGTGCCTGCCACCGTGCCCGGCTAATTTTTCTATTTTTAGTAGAGACAGGGTTTCACCATCTTGGCCAGGGTGGTCTGGAACTCCTGACCTCGTGATCCACATGCCTCAGCCTCCCAAAGTACTGGGATTACAGGTTAGAGCTACCACACCCAGCCCTCCTTTCCGTTCTGTTTTTAAACAAGGGGTCTCTCTATGTTACCCAGGCTGATCTTGAACTCCTGGGCTCACGCCATCCTCCAGCTTCGGCCTCCCAAAGTGCTGGGGTTACTGGCATGAGCCACCACACCCAGCCTAAGCATTGTTGATAGGGACACACACAACACAGGTGAAGAGCCTATCCACAGTAGGACCACACAGATGCTCCCATCGCTTGTGATTGGTGCAGGGAATCGGGCAATGAGTTGCCCATCGGAGAAGACAAGGAATAGAACAGACAGAAGAGGGAGGTTGAAGGTTAAAAGCACTGGACGTGGTGGCTCATGTCTGCAATCCCAGAACTTTGGGAGGCCGAGGCGGGTGGATCACCTGAGGTCAGGAGTTCAAGACCAGCCTGGTCAAGATGGTGAAACGCTGTCTCTACTAAAAATGCAAAAATTAGCTGGGGGTGGTGGCGCGAACCTGTAGTCCCAACTACTCGTGAGGCTGAGGCAGAAGAATCACTTGAACCTGGGAGCCGGAAGCTGCAGTGAGCTGAGATTGTACCACTGCACTCCAGCCTGGGCAGCAGAGTGAGACTCCATCTCAAAAAGAAAAAAAGGCTGGAGGGAGCTGTATGTTTCCTGCCAGGTCCACGGGGGACAGAGATCCCTCCTACCCACCAATAGGGTCAGCAGGGGATCAGCAGAAGCTGCTGCCTGGCGGGTTCCATTGCTGTCAGGGGTGCTGGGGTCAGGTGGCTGCAGGGACAGTGAGGGAACTGTGGGGTGGACCGATACAAAGGCCACCTTTTGGGGTAGTTTGCGGCTGCTGTCTGGGGTCAGGGAGCCTCCACAGCCCCGTCCATGCCTCCCAGAGCAGCAGGTACCTGCCAGGGGACAGCAGGCAGCCAGGCCCAGAGCTGGGGGGTTGCGGAATCCCGCCACACTCTCTTCCAGTCCCAGCTTCTGCTGCTGGCCAAGGTCATGACCTTTCTCCCAGATCCTGGAGCTGAGTAGCAGTTACCGGAAAAATAAGTCGGCCATCTGTGTGGCCACAGCCCCATCCTCCCGGGACCCCAGCCTGGCTGCTAGAGGTGAGGGGGCCAGGGCTGGGCTCTCTGTCACACACAGTAGTACCGCAGCAGGCCCAGTTCCTCCCCCTGTCACACTTTGTCCCCACCATGCCACACTCCCCCTGGGCACAGGGGCTTGTAGTGACAGCCCCACCCCCAAAACCCGACACCCAGGGAGGCCTGATGGGTGGGTGGAGAGTGTCCCGGGCATCCCTGGCAGCCCTGAGCGTTTCCTCCGGCCCTGGTCTCAGAGACGCCCGTGTCTGGGAGGAGGAGCAAGTCAGCAACTCGGCCCAGAAGGAGCCTTTGACAGCGGGGAGGGCCGCGTCTGAATTTCAGCTCTGTCACTTTCTGGCAGGGCGACTCTGAGCGGGACACTCCTTTTCTCTGAGTCTCAGCTTCCCCATCTAGAAAATGGGAACAGCGGAGTATCCGCCTGCCCGGTTTCGGGATGCTCAAACGCAATACGGTTGTGCTGAGCACAGAGCGTGGTCCTGGGAGGGCACTCAGCACACGTGAACGGTCCAGCCCTCCGTTCCCAAAGTATGTTCAAGGCACTCCCTGCAGGTCCAGCCCTGTCCTAGACATGAGAGACCCAGCAGCAAACACATTCACACAGACACCTGTCCTTCTCGAGGAGCTGGGACTCCAGGAGGAGACAAACCGCACATTAATTTTTTTTTTTTTGAGACAGAGTCTCACCCTGTCACCCAGGCTGGGGTGAAATGGTGCGATCTCAGCTCACTGCAACCTCCACCTCCCGCGTTCAAGCGACTCTCGTGCCCCAGACTCCCCAGTAGCTGGGACTACAGGCATGTGCCACCGTGCCCAGCTAATTTTTGTGTTTTTAGTAAAAATGGGGTTTCATTATGTTGGTCAGCTGACTCCAATCTCCTGACCTCACGATCCACCCTCTGTGGCCTCTCAAAGTGCTGGGATCACAGGTGTGAGCCGCCCAGCCCAGCCGAATTAAAATATCAACGTGACGTCACCGCCAGGTCTCCCTGTGGTCACTGTTACTGTGGACACCCAGTCGGTCGCAATTATAGCACTGACTGCGGCTTCCACAGTCCTCAGAGACATGCAATTACTTAGCACCAACTGTGTACCGGGCCCCGAACACCTATAACCCCACAAACTCGTTTCCCAGAAGAGAAACCAAGGTCTCGGGTCTGTCCAAGGTTGTGAGCTGGCCTGGGAGCCGATCTGCCAGGTGGCACGATTCCCGGACCTGCCCCCCCCGACCCCGTCCCGGGGGAGCTGACATCCTCCCAGCTGTACCTGCCCCCCACCCGCTTCGAGATTCCCCAACCTGGGCATCCAGGAGGGCCCCCCTCGGGGAGGGAGGCGGCCAGGGCAGGGAGGAAGCAGGGTGTTTGCCACCCGCCCCCACAGCTGCCTGGGAAACGCCAGGGCCTAATCCTGGCTCAAGAGGACATGTTGTACCAGAGATTGTATAAACCGAGCTCTCCCTTGTTTGTTTAATTCTTTCAGGCTTTTCCATCATCTTTCTCTGTTTAATCGCTCTGCCAATGGGGCTGGGGGCGGGGTGCTTGGGCTGGGCCTCTTCCCAGAAAGAGGGGCTGCAGACCCAGCACCCCCCACTCTGGCCACACCCCTACCTGGTTTCCCAGCCACCCCGCTGCTTCTTCCCCCACCACACACACCAGGTCCTGCCGGTGGCAGGAGCATGGGGCTGGACGGGCTCAATCAGTGGAGTGTGGCCAAGAGGCCAGGGCCAAAGGCATGCACCTGGCTTGGACCTCGCTGGGCCCCTGGGAGGCGGCTTCTCCACTCTTCCAAAACCTGGAATGCCCGTGGTCCCAAGATCGGTTGTTGGGAACACATCCACACAGAGTGAGTGTGGGCCGGGCGCGGTGGCTCACGTCTGTAATCCCAGCACTTAGGGAGGCCAAGGTGGTGGATCACAAGATCAAGAGATCAAGACCATCCTGGTCAACATGGTGAAACCCTGTCTACTAAAAATACAAAAATTAGCCGCATGTGGTGGCACACACCTGTAGTCCCAGCTACTAGGGAAGCTGAGAAGGGAGAATCCCTTGAACCTAGAAAGCAGAGGTTGCGGTGAGCCGAGATCGCGCTGTTGCACTCCAGCCTATGCAACAAGAGTGAAACTCCATCTCAACAACAACAAAAATCATACAATTTATCTGCTAACTAAAAGAAAATAACAATAGCAAAAATAAGTAAAGAAACGACCGGGCGCCATGGCTCACGCCTGTAATCCCAGCACTTTGGGAGGCTGAGGCGGGCAGATCACCTGAGGTCAGGAGTCTGAGACCAGCCTGACTAATATGTGAAACCCCGTCTCTACCAAAAATACAGAAGTTAGCTGGGCATGGTGGCGCGTGCCTGTAATCCCAGCTACTCAGGAGGCTGAGGCAGGAGAATCACTTGATCCAGGGAGGTGAAGGTTGCAGTGAGCCGAGATCACGCCACTGCACTCCAGCCTGGGTGACGGAGTGAGACTCAGTCTCAAAAAATAAAAATTAGAAATTAGAAAAACAAATAAGAAAGCAGTCCCATTGCACATGGGCAAACTGAAGTTGGTCTTCCCGAAACAAGTCAGAGGCAGGGCTGGGAGCTGAGAAACTAGAGTGGGAACCTGTCATCCTATACCACCAGGGAGCCCAGTGGAGGGAGGCAGGGGGCAGGGGGCAGGGGGGCAGAGAACTGAGATCACGGTGCCCAGTCCCAAGAGGCCCTGAACATCCCACTCCCAGCTTCTCGGTGAGACAAGCCCCTGGGTGGCGCAGGGTGGGCGGGTGTCAGGGTGCCCGCCACTCCCAGCCCTTTACATAACCTGCAGAGCGGCAGGAAATCAGCATGCCAACAAGCGCCTCCCCAGTAACCGACAGACTCCCTCTGTAACCGACTTCCTGTTGTTACCTACCCACCTTGGGTACCAGCCGCCTGTTCCCGTCTGCAGAGGCGGAGGGATCTCATCCCTGACCCCGGGGCTTCCTCCCCAAGGAAGGGCCCCCCATACCCCAGGCTGCTCCACAGTGTGACCCTGAGCCAGGGTCGAGCCAGCTCTGGCCTCAGTTCCCCCATTCAGATGTGTCCCTGGGCTGCCAGGACCATCTCCCGGCTCCTTTTGGCCACTGGCTGGGACACTGGGTGCTGGCTGCCCCTGACCTGAGGCTGGAGGTCAGAGGGCAAAGGGCAAAGGCCAAGGAACTGCCCTCTCCCCCCTTTTTTTTGACACACTCTTGCTCTGTGGCCCAGGCTGGAGTGTAGTGGTGTAATCTCAGCTCACTGCAACCTCCACTCCCAGGTTGAAGGGATTCTCCTGCTGCAGCCTCCTGAATAGCTAGGATTACAGGCGTGTGCCACCACACCTGGCTAATTTGTGTGTGTGTGTGTGTGTGTGTGTGTGTGTGTGTATTTTTAGTAGAGACGGGGTTAGCCATGTTGGCCAATGGTGTTGAACCCCTGACCTCAAGTGATTTGCCTGCCCTGGCCTCCCAAAGTGTTAGGATTACAGGTGTGAGCCACCTCGACTGGCTGGAATTCCTTTTAATTAATTAACTTTATTATTTCTTTATTTATTTTGAGATAGATTCTTACTCTGTTGCCCAGGCTGGAGTGCAGTGGCACCATCTCAGTTCACTGCAATTTCCACCTCCTGGGTTCAAGCGATTCTCCTGCCTCAGCCTCCCAAGTAGCTGGGATTACAGGCGCGCGCCACCACACCCATCTAACTTTTGTATTTTCAGTAGAGATAGGTTTTCACCATGTTGACCAGGCTGGTCTTGAACTCCCAACCTCAGGTGATCTGCTGGCCTTGGCCGCCCAAAGTGCTGGGATTTCAGGTGTGAGCCACCGAGCATGGCCAGAGTTCCCTTTTTAGATGGAGAAAATCAGGCATTGCCTCTCACCCTGGGGGAGGGAGACCTCTGGTTCTTCAGGGTTTTCAAAGCTGTGGGTAGGGGGTGGGGAGCACCCCCCCTCCAAGTGGTGCAAGGAGGAAACTCCAGCCCTGCCCTGGAAGGCTGTGTGGGGTTGTGAGTTCTCTGCGGCAAACAGCACCTAGTGACAGCCACAGTCATATGACTGTCCCCTTTTTATAGACAGGGAAACTGAGGCACCAAGCAAGGCCACCATCTGCCCTAGGTCCCGTGGTCAGTAAGCGGCAGAGCTGGGATTTGAACCTCTGAAGACCTGACTGCTGGGGCATTGGTGGAGGATTCAGGGAATGGGACTCCTATGGGTTCTGCAGGGCTGGAAATCATAGCATCTCTGCACAGACGCGGGTGACTCTCCCTTTCGTGCCGTAACCCCTGCCGGGCATGTTCGTGAGTTCCTCTTGGACAGATGGAGAAACTGAGGCCCGGAAAACAGAAGCAGCCTGGGCGAGTTCATGGGATACCGTGAGAGAGGCTTAGCCGGGGAAACACCCTTAGCTGGGTGGGGGGGCAGGGGGCTCCAGGACCTGCAGGCAGCGTCTCCACCCTTCATAGCGCCCACCTGTGAGGTCCTAGCACCGAGGCCTCAGTTTCCCCATCTGCAAAGCGATAGATGCCAGAGGGCTGTGAGTGTGACCTCGGAGGCTGGCTCCCTGGGGCTCTGCCAGGCTGGGCATGAGGGCCTGGAGTGTGTGGGCAGGCTTGGGAGTAACAGGCAATGCCCTTGCCCACATCCACGGTGCCAGGCCCCCAGGGCAGAAGGGCTGGGGTTCGCTCTGCTGCCATGCTCCCTGGTCTCTTTGCCCCACTGGACAGGGCCAAGCTTGGTTCCACGTCTTCACCCAAAGTTGCACAGCAAATGACCAGGAAAACCAGGGCCGGCTCAGCCAGCCTCCAGAGCCAGCTCCTTCCACAGCACCCAGAGGGTTTCAGAGAACTCAGGGCATCAGCTCCCTGGCCCGGAGCCCCAAGGCCCATGGGCGAATGGCTGCATCTTCCTGAGCCTCAGTTTCCCCGTCTACCCTACAAGGGCCATCATTCACCTGCTCATTGTTCTGCATTTCTTTCTTTCTTTCTTTTTGAGATGGTGTCTCACTCTGTTGCCCAGGCTGGAGTGTAGTGGCATGATCTTGGCTCACTGCAACCTCCGTCTCCCTGGTTCAAGCGATTCTCCCGCCTCAGCCTCCCACGTAGCTGTGATTACAGGAATGTGTCACCATGTCCAGCTAATTTTTGTATTTTTAGTAGAGACAGGGTTTTCCCATGTTGGCCAGGCTGTTCTCGATCTCCTGACCTCAGGTAATCTGCCCACCTTGGCCTCCCAAATTGCTTCGCTTTTTTTTTTTGAAGATGGATTTTCATTCTTCTTGCCCAGGCTGGAGTGCAGTGGTGCCATCTCGGCTCACCACAATCTCCACCTCCCCAGTTCAAACGATTCTCCTGCCTCAGCCTCCTGAAAACCTAAGACTACAGGCATCCACTAATTTTTTGTATATTTAGTAGAGACAGGGTTTCACCATGTTGGCCAGGATGGTCTGGATCTCCTGACCTCGTGATCCGCCCACCTCGACCTCCCAAAGTGCTGGGATTATAGGCATGAGCCACCTTGCCCGGCTCTTATTTATTTTTTTTTTTGAGACGGAGTCTTGCTCTGTCACCCAGGCTGGAGTGCAGTGGCGGATCTTAGTTCACTGCAACCTCTGCCTCCCGGGTTCAAGCCATTTTCCTACCTCATCCTCCCAAGTAGCTGGGATTAAAGGGGTGTGCCACCACGGCCAACTAATTTTTGTATTTTTAGTAGAGAGAGGGTTTCGCCATGTTGGCCAGGCTGGTCTCGAACTCCTGAGCTCAGGTGATGAACCCACCTTGGCCTCCCAAAGTGCTGGGATTACAGGCACGGCCACCGCACCTGGCCACAAGACAAATGAAGCCTGCCCTATACTCAGGAGACTGAGGTGGGAGGATCACTTGAGCCCAGAAATTCGAGGCTGTAGTACACTATGATCGCACCACTGCACTCCAGCCCAGGCGACAAAGCAAGACCCTGTCTCCACAAAAATTAAAAAATTAGCCAGGCGTGTGGTGCATTTCTGCACTTTGGAGGCTGAGTTGGGAGGAACGCTTGAACCCAAGAGTTCGAGGCTTCGGTGAGCCATGATCGCACCACTGCACCCCAGCCTGGGCAAGAGAGGGAAATCCCGTCTCTAAAAAATAGGCCGAGTGCCACGGCTCACACCTGTAATCCCAGCACTTTGGGAGGCGGAGGCGGAGGCGAGCATATGAGGTTGGGAGTTCAAGACAGCCTGGCCAACATGACACAACTTTGTCTCTGCTACAAGGACAAAAATTAGCCAGGCCTGGTGGCAGGTGCCTGTAGTCCCAGATGCTCTACTCGGGAGGCTGAGGCAGGAGGATCGCTTGAACCTGGGAGGCAGAGGTTGCAGTGAGCTGAGATCATGCCACTGCCCTCCAGCCTGGGCGACAGAGTGAGACTGTCTTGAATAAATAAATAAATATGAAAATTAAAAATTTTTCTTTTTTGAGACGGAGTTTTGCTCTTGTTGCCCAGGCTGGAGTGCAATGGCGCGATCTCGGCTCACCGCAACCTCCGCCTCCTGGGTTCAGGCGATTCTCCTGCCTCAGCCTCCCGAGTAGCTGGGATTACAGGCACGCGCCACCATGCCCAGCTAATTTTTGTATTTTTAGTAAAGTCGGGGTTTCACCATGTTGGCCAGGCTGGTCTCAACCTCCTGACTTGAAGTGATCCACCCACTTCGGCCTCCCAGAGTGCTGGGATTCAGGTGTGAGCCACCACACCTGGCTGTGGCCAATTGGCCACTAATATTCTGTTGTAACAATGTATCACGCCATTGAGCCATGCATGAATAGTGGACATTTGACTTGTTTTCACTTTTTGGCCATCATGAAGCAGGCGGCTAGGGACGTGGGGCGCTTGCGAACCTGTTTTTGTTTGAACACCTGTTTTCAGTTGTCTGGAGCATATTCCTAGGAGTGAACTGATGAATGGCATGATGAGTCCATGTTGTTTTTCTTTGAGACGGAGTTTCGCTCTTGTTACCCAGGCTGGAGTGCAATGGCGCGATCTCGGTTCACCGCAACCTCCGCCTCCTGGGTTCAGGCAATTCTCCTGCCTCAGCCTCCCGAGTAGCTGGGACCACAGGCACGCGCCACTGTGCCCAGCTAATTTTTGTATTTTTAGTAGAGACGGAGTTTCACCTTGTTGACCAGGATGGTCTCGATCTCTTGACCTCGTGATCCACTAGCCTCGGCCTCCCAAAGTAAATTTTTTTAAAGTAATAAAAGCCAGCCCTATAAAGGACTGGCCCGTCGAAGCAAGTGGATAAATGTTTGTTGACTAAATAAAAATAATGATACAGCTCCTTCCTTGGGCACGTCTTCCAGTGTCCGAACCTGCTAGATTTCTGCCCCGGGTTCTCGGCACTGCGGCCGTCTGGGCCCGTCAGCATGCGTGTGTTGGGGGATGTGCTGTGCTCGCCGTGAGTTTGTGCGCCTCCCCTGCCTCCACCTACTGCCTGCTAGCAGCAGCTCCTCCACCCTTCCCACAACCCTGCCCCAGCCATGACAACCAAAAATGTCCCCAGACATTGCCAATGTCCCCTGGGGGGCACAATTACCCCGTTGAGAACCACTGCCAGGCGTCGTAGTTACTGTTCAAACTTTCTGTTTAGCAGAAGAGAATCAAGGCTCAGAGAGGGGCAGGACTCGCCCAGGGTCACACAGCACAGTGGGGTGGAGCCAGCTTCTGCGCTGGGCGAGACTCCCGGGCACAGCGGGGGAGGGGTGGGGGCCACGCCAGGGTTCCAGGAACTGCCAGCAGGGGCCCAGGACGTGCTACTGTTGCAAAATCTGAGGGCGGCATGCCTGGGCAGTTGCCATGGCCTCAGCCCCGCGGGCACCGCCAGGAAAGAAAAATGCAACTCACACCTGGGCACCAGGACAAACCGTGGAATCCCGGGCGTGGGAACAGCTGCCAGAAAGCAGGGCCCAATCAGAGATGGCTGCCTTGCTTGTGTGGCGTATCAGAAGACGGCTGCATGCATCCTGGCCAATGAGAATGTCCCTGGGAGCAAGGCCACGCCCCCCAAGTGAAGCCAATTGGCCCCATGAAAGGGCTTGGGGTGGGTCCCTCACATTTCTCCACTGTGTTGGCAGAGTCGGTCTGCTGGTGCTTCCTGATGTGTGGGCACTGAGGGTCGATCTGGGAGAGAATGTTCTCAGAGGCGTGCCCCCAGACTGTTACCACCTAACCGGAGCCCGGATTCTCCTTCACATTTCAACGTCACTTAGTAAACCTTTATTACTATTTTTATTTTTAATAGAGAAGGGGTCTCGCTATGCTGTCCAGGCTGGTCTCGAACTCCTGGCCTCAAGTGGAATTCCCGCCTTGGCTTCAAATTCTCCAAGTGCCGGAATTATGGGTGTGAGCCACCACGGCTGGCCTCATTAAACATTTACTGAGCAGCTACTATGTGAGAGGCACTGAGGACGTGAGGCTGAACAAGGTGGATGTAGAAAAACAGCCACACTGGAGGAAGGACATTCCAGGCAGAGGGAAAAGCCTGTGCAAAGGCCCTGGGGCAGGACGCGCCTGGTGTGTGGGAGGAACAGGGAGGAGGCCATGGTGGCTGCAGCAGAGAGAAGAGAGGGAGAGAGGAAGGAAGCGAGGGCAGGAAGGGACAGGGCAGGTCGGGCAGGGCCTCATGGCCCTCAGGGAGGATTCTGGAGGGCCGTGAAGAGCCATGGAGGGCTTTAGGCAGTGGAGGGATGTGATGTGCACCCAGAGACTGTGAGACTGGAGCAAGGCCCTTCCCTCTCTGAGCCTCAGTCTCCTCATCCGTCAAACAGGGCGATGGCCCAGCGGGGAGCCCGATGCAGCGGGGAGGGAAGGACTTCCAACAGTAGCCAGCACACAGCAGGTACACGGCTGTCACTAAAATCCAGCCCCGTCACTGACCTGGACCAGTGCCGCCCCTCTGCCGGGATGCTCCCACTCGCATCCTCAGCCAGAGGGCGCCTGTGAGCACCCGAGTCAGAGCCCAACCTTTCTCTGCCTAAAGCCCTCCATGGCTCCCACCTCCCTCAGGGTCAAAGCCCAAGGACTCCTTGCTGCCTACGAGGCCCTGCACAGCCTTCCCCGTCCCCTCGCTCCCGTCCCCTCGCTGCCGTCCCCTCACCCATTCTCCCTGTTTCTCACTCTGCTCCAGCTACAGGCCTCCTCGCTGTTCCTCCAACATGCCAGGGGCCATCCTGCCCCAGGGTCTCTGCACAGGCCTGGAGCACTCTTCCCCCCGACTCCCCATGTCTCCTTCCTTGGCTCCTTCAGTTCTCAGCTTCTTAAAATTGCACTCTCAGCCAGTTGCAGTGGCTCACGTCTGTAATCCCAGCACTTTGGGAGGCCGAAGCAGGTGGATCAGCTGAGGTCAGGAGTTCGAGGCCTGCCTGGCCAACATGGTGAATGAAACCCCATCTCCACTGAAAATACAACAGAAAGCCAGGGGTGGTGACAGGCGCCTGTAATCCCAGCTACTGGGAAAGCTGAGGCAGAATTACTCGAACCTGGGAGGCAGAGGTTGCAGTGAGCTGAAATCGTGCCATTGCACTCCAGCCTGGGCAATGGAATGAGACTCTGTCTCAAAAAAAAAAAAAAGAAAAGAAAAAATTACACCCTTAAGCCTGCTCCACCTGCCTTCCTCTCTCCCTGGCCTCCTTTTCTTAGTGGGACTCAGCGGCATGCTGTCCATGTTCCCTCTGTGCCCTGGCTAGGGCCTGTGTCCCCATCCATGTCCCACAGGGGCGGGAACTTTCTTTTCCTCCTGGCAGCAGCTACGTGATCCCAGAACAGGGCGTGACACACAGCAGGTGCTCAATAAATGGGGATGCATACATTGCTGAAAAGCGGCTGTCATTATCTCTACCCCTCTAGGTTCCAGATCAATCCCTGTCCCCCACCGCCTTTTTTTTTTTTTTTTTTTTTTTTTTTTTTGAGACAGAGTCTTGTTCCGTCACTAGGCACCAGGCTGGAGTGCAATGGCGCGATCTCAGCTCACTGCAATCCCCGCCTCCTGGGTTCAGGCAATTCTCCTGCCTCAGCCTCCCGAGTAGCTGGGATTACAGGCACGCACCACCATGCCCAGCTCATTTTTGTATTTTTAGTAGAGATGGGGTTTCACCATGTTGACCAGGATGGTCTTGATCTCTTGACCTCATGATCCACCCGCCTTGGCCTCCCAAAGTGTTGGGATTACAGGCATAAGCCACCACGCCCGGCTCCCTGTCCCCCTTGTTTTTGCCCTCCTTCCCCCATTCCAGCCACCCTCCCTAGCTCTGGGGGAACCCCAGAGGTCCATGGGGTGGCAGAGGGAGGAGCAGGTAGAGCCAGCCACCTCCAGCAGCCTTCAGCCCCTCATCACGCTGACGGCTGAGCAGGGGTCCCAGTGATTCTCTTCCTGAATCAGAGGAGGGGGTGTAAGCTTGGCAGCGGCCACACTTGTGTAGGGGGTAGATTTCATGCCAGAAGGCTGCCTGAGCTCGGTTCTGGCCAGGGGCTGTCCTGCAGGGTGGCTTCCCTGGAGATGGTGGGGATGGGTCTGTGTGGGTGGGTGCAGAAATGTGGCGGGGTCCCAAGCCTCCACTCAGCCTGTAGGCCCAGCTTGGACAATATTGGCAGGGGGTGGTGAACAAGGCCCTGGCGAGCCCCCTCTTCCCTTGTTTCTGGCCCAGGGTCCGCCTTTAGCTCTGGTCTCTTCACTAGCAAAATCCCAGCTCCATCAGGTTTTCGATGATGAACAGATGATCACAGGCGGTGGGGGTGGGGACCGAGCTGAGCCTGGGGGGGACGCAGGGTCTCTGGTGCAGTCCTATTGCCCTCCCAGTAGGGAAACCGAGGCAGGGAGCCCCTCTGTGCCCCTGCGCCTGGGGCTGGGAATGTGGTGCCATCTTCGGAAGAGCCCCAGGGCAGCCACGTCATAGTTGGCGAGGGCAGCTCCGGGGAGGGCGAGGACCGGGCCCACTGCCATGTCAAATTCCTCCCGGGAGCGGTGGGGGAAGGAGAGGGAGCGCTTTTTATGTCTCCCCTTCATCCCCCCCACCCCCCCTCCATGACAGAATCAAAAGGAGGAGAGAGAGAGAGCTGTTGGCAGGAAGGAGGAATTGCCAAGCCGAGGCTGGGCTCACCCTGAAAAATCACACTCTGGGCGGGAAGAGAGGACAGAGGTTCTCCCACCCCCTTCCCAGCATTTGCAAAAGCAGAAAGGGGGTGGCCCACCCAAAGGGCATCAGACGTGGCCTTCACGGCCCCTGGCTGGCAGCTGCCGCCTCTCCCACGAGTGTTGGGACAGGCTTTCCACCCCCAGACATTAGCTTGGGCCGTCCTCTCCTCCTGGAATGCCTTCCTCTTCCACCTCAGGTTCCCCCCAGGCACCACCGGGGATCTGGACTTCAAATCCCTCGGACCTACAGGGCCAAGAAGGGTCATGTTGTAGCCTGAGGAAAAAAAGAACCCAGAAATCAGTCATCTGTAACCCATCTTTATTTAAATGTTAGTATTTCATTCATTCTGGATCTTCTGCAATCACTTTTATTCTTAGAAAGTTTGTGTTAAGGCTGGGTGCGGTGGCTCACACCTGTCATCCCAGCACTTTGGGGGGCCGAGGCGGGTGGATCACGAGGTCAAGAGATCGAGACCATCCTGGTCAACATGGTGAAACCCCGTCTCTACCAAAAATACAAAAATTAGCGCGTGCCTGTAATCCCAACTACTCGGGAGGCTGAGGCAGGAGAATCGCTTGAACCCAGGAGGCGGAGGTTGCGGTGAGCCGAGATCGCGCCATTGCACTCCAGCCTGGGCAACAAGAACGAAACTCCGTCTCAAAAAAAAAAAGAAAAAGAAAAAGAAAAAGAAAGAAAGGTTGTGTTAAAACATGAGTTATCAGCTGGACAAGGTAGCCCCATCCACCCAGCACCCAGTGTTAACCCAGCACTTTGGGAGGCCAAGGGGCGATGATCGCTTGAGGCCAGGAGTTCAAGACCAGCCCGGGCAACAGAGCAAGACCCCATCTCTACAAACATTTAAAAATTAGGCTGGGTGCAGTGACTCACACCTGTAATCCCAGCATTCTGGGAGGCCGAGGCAGATGGATCACTTGAGATCAGGAGTTCAAGAGCAGCCTGGCCAACGTGGCAAAACCCTGTCTCTACTAAAAATACAAAAATTAGCTGGGCATGCTGGCGGGCACCTGTAATCCCAGCTACTCAGGAGGCTGAGGCAGGGGAATCCCTTGAACCCCAGAGGCAGAGGTTGCCGTGAGCAGAGATTGCACCACTGCGCTCCAGCCTGGCGACAGAGTGAGACTCCGGAAACTCCATCTCAAAGAGAAAAGCAAAAAATCAACAGAAAGAATAACTGCAGGGATGGATGTGACGAGGCAAGGGCTGTGCGCATCTGAGCTCTGGCACCGGCCCGGGGAGCTGCACAGGGACAGAGGGGCCCCAGGTGTGGCGGGGGCCGGCCGTCTAACCAAGCCATCAGTCTTTGCTCCGGGAGCTTCTGCGCTGAGTTTTCAGGGAACACAGGGCTGCCTGGGTTCCTTCCTAATGCCAGAGCTCACCCTCAGGGGCATGACCCCAGCGCTCCCATGGTGTGACCCTGGGTAATCCCCTTCCTTTGACGCCTCTTCTTTCAAACAAGGTAATAAGGGCTCCCCTGCCTGCCCTGGGGCTATCTGGCTGTGAAATGGGATAATTGCCTGAAACCGCTGCCTGACTACCAAAGCTGTTATTAGGGATGCGGGGCTACCTGTGAGCCTCAACTTCCTCATCTATGAAATGGGCTTAATCATCCCGGCTGCCCTGAAGCTCTCAGGGCTCTGGAGGATGAAGGGGCACTGAGGATGCCTTGCAGATGAACTGTCTGAAGACCCAGAGAATTCTCCAGAGGTGGTGACGGTGGCTTTTCCTGTGAAGTTGCCTTCCCCTCCCCACCCCTCAGTTTTTATAAGGTCTCCTGCAGAAGTGTGGAGAAAGAGAAAAAAATCTAATAAGCAAGCAAAAGACAGGCAACACCGCCCTTTTTTTTTTTTTTTTTTTTGAGACAAAGTTTCACTCTTGTTACCCAGGCTGGAGTGCAATGGTGCGATCTCGGCTCACCGCAACCTCCACCTCCTGGGTTTAGGCAATTCTCCTGCCTCAGCCTCCCAAGTGGCTGGGATTACAGGCACTCGCCACCATGCCCAGCTAATTTTTTGTATTTTTAGTAGAGACGGGGTTTCACCATGTTGACCAGGATGGTCTCGATCTCTTGACCTTGTGATCCACCTGCCTCGGCCATCTTGCTCTGTAGCCAGGCTGGAGTGCAGTGGCGCATTCTCTGCTCACTGCGACCTCCGCCTCCCAGGTTCAAGCGATTCTCCTGCCTCAGCCTCCAGAGTAGCTGGAATTACAGGCACGTGCCACCGTGCCTGGCTAATTTTTGTATTTTTATTTATTTATTTATTTATTTTACATAGAGATGGAGTTTCACCACATTGGCCAGGCTGGTCTCAAATTCCTGACCTGAGGTGATCCACCTGCCTTGGCCTCCCAGAGTGCTGGGATTACAGGTGTGAGCCACCGCGCCCCGCCATCCCTCACTTTCTTTTCCTGCCCTTTTTTGGGGGCTAAGAGATAGAAGGTAGAGCCATTGGGAGTTAAGGAGATGGGCTTCGTGAGTCAACTTGCCCAAATTCCAATCTCAGACTTAACGCCGCTGGCTGTGTGGCATTGAGGAAGTGCCTCAACCTCTCTGTGCCTCAGCTTCCTCATCTGTAGACTGGGAATGATACCATTAGGTTTGTGCAAAAGTAATTGCAGTTTTTGGCCAGGCACGGTGGTTCACGCCTGCAATCCCAGCACTTTGGGAGGACGAGGTGGGCGAATTACCTGAAGTCAGGAGTTCAAGACCAGCCTGGCCAACATGGTAAAACCCCGTCTGTACTAAAGGTACAAAAATGAGCCCAGTGTGGTGGTGGGTGCCTGTAATCCCAGCTACTCCGGAGGCTGAGGCAGGAGAATTGCTTGAACCCAGGAGGCGGAGGTTGTAGTGATGCACTCCAGCCTGGGTGACAGAACAAGACTCTCTCTCAAAAAAAAAGTAATTATAGCTTTTGCCTTCACTTTTGTGCCAACCTAACAGTCCCTTCCCCATGGAACTGTGGTAATGAGTGAATGCACGATCAATAAGCCGTGTCCCAAAGGCCGGATTTCTCTGTACTAACAGACCATGAGCTAAGAGTTGTTTCTACATTTTTTTTTTTTTTTTTTTTGAGACAGAGTCTTGCTCTGTCGCCAGGCTGGAGTGCAGAGGTTTCAGCTCACTGCAACCTCCGCCTCCTGGGTACCTGGGATTACAGGCACTTGCCACCACATCCCACTAAGTTTTGTATTTTTAGTAGAGACAATGTTTCACCGTGTTGGCCAGGATGGTCTTGATCTCTTGACCTCCTGATTCACCCACCTCGGCCTCCCAAAGTGCTGGGATTATAGGTGTGAGTCACCGCACCCAGCCACTTTTTTTTTTTTTTTTTTTTTTTTTTTTTCTGAGATGGAGTCTCGCTCTGTCTCCCAGGCTGGAGCGCAGTGGTGCAATCTCAGCTCACTGCAACCTCTGCCTCCCAGGTTCAAGCGATTCTCCAGCCCCAGGTTTCTGAGTAGCTGGATCTACAGGCATGTATCACCATGCCTGGCTAATTTTTAATCTTACTCTTTGGTACAGGCTGGGCGCAGTGGCTCATGCCCGTAATCCCAGTGCTTTGGGAGGCCAAGGTAGGCAGATCACTTGAGGCCAGGAGTTTGAGACCAGCCTGGCCAACATAGCGAAAAACTGTCTCTATTAAAAATACAAAAATTACCCAGGTGTGGTGGCACATACTTGTAGTCTCAGCTACTCGGGAGGCTGAGGCAGGATAATTGCTTGAACCCAGGAGGCAGAGGTTGCAGTGAGCCAAGATCACACCATTGCACTCCAGGCTGGGCAACAGGGTAAGACTCCATCTCGAAAAAAATAAAGAAATAAATATTTTTTGGTAGAGACAGGGTTTTGCCACGTTGTCCAGGATGGTCTTGAACTCCTGACCTCAAGTGATCTGCCCGCCTTGACTTCCCCAAGTTTTTACTTTTTTTGAGTGATGGGGTCTTGTCCTGTCACTCAGGCTGGAGCGCAGTGGTTCCATGACAGTTCACTGCAGCCTCCACCTCCCCAGGCTCAAGTGATCCTCCCTCCTCACCCTTCTGAGTAGCTGGGACTGCAGATATGCTCCACACACATGGCTAATTTTTAAAGTTTTTGTAAAGATCATATCTCACTAGGTGGCCCAGGCTGACCTCAAACTCCTGGCTCTAGTGATCCTCCTGCTTCAACCTCCCAAAGTGCCGGAATTATGACCATGAGTCACCCTAAACCCCACATTGTTTAGTGGTTGAAATAACTAAAAAGGATACTTTGTGACATGTGAAAGTACATGTAATTCACATTTCAGGGTGTGTAAATAAAGTTTTATTTTATTTATTTTTTCTTTTTTTTGAGACAGAGTTTCGCTCTTGTTACCCAGGCTGGAGTGCAATGGCGTGATCCCGGCTCACCGCAACCTCCGCCTCCCGGGTTCAGGCAATTCTCCTGCCTCAACCTCCCAAGTAGCTGGGACTACAGGCACGCGCCACCATGCCCAGCTAATTTTTTGTATCTTTAGTAGAGACAGGGTTTCACCATTTGGATCAGGATGGTCTCCATCTCATGACCTCGTGATCCACCCGCCTCGGCCTCCCAAAGTGCTGGGATTACAGGCTTGAGCCACCGCGCCCGGCCGTAAATAAAGTTTTATTGGCACACAGCCACGGTCATTCAGGACCATGCCGTCTATGGTAGCTTTTGTGTACTAGGGCACGGCTGAGCAGGTGCAATGGGGGATTATATGTCCTGCAAAGATGAAAATATTCAGTCTCTGGCTCTTTACAGAAAAGGTTTGCAAACCCCTGAGTTAATGTATCCTGAACGCTTTGTACAATGCTGGGCAGAAAATGTGCTTGATATTCGAAATGTGTTACAGTCCCGGTGTGGTGGCTCACGCCAGTAATCCCAGCACTTTGGGAGGCCGAGGAGGGTGGATCACCTGCGGTCAGGAGTTTGAGACCAGCCTGGCCATCATGGAGAAACCCATTTTAATCTCTGCTAAAAACATAAAAATTAGCAAGGTTTGGTGGCGGGCGCCCGTACCCAGCTACTCAGGAGGCTGACACAGGAGAATCACTTGAACCGGGAGGCGGAGGTTGCTCATGCCTGTAATCCCCAACACTTCAGGAGGCTGAGAGGAGAAGATCGTTTGAGCCCAGGAGTTCAAGATCATCCTGGGAAACAGAGCAAAATCCCACCTCTACACATTTTTAAAAAAAACTTAGCCAGGTGTGGCGGTGCACTCCTGTAGCCCCAGCTACTCTGGAGGCTGAGGCAGGAGGAGCCCTTGAGCCAAGGAGGTCAAGGCTGCATTGAGCTATGATTGCACCGCTGCACTCCAGCCTGAGTGACAGAGGGAGACCTGTCTCAAAAAAGAAATGTATAGGCTGGGTGTGGTGGCTCACGCCTATAATCCCAGCACTTCGGGAGGCTGAGACAGGTGAGTTACTTGGGCTCAGGAGTTTTTTTTTTTTGAGATGGAGTTTCGCTGTCGTTACCCAGACTGGAGTGCAATGGCGCGATCTCGGCTCACCGCAACCTCCGCCTCCTGGGTTCAGGCAATTCTCCTGCCTCAGCCTCCTGAGTAGCTGGGATCACAGGCACGCGCCACCATGCCCAGCTAATTTTTGTATTTTTAGTAGAGACGGGGTTTCACTATGTTGATCAGGATGGTCTCGATCTCTTGACCTCGTGATCCACCCACCTCGGTCCCCCAAAGTGCTGGGATTACAGGCGTGAGCCACCATGCCCGGCCAGACTCAGGAGTTTTAAACCAGTCTGGGCAACATGGTGAAACCCCATCTCTACTAAAAATACAAATATTAGCTGGGCATGGCAGTACATGTCTGTATTCCCAGCTGCTCAGGAGGCTGGGGTGGGAGGATCGCCTGAGCGCAGGAGTTGGAGGCTCCAGTGAGCCCCGGTCATGCCACTGCGCTCCAGCCTGGGCAATGCAGTGAGACCCAGTAGAAAAAGGAGAGAAAGGAAAAGGAAGGAAGGAGGGAGGGAGGGAGGGAAGCAAGGAAGGAAGGAAGGAAGGAAGGAAGGAAGGAAGGAAGGAAGGAAGGAAGGAAGGAAGGAAGGAAGGAAGGAAGGAAGGAAGGAAATGGCCATGGGTTCTACAGAAATGTACTTGGTAGGGGACCCAGCCCACTCCCCAGCCTTTGACCAACAAGAAGAAAACGTCGATTTGTTTTATCTTATTTATTTATTTACTGAGATGGAGTTTCTCTCTTGTCACCCAGGCTGGAGTGCAATGGCACGATCTCGGCTCACTGCAACCTCCGCCTCCTGGGTTCAAGCGATTCTCCTGCCTCAGCCTGCCGAGTAGCTGGGACTACAGGCACGCACCACCACCCCCGGCTAATTTTTGTATTTTTAGTAGAGATGGGGTTTCACCACGTTGGCCAGGATGGTCTCGAACTCCTGACCGCAAGTGATCAGCCCACCTCAGCCTCCCAAAGTACTGAGATTATAGGCGTGAGCCACTGCGCCCGGTCTACAAATCATTTTTTAAAATATTGGGCAGGAGTGGTGACACACCTGTGGTCCCAGGGACTCAGGAGTCTGAAGTAGGAGGATCACTTTAGCCTGGGAGGTCAAGGCTGCAGTGAGCCGTGATCATGCCACGACCGCACACTAGCCTGGGAGACAGAGTGAGGCCCTATCTCAAAAAGCAATCGTAATAATAATTATTATATATGAGATTTTTGAAAATTATTTTGTTTAGAGATGAGGTCTCGATGTGTGGCCCAGGGTGGAGTACAGCAGCATTTACAGGCACGATCATAGCACACTACAGCTTGGAATTCCTGGGCTCTAGTGATCCTCCTTCCTCAGCCTCCTGAGTAGCTGGGACTACAGGCCTAAGCCATGTGCTAGGTCCTTTTTTTTTTTCTTTGAGACAGAGTCTGGCTCTGTCGCCCAGGCTGGAGTGCAGTGGCGCGATCTTGGCTCACTTACTCTCTTAACATACAAAACACAGCAAAACACAGATCTACATTTAGTATACAAGGAAATATACAGGACAGCCTTGCTGCTTAAATGTCTAAAAAGCTCTGTGGAGGGATAATGACAAAAAAGACTTTTTTTTTTTTTTTGAGACGGAGTCTCACTCTTGTTACCCAGGCTGGAGTGCAATGGCGCGATCTCGGCTCACCGCAACCTCCGCCTCCTGGGTTCAGGCAATTCTCCTGCCTCAGCCTCCCGAGAAAAGACATTTTTATACCAATTTTCATGAGTATACGGCAACAAAGATTTTTAGAGGCATACACACTTTTTTGTTTGTTTTTTGGTTTTGCGGTCTGTTGGGATTTTTATCTATTTTATTTTATTTCTTTGTTTTGAGATGGAGTCTCGCTCTGTCGCCCAGGCTGGAGTGCAGTGGTGTGATCTCGGCTCACTGCAACCTCCACCTCCAGGGTTCGAGTGATTCTCCTGCCTCAGCCTCCTGAGTTGCTGGGACCCCAGGCACTCATCACTCTGCCCGGCTAATTTCTGTATTTTTCTTAGCGACGGGGTTTCACCATGTTGGCCAGCCTGGTCTTGAACTCCTGACCTCAAGTGATCCACCCGCTCGGCCTCCCAAAGTCCGGGGATAACAGGCGTGACCCACCGTACCTGGCCTCTGTTGTTTTTTGGAGACAGAATCTCACTCTGCTGTCCAGGCTGGAGTGCAATGGCATGATCACAGCTCACTGCAGCCTCAATCTCCTGGCTCAAGCGATCCACCCTCCTCATCCTCCCAAGTAACTGGGACTACAGGTGTGTGCCATCATGCCCCACAAATTTAAAAATTTTTTGTAGAGATAAGATCTCACTTTGTTGCCCAGGCTGGTCTTGAACTACTGGCCTCAAGTGACCCTCCCACCTCTGACTTCCAAAGCACTGGGATTACAGGTGAGCCACTGAGCCCCGCCCCCATGTGTGTTTTCTCACAGTTAGAATAGCCTCCCAAGGCCGGGCGCGGTGGCTCAAGCCTGTAATCCCAGCACTTTGGGAGGCTGAGGCAGGTGGATCACAAGGTCAAGAGATCGAGACCATCCTGGTCAACATGGTGAAACCCCGTCTCTCCTAAAAATACAAAAAATTAGCTGGGCATGGTGGCGCAGCCTGTAGTCCCAGCTACTCGGGAGGCTGAGGCAGGAGAATTCCCTGAACCCAGGAGGCGGAGGTTGTGGTGAGCCGAGATCGCGCCATTGCACTCCAGCCTGGGTAACAAGAGCGAAACTCCATCTCAATAAAAAAGAAAGAAAGAAAGAAAGAAAAGCGTCCCAGAATTTAGACCATAAAGTCTGAGCCTGTCTTAGGCCTGTGTCACATAAGCCAAACTGATTTTCCAATTCATACGCCCATTCAAGCAGATGAAAATGCATGTTTCACCACATCCTCACCAGCACGGGGGTTTTATCCATTTGAAAATCTGTGGTGACTTTGCGGAGTGCCAGAACATGGGACATTTGTATTGTTTTTCCACCTGTCTTTTGGTCTCTGTAAGGCTGAACCTTTGAAATATGTTTGCTAGTCAGGCTGTCCCTGGGGAATGTTCTAGAGTAGAATATCTAGTTGACACCCAGGGAAAAACGGGTCCCTTCACGTAGGGGGCAGAAACTTAGCTGTGTTGGATCCGATAGTTACGCAGAAAGCAGAACTTGCAAGCAGGACGCTTGGACATTTAGCCTCGGGGAATTTCCAGCAAAGCGCTGAAAGCGCAGCCCGGTTTCTTCTCTCTGCTTATTGTAAAATGTGAGTTGAAACAGACAGATTGAGGAAAGAAGTGTGAAGCAAAAAGGAACCAGGACTTGATGATCTGGGAAATTCTAAGCCTACTGGGATCACCAAAGAGGCTAAAATTAGATGCTCGCCACCATCACCACTCACCAGCTGGGTGACCTCCAGCAAGTGTCTAAACCTCTCTGAGACTCAGTTTCCTCATCTGTGAAATGGGGTTGATGGTAATGGCACCCACTTCAATGGGCTGTGGTGAGGGGTAAGTGAGTAGGTTCCTGTCGAGCACTCCACGAAATGCCCGGCAGGCGCAGGGGGGCTTCGTCGGGGAAATGATAGGTGAAATGAGCATTCATCAGCGCTCCGCGGTCTCCATGCCGTCCATTACTTCCTGGCTGCTACCAACCCATTCCTCGCCTCTCCTCCTCACCCCAGGTACCTAATTCCCCGAGGCAGGGGAGGGGGTGAGGATTCAAGCTGAGGATTAGTGGAGGCCGATTAGAGTTGGGAGGGTAGTCGGGGAGGAGGGGGGTCTCTAAGCCACTAACCCTTCCCTTGCTAGTCCTGCCTGAGGTTTGCGGGAAGGGTGGGGGCCTGCGGAACCGCGGTGCCTGCCACACTCCTGGAGAAAGCCTTAGGGTCCCTGCTGGTTGACCCCAGGTTGACCTCCCTCTGGGCCTCATTTGATCCTTCTGAACTATGGGGCGAAGACTGCAGAAGTGAAATGGGCAAGCCTCGGCGGCTGAAGATGAGGGCACAGGGTAAATGCCCCGGGGCTGGCTGAGGCATCCTTCACCCAGACACACTGAGCGCCTACCATGTGGGCAGAGCTGCTGGCATCACCGTCGCCAGAACTGCTCAGCTCCCAGAGCGCCAGACTCAACTTCTAGAACCCCCCGACTCAGCCAGTGCTCCGGAGGGGCGCTCCGGGGCCTGATTCTCCTCCCGGAGTGCCGCCTGCCTCCACCCTCACCTTGGCGTCCTAAAGGGGGTCCCTGAGATCCAGGAGCCCCGCTGGTGGTGGAGGGTAACTGGGGAAAGACAGAAGGACCTTAGCAGAACCCCCTTCACCCATCAAGCCCAGGCAACACTCCCCCCACCCCCCTGCCACCTCCCCCAGCTGCGCCAGACGCAGAGCCTGTGGGGGGGAGGGGGCGGTGCCTACTCTGCGGCTGTCAGAGGAGGGGGACTGCGGGAGAGCGCTTGGGGGGGCGCTGCGGCAGTCGGTCCCAACCCGCAGCGGCTCGCGCAGCAGGGGCGGGGGCGCTGACCCACCGAGGCCCGGCCCCTCCCCCGCTGCGGAGGCCTCACCATTAATCCTGACCGGGGGAGGGGGAACCCGCTGCCCCCCACCTCCTAAGGGGGCTGCTGCGTGCGCTCCCTCGCCACCCCCACCTGGAGCCCCTGCGGGACCCCCTGCGGGACGCCCGCCCCCAGGTCGGTCGCCCTCAGTGTCGGAGTCTCTGTCTGTGTCCCTGTCTGTCCCGTCTCCCTGCTGTGCGTGTGTGTAGCCGCGCGTCCCCCGACACCTGCAGTCACCAGCCAGGGCGGCTGGGGGAGGGGCCCCGGGGTTGGCGCGTGGGTCCCCCTGAGGTCTGAGTGTCTTTATGGGACTGTGCAATCTCGGGGTGCCAGCCCCACAGGCTGCGAGTGTGCGTCTGTGTCGGCCTCCTGCAGAAGGCGTGTGTCCCAGACGCCCCACCGGCTTCCAGCGTGGGTCCCCGAGTGCCCAGCGGACACCCACGGGCCGTGTGTCCGTCCCACGCTGCGGGCGCCGCGCGTGGGGGTCTCTGCGCGGGTCCGTGCGCGGCGTGTGTGTGTCCGTGGCGGAGTCGAGGAGGCCCGGCCCGCCGGTGTCCCCGAGTCGCCTGTGCGCGAGTGTGTGAGTGCGCGTGTGTGTGCGCGCGCGCCGCGGCGAAGGTGGATCCGCTCGCTCCGCAGCCAGCCCGGCCGGGGCCCCGCGACCTGCAGCCGCCACTGCCGCCGCCGCTCCCCGGGCCTCCCCTCGCGCGGGCCGGGCGGGCGATGGAGCCGCAGCCGGAGCAGCCACAGCCGGAACCGCGGCGCGGAGCAGCCTGAGGCGCGGGCGGCGCGCGGGACCGGGGGGAGGGCGGGCCGAGGGGAGGGTCCTGCGGGCCGGGGGGGCGGGCGCGGCGCGCCCCCTCCCTGGCGCGCTCGCTCCCTCCCCCGCGCGCCCTCCCTCGCCGCCTCCTCCCGCCGCCTGCGGCCCCCCCCTCGCCGGGGACCGAGCGCGCTCGCTCCGGCGCCGGCCTCGCCTCCTCGCAGCAGCGCCATGGTACGTCGCCGCACCCACTTTCGTTTTCGCCCGGGGACTTTTTGGGGTGGTGCGTGGGCTCCGGGCGAAAGTTGCAAGGTCTTGGGGGGCAGGGGGCGGGGGCCGCCCGGAGGAGGGGCTCGAGGCGCGGACCCCCACTCGCCCATCGCCGCGGGACCCGTACCCACGATCCCCCCCACCCCGGCTGGGGGCGGAGCTGGCGCGCGGGGCGCAGCGGGAGACCCCAAGTGGGGGGCCCTTCGCGGGCACCTCGGAGTTGGTGGGGAGGGCGGGGCTCCCCGGAGAAGGCCCCCCCACCCCAGCCGGGCCCCCGCCCCCTCCCAGGCCAGACCCCAGGCGGGAGGGCGCGGCCCTGGGCGCACGACCCCCCGAGCGCGCAGCCCGTGGGAGACCCGGGCCAGGGAGGGGCCGCACGGCGGGGCTGCGCGGGGCGGGGGTCGCGGCGGCCCCCGCGGGGTGCCCCGGCCCGGGCGAGCACGGCGCGCCAGCTAGCGGAAAATGGCCGCTGCGGAGAGGGGCGGAGAGCGCGCCGCGGCCGCCGCCGGGCGCCTTGAACTTGGAGCCGGGCTGGCGGCCGCGCTCGGCGCCGCGCAGGAGCAGCCGCCCCGCCTGCCCTCGCACCGCCCCCGCCCCGTACCTCCGCAGACCCTGGCCCTTAAACCGCACGCGCTGCGGGCTCCCCAGCTGGGAGGGATCCCCCGGTCTCGGCCAGGCGCGCCCCAGGCCCGGCAGCGGCGGCGGTGGCTGCACTTGAGGTTCCGGTGTCCGGTCGGCTGGCGTCAGGGTCCTGCGCCCCTCGAGGGGTGCTTGGGGACCCCTGCGCTCCAGAACGGGCCGGCGCTGGCGTCTGGGGGAGCGTGCAGGGCGCGCGCGGCGGGGTGGTCGCGTACCTGCCGTGGGGCCGTGGGTCCCGGCGCGCCGGCTCCTCCGCTTTCTGTGTCCGCGTGTCTGCACATCCACGTGCTGCCGTGTGTTGTGTTGTGAGCGCGGTCCGCATTGTGCGGCTGCGGGACACTCCTGTGTCTCTGAATAACTCGGCGACTGTGCCGCGCGTCCCTGCGGGGCTGTGTTGTGAAACTGTGGCCGCGCTGCGTGTCGCGGGGCCGCGTGTCCCTGGGTGACCGTGGGGTGTCGTGTCCCCGTGTGGGTGTGTGGCGATGTGCGGGGGGTCGCCCGCGAGCGGGAAACTGTCGAGTGTCCCAGGGGAGACTTGGGGGCTGCTCGCTGTGTGCGAGTGACTGGTCCTGACCGTCCCGGGGAGGGAGGGGTCTGCCTTCCACTCCCAGCCTGGCCTCCCCCAGTTTCTTTTTTTCCTGTAACTGGGGGCTGCCTGGTCGGCGGGGGAGAGCGGGGAGAGCGCTCCCTCCACCTTTTAAAACCTCTGTCCCTTTACCTCCCCCCTCCTTCCTGTCCACTTTCCCCGGCCTTTAGGTCCCCCATCCGCGTGGCGTCGCCGAGGGGGTCCTGGTTGGAGGTTCGGGCGCGAGGTGGCGCCGGGACGGATCACTCGCCGCGCAGACATCGCTCGCCAGGGGTTGCGCTTGCGCGGGGACCTGCCCCGAGTGGGGCGGGTTGGCGGCGGGTCCCCCCTCCCTGCGCGGCCGTGGAAGTCCCGAGGGGGTGGGTGGTTTCAGAAGTGCAGGGAAAGGGATGGACCCGGGGGGTGGCTAAGGAGACCCCTCTTATTCCTTGCTGGGGAGAGCCCAGGGGCGCGCAGTCCCACCTCCAGCGCTTGCCCCCAGTAGACCAGAGGCCACAGGCACAGAGAGTTGTTTTCTCACCTCCAGGGGAATCCCCGCTGCTCCCCACCCCCACCCCACCCCCAGTGCGTTTGATATGATTTTCTAAATATAAAAACCCCAAGGCCAGGCTGGGCTCTCTCGCCTTCTCCCTGACATCCCATTATGGGGGACTATTTGGGATTTCAAGAAGGAGAGAAAACCCGGCTCACTGTGACACAGAGACCTCCCCCCCCCCCCCGCGACACTCAAGGTCACCTCGGGTTGTCACCATCCCCCACACCCACTCCCAGCCTCAGACTCACCACACTCTCCCTCTGCTCTCCCGGACGGTGGGGCGCCCTGGCCTTCAGAAAACGCCATGCCCCTCAGTCCCTATTTTCGGTCTGTACACAGCGGGACACGTGCATGCAGTCATAATTATGCACGCACACACCCACGACACTCTCAAGGCGCCTGGGTCTGCATGACTCTGCACACACAGCCACACACAGACTCACATGGGCACACAGGCCTGTGTAGAGACAGATGCCACACAGACAGGAGTGCACAGACACACACGTAGACAAACGCACTCACGGACACAACACCTCCCTTGGGGGCGGGGAAGACACCCTCCTCCCCTTCCCTATCCCCACCTCAAGGCCAAGAACCCAGGCCCCGCAGAGCTGGTGCGGTAGGAGCAGGGAGATGGCGTGTTTTGTGTCCTTGCGATGGTTCGTATGTGACTGTGTGTGCCTGCGTGGGAATACCATGAGGGTCCCACTTGTGTGTGCGTGTGTGTGTTAGAGTGTGTGGTTCTGTGTGGAGTGTGCGTGTGTGATTTCGGACGAGTGTCCATATGTTTGCGGTTGTGTCTGCACCTTTGTGGGGGCAGCCTGCCTGTATGGAAGCATCCTGTGGGGAGTTGGGTGTTGTGTTTGTGGCTGTGTGTGTGTGCCGTGTGTGGGTCTGTGTGCTTATATGTGTCTCTGCTCGCCCCTCTTTGAGGAGGTCTTTGAGGTCAGGTGTGGGGAAGGCTGTGATGTAAGGGTCTGTTCTTGTGCGAGTCTGTGCGTGTGTGTGTCTGTGTGTAGCTGGGTGTGTGGTGTGGGGTCTGTGTCTACAGCTGTTTGAGTCTGCATGATGTGTGTCTGTGTGTCCGTGGGTTGTAGTGTGTGATATATATATCTGTCTGGTGTGTTCGTCTTTTATCTATACCGGCCTCAATGGCCTATTATCTTGGCCTCACTTGACCTTAACTGCTTTTCCTACAATCTCAGTTTCTCATCTGTAAAATGGGACCACATGGGAGCCTTGCAGGGTTCATGGGGAGCTGGCATTGTGAGCCCCTGGCTGAGCAGGCGCGGGCAGGGGCGGGATGGAGGGGAGGATGCTGAGGGCAGACTGCGCTGCTGCATAATCATTTGCCTGCAAGATTGTGTCCTTTACTCTGTGGGTGTGGTGGCTATGGGGTTAGCCTGGGGACTGGGGAGGTTCCTATCTACCCTGCCTCAGCTGCTCTGTGAATTGCATTCAACTTTTTAAAAGTTTGCTTTTAATTACTGAAGCCATTAGCAATCATATGAAGAAGATACAGATGTATCCACAGGAAGAAAATGAAAGCTTTCTCATCACCCGCTTCCCTGGAACCCCACTGCACAGTGTTACCATCTATAGTTGAAACATTTGCGGGAGTGAAATATACACATTTTTTTAAATGGTTAACAAATAGTTGATATTTTCTTACACATTGTTTTTTTTTTCTTTTTTTTTCTTTTTTTTTTTTTGAGACGGAGTTTCGCTCTTGTTACCCAGGCTGGAGTGCAATGGCGCGATCTCGGCTCACCGCAACCTCCGCCTCCTGGGTTCAGGCAATTCTCCTGCCTCAGCCTCCCCAGTAGCTGGGATTACAGGCACGCGCCACCATACCCAGCTAATTTTTTTTTTTTTTTTTAAGTAGCGACGGAGTTTCTCCTTGTTAGTCAGGCTGGTCTCGAACTCCCTAACTCAGGTATCTGCCCGCTTCAAGCTTCCCAAAGTGCTGAGATTACAGGTGTGAGCCACTGTGCCCAGCCGAGAAGTACACATTCTTATAGAGGATACATGTGTGCATTTGTATATTTCCATAAAGGATTTTCTTGTGGAAATATCTATTTCCATGAAGAAGATATATATATCTTGAGAGTTGGGGGGAAGAGAGAGAGTCTCACTCGGCTGCCCAGGCTGGATCCTGGCTCACTGCAACCTCCGACTCCCGGGTTCAAGTGATTCTCCAGCCTCAGCCTCCTGAGTAGCTAAGATGACAGGCACCCACCACGATGCCCAGATAGTTTTTGTATTTTTCATAGAGACAGGGTTTCACCATGTTGACCAGGCTAGTTTTGAACCCCTGACCTCAAGTGATCCACCTGCCTCAGCCTCCCAAAGTGCTGGGATTACAGTCATGAGCCACCACACCTGGCCATGGATATTGTGTATATTTTTATAAGTACATGTGTAGCCTTTAAAACCCGAAATGAGATCTGGAGTTTCCTTACTGGGTCTACAGCAGTGAGTGGCGTGATTCTGCCCTAGGGGACACTTAGCCATGTCAAAGGACATGTGTGGTTGCCATGACTGGGGGGTGCTCCTGGCATGGAGAGGGTGCAGACCAGGGATGCTGCTCAGCACCCTGCAGTGCCCAGGACAGCCTCAACCCAGAGACCGCGATCCAGCCTAAATGTCCACAGTGCCAAGGTGGAGACCCTGGTCTACAGCTTCCTGCCCACTCTGCCCCCCCCAACTTTCTTGGGGACATCACCAGTTGGGAGCTGCTGCTTGTATTCAGTTGCACAGTATCCCGGCCTGTGCCGAGATTACTAAACTGGTCCCCCACAGGTGGACATGGCCGCTTCCAATTTGTGGGCATCGGTGTTCTAGGTGGCAGTCAACATTTTTGTGCTCTTGTATCTGGGACAGTTACAGAGATGCGGAAGAGTGAATTAACTGTACAGAGAGTGCTTTTTTTTCTTTTTTAAACAAATGAGCCAGATAGGGCTGGAAAGTGCCAGGAGCTAAATTATGCACCCATCTTCCAGGCCTTCCATACACAGGTCCAAATCCACCAATTGCTTTTTATAGAAACTAGTGTGGCCGGGTGCAGTGGCTCACGCCTGTCATCCCAGCACTTTGGGAGGCTGAAATACACACCCGCTTCTACTGGTTGAGACCAGCCTGCCCAACACGGAGCAACTCCATGTCTACTAAAAATACAAAATTGGCGGGGCGTGGTGGCGCATACCTGTAATCCCAGCTACTCGGGAGCCGGAGGCAGGAGAATCGCTTGAACCCGGGAGGCAGAGGTTGCGGTGAGCCGGGATCGCACCATCACAATCTAGCGTGGTCAACAAGAGTGAAACTCTTGTCTCAAAAAAAAAAAGCAAGCAAGAAACTAGTATTTACGAGCGGGTATTTGCTGACTTGCCTGCAACCGAGCTGGTGTGGTCCTATTTCTCGGAGGGGAAAGGTGAGGTGCAGAGAGATGAAGCTGCTGGCTGGAGATGGCAGAGACCCAAGATGTCTAGCCCCAAAGCTGCACTGCAGTTGGCCTGCTGCGTGCATTTAGGGTACCGATTGTGCGCTGCGGGGGTCCTCCCCACCCAAACTGGGATATAGGCTGACGCCCGTACACTGCAGAAGCTTCTTCCAGCAGCCACCATCACCAATAATATTAACACACGCTACGCACGCGCCATCTAAAGACTCCAACCCGGCTGGACGCAGTGGCTCATGTCTGTCATCCCAGCACTTTGGGAGGCATAGGCGGGAGGATCACGAAGTCAGGAGTTCGAGACCAGCCTGATCAACATGGTGAAATCCCGTGTCTACTAAAAATACAAAAATTAGCCGGGTGTGGTGCCGTGCGTCCGTAATCCCAGCTACTTGGGAGGCTGAGGCAGGAGAATTGCTTGACCCCAGGAGGTAGAGGTTGCGGTGAGCTGAGAGTGAGCCACTATACTCCAGCCTGGGTGACAAAGCGAGACTCCATCTCAAAAAAAAAAAAAAAAAAAAGATTCCAAACTTCCCCACCTTCCGACACACGCCCTGATGCCATAGCCATTTTAGAGATGAGAAAATCAAGGTTCCGGGAGGGGCAGTCTGTGCTCTCTAAACTTCGCCTTCCAAAGCAATCTAAGCTGTCGCGTGAACTGCAGGCAGGGTGGGCTGTGCAGGGGAGGGAGGGTGGGAGGTGTGGGGTCTGGAAGTCCAGGAGGCTTGTCTGAAGTCAACTGCAACTTTTTTTTTTTTTTTTTAAGACGGAGTCTTGCTCTGTCACCCAGACTGGAGTGCAATGGGGCGGTCTCGCCTCACCGCAACCTCCGCCTCCCAGGTTCCAGTGATCCTCCTGCCTCAGCCTCCTGAGTAGTTGGGATTACAGGCACCCACCACCACGCCCGGCTAATTTTTGTATTTTTAGTAGAGATGGGGTTTCACCATGTTGGTCAGGCTGGTCTCAAACTCCTGACTTCGTGATCTGCCCACCTTGACCTCCCAAAGTTCTGGGATTACAGGCGTGAGCCTCCACGCCCAGCCTCAACTGCAACTTTTAAATGTCTGCGAATTTTAGATTTCACCCTATACATGTCCCTAGCGTGTTTTAATAAAATAATTGCTTTGTGTTATATTGGTATCACCATCTATCCTGAGGGCTTAGATACTGCCTGCAGCTTCATAATGGGTTTAAAACACACGCGCACGCACACACACACACACACATTTATGGAGCGTTGGTCATATGCTAAGCACTGTTTGAATAATGTCCCTGTCATGCAGAGAGGAGCCTGTGGGGTCCCAGGGAGCCCACCCTCTGGGCATTCTGCTACTTCTTAGTCACCTGTCAGGCCCTGGGCAAGTGGCTTCCGTTCTGGGTCTCAGTTTCCTGTCCTGTCATGCCTGAGGATAATGGGTGCTTGTGTCTCTGCCCCGGCTTGGTGAGAAAGTATCATTTGTCCTTGGGAAGCTCAGAGAGATGAGGCGAAATGGCCAAGCTTTCTAAGAATGTGTCTTAGTGGACATTTGACTGAAGGTCAGGGCTCTGCCAGGGTCACTGTCCTTATGCCCAGCAATCTCACAGGATGGGCACCTTTAAGTCACTTTATAGGGGAGGTCCCTTGGGGTGGGAATGAGAGACTCCGCAGCTTCTGAGTGAGACTGAGAGGGTTCAGGGAGTGAAATGGGGAGGGTTGGGGCCCTGTCAGCAGATGCCCTGGGGGCTCAGACGGAGGCAGGCCAGGTCTCCGCCCTGTTGCTCTAGAGGGAGAACAGAATATGGGCTCTGGGGCCAGATAGCCTGGCTCCAGGCCACGCTCGCCATCCCTCAGTCTCGGGATCTGGGAAATGGGCGCGCCCCCGAGGCAGGTGGAAATTATTGGACACCCTGGGAGAGGCTGCAAGAGCTTATCTGGCCGGCTGGAGATCTGCACGCGGTCCTCCTGGGGGGCTGGAGAGACAGTCGGGCAAGGCCACCTCACCCCTGCCCCGTGCGCTGCGTGAAGAGAGCAAATTCTGGAGCTTCCCACGTTAACCTGCACACAAACCACTCTGGCTGGGGAACCGCGGCCCCTGCCCGGCTCCGGGAGGAGAAAGGAGAGAGGGTGCCCGAGGCAGGCCCACCGCGCGCCCAGGGTCGTACATCTTTAAGGGGAAAGAGGCGCGCTGGCCGGCCTCTGCGCACGTCACTTCTTCATTCTTTCCCTCCCCCCTGGCTCGTTCCTCCAACTTCCCGGCCAGCTCGGGGTGATGGGGGGGCGGGGAGGTGGGGCTCAAAAATCCACCTCTGGCCCCTTAATGTCCAGAAACAGCCCGGTTCCCGCCCCCGCCCCCCCGACTCTGCTTGATCCGAGTGGGGTTCTCCCTGAAGTCCGGGGGTCCCTGTCTGGTGCCCCAGGGCGCTGCGTAAATACGGGAGGGGGGTATCCTGAGACATGGGGTGGGGGGAGGCTTTCCTTTCTCGCTCGCGCCCTTTTTTTCCCTCGTTTCTTTGAAAGTTGGGTGTTGAGAAGTGGGAGGTTCGGGGTGGGAGGGGAGACAAATGGGGGAGGGAGGGGAGGGTGTCAGAGGGTGGAGAGACGCAGAGACAGACAGAGACGGGGAGAGAGGAAGAGAGAGACGGAGAGAGGGAGACGGAGGGAGCGAGGGACAGCGAGAGGCGCGGAGCGGGAGGGAGGGAGGCGGAGGGAGACCGAGGGAGGAGGCGGCGAGGAGCGCGCTGGCCGCGGGAGGGGGCGGGGGGGTTTGGAAAAATGACTCAGTAAGTTCAGCGCGCCCGCTCCTGCCGGCCCTGCGCCTCCCGCCGCGCCCGGGATGTATTCGTCCCCGCTCTGCCTCACCCAGGTAGGTCCCCGCCCGCGCCCCCCGCGCCCCCCGCGCCCCCCGCATCCCGGCCCCGGAGTTTTGAAGCCGGATGAGGCGGGACGAAAAAGGCGCGCGTCCCTCCCGCCATCCCTGCCCGGGATGCCCCCCGCGCGCCCCGAGGGGCTGGGTCCGGTGGGGGATGGGACAGGCCGGGGACCCCCCCCCCACCTACCCCGGACCCCCGACGCGGGACTCCCGCCCCGCCCTCCACCCCAGCTCTCGGGACCTCTCCCGGATGTGGGGGCTCGGTCTGCAGATTTGCACCCCCACTGCTCCGACGCACCCCCCCCACGCTCGAAAGGGTCGGGGTGGGGGCTGGCCCCCCTCCAGCAAGGGCCCTGCGGGGACCCCCCCCGCCTCTGAGAGGAGTCTGGGGGGTCTGATTGGACCCTGGGCCTCCCCAGCTGGCGGGACGGGGACCCCTCCTGTGCTTCCCCATCTCCCCCCACCAAGGCCGTGCGGCCGCCCAGGCCCTCGGCCGCCTTTCCCCCGTTATTGGCCCACGTGTGCGTGGAGGGGGAGGGGGCACGAGAAGTTGGAGGCCCGGGAGGGGGAAGGGTGCTGGGCGGCCCGGCTCGGTGCCCCCCCAGCTGCCCCCCCAGCTGCCCCCCCAGCACCGTCCCGGCATTTTCGCTGCATCGATTGTGGATTCTGGATTGTGGAGCCGCCGCGGGGAGGAGCGGGAGGCCCGCGCTCCGGGTCTGGCCCGGGCACTGCGGCGGACGCCCTCGCCAGCCCGGCACCTGCCCCTGCCCCCTCCCCCTCCCGTAGCCTCTCACCCCTGGCTGCGCTCCCAGACTGCCCCGGGGCGAGCCTTGTGCAATGGCCCAGGGGGTGTGTGGGGGTGTGTGGGGAGGGGGCGGCTCCCCCGGGGACTCCTTCCAGCCCCAGACTCCCCGGGGACCCCCAAGGTCTCCAGGTTCCGTTTCCTAGACCGCTGCTTTCCTCGTGACGCTGTGTGTCTTTAGTCTGGAGAGGTTCTGGCCTCAGTTTCCCCTGAGGTGACGTGCAGCTAAGGCCGGTTCTGGAGAGAGGGGCGGTATGGCAGGCAGACTAAAGTGCGGGCCTGTGGGGGGTGCGATTCCAGCGATGGCCAGGCTGTCTTAAGGAGCACCTAGTGGGGAGTTTGTAAGGGCCTGGCTTCCGCCCCAGCGAACAGCGCAGCCAGGGGCCCCCCACCCCAGGCATGGTCCCCGTTAGAGTCTTTCTCACCGGCTCCCTGGACCCGACAGGGAATGCAGGGGCTGGTGCTGAGGGGGTCTGAGGCCGTCCTACCTATGATCCCCTGAGTGACCTTGGTAAGTCCCTGTCCCTCTCCCAGCCTCAGTTTCCCTTTCTGAGCAGCTTTGGGGAGTGGTTCCTGAAGAAGGTATCTCTCTGAAGCTCTCCAAGAACACCTAGGGCTGGAGTGGGCACGCTGTGTGACCTTGGACAGACTTTGAAGTCTCTGGGCTTATGGGGGGATGGCGGTGCCACCGCTGTGTCCTGGACAGCTGGAAGGAGCCACTCGGGAGGGCTGAGCGGGGAGACACTTCCAGGCTGGGGCGGTTGGAAGGCTGCCTGTACACCCTGGAATTCCCCCGTCAGGGCTGCTTGGGAGCCGCTTCCCTCCTGCTCGCTGGGGTGCGGGTAATGAGAACCCCAGTCCCGGCTTTGCCTCAGAGAACTGCTAACTCGGCCTGTTTCTGCAGGGACAGCACAGGACCTGCCACAGAGGAGCGCGCTCTGTGGAAACTGGAAAACGGAGAGGCTCAAAACTATCCAGGTGGCCATGTGCAAGAGACAGAGACGGGATGACAGAGACAGGCAGAGAGACAGAGACAGGCAGAGAGACAGAGACAGAGACAGGCAGAGAGACAGAGGCAGGCAGAGAGGCAGAGACAGGCAGAGAGACAGAGAGACAGAGACAGGCAGAGAGACAGAGACAGGCAGAGAGACAGATAGAGACAGGCAGAGAGACAGAGACAGAGACAGGCAGAGAGACAGAGTCAGGCAGAGAGACAGAGTCAGGCAGAGAGACAGAGTCAGGCAGAGAGACAGAGGCAGGGAGCTCCCAGGCCGGGGTGGGGACAGCGAGTCCCAAGTGCGGCGCTCCCTCCTCCCCTGCAATTCTCCTTTCTGCCCTTCCCTCCACCCAGCCCTGGAGCGGAGCTGGGACCCCCTGTGGGGTTTCTCTTCAGCCTGAATCTAATCCCTACTGCTCCCCCAAGGCCCAGCCCCGTCTGGGGTAGGGCGGGCTGGGGGACTCAGGAGGACCTGGAGTGCCCCATACTGAAGCGTCACACCCAGGTCCTGACTGCCTGACTCAGTTTCCCTCATCTTGGTCTCTTTTTGTCTGTCTTCATCTCTGTCTCTGTGGGTCCCTGTTTCTCCCTGTCTCTCTGTCTCTGTCTCTCCCCGCCCCATCTCTGTTTTGCTGCCAGTCGCTAATGGTCTCTTTCCTCGGTCTCTCTCTCTCTTCCTGCCTCTCTGATGGCTCCATGTCTCCCTCTGTCTCTCTGTCTCTTCATCTCTCTCACCATCCCTTTCTCCTCTGTCTCTGTCTCTGCATGTCTCTCCAGTGTCTCCCTGTCTCTGTCTCTGCATGTCTCTCCAGTGTCTCCCTGTCTCTGTCTCTGCATGTCTCTCCAGTGTCTCTCTGACTCTGTCTCTGCATGTCTCTCCAGTGTCTCTCTGTCTCTGTCTCTGCATGTCTCTCCAGTGTCTCTCTGACTCTGTCTCTGCATGTCTCTCCAGTGTCTCTCTGACTCTGTCTCTGCATGTCTCTCCAGTGTCCCTCTGTCTCTGCCTCCCTTTGCTCTCTGTGTGTCTCTCTGATGTGTCTGTCTCTTCGTCTCTGTCTCCGTCCCTTTCCCCATGTCTCCCCTAGCCCCCTCTCTCCCTGTCTCTCTCTGTCTCTGGGCCTCCCTCTCCCCCCTTTTCCCAGCTAATTTTGCAACCTGAGCCCAACCGAAAATAGCTCCCTTTTAGCTGATCCGACCCGGATCCTTCTCGGGAGCCGAGGCTGGTGGGGTGGGGGGTAGGGGGCGCCTCGGTGCCAGCCCGCTCCGTGCCACCCAGGCCCTGCCCGCCAAGGGGGGAGCGGGTGCTGGCGGCCCTGGGGCATTCTGGGAGCCCTGGGCCAGGCACGGCGGTGACTCAAGCGCTTTTTCACTTTTACTCTTAAGAGGAACTGTGTGGAGCCGGCGGCTCCCATAAATCCTGCCGGCGGGAAGGCCGGCCTCCCTGCGCCTGCTCTGGGCCTCCCTCCCTGCCTCCCTCCCGCGGGCGCCGCTGCCACGTTAGTTATTCCGGGTTTGGGGCCAAGTCCCTCTTGGCTGCTGTGGCGAAGAGGATTCCCTGGGCCACCTCCACCCCGCCACCGGTCCCTCCCTCATTCATTTGGTCCCTCATTCCCTCATCCCATGCCCTCTCAGAGCAGAACGCCCTTCGCTGCCTTTTCTCCAGTGGGGAAACTGAGGCTGGGCGAGGCTGTCCTCCCACCCCAGACCCCCAGCCTGCGTTGGATTTTCTAGATCTTCCTGAAGCATCTCCTGGGCCCCAAGGATAGGTGGGAGTGGCTGAGGCGGCAGGGCCCAGGCCCGGTGTGGGTTCCTAGAGGGCGCTTGGGGGGCTGCCTGCCAGGAGCAGGGGCCTGGGAGGGGGATTAAGACTCACAGAGGGCCAGGGCCTGCCCGGGGCTGGCAGAGCTGGGGCTCAGGCCGTTTTCCATCCGGTGGCTCGGCCAGGCCTGGCCAGGTGGGCGCTCACTCCCTGTGTGCCCCACCGCAGCCCGATGGCCTCTGATACACTCTCCGCCAGGTGCCACCCCTCTCCCGGGTTCTCTCCCTCTCGGTCTCTGTGCAACCCTCCCGGGTTCTTCCCCTCCCCTCTCTGCGGCGGAGGTGTCTCTGCACCAGGGCCCCGTGTAAATCACCAATGCGGGGATTCCGGCACAGTCAGCATTCTGGCTCCTCCCTCCCTCCCTCCCTCTCTCTGTCTCTCTCTCTTCTCCTCTCTCTCCCTCTCTCCCCCTTCTCTCTCCTCCCCCTTTCTTCCCTCTCTCCCTGTCTCCTGCTCTCTCCTTCTCCCTCTCTCTCCCTCCCTCCCCCTCTCTCCGCCCCTCCTCTTTCTCTCTGGGTCTCTCTTAGCTGGCCTCTGCTGCCTGGGCCTCCTGTCCTGCCCTCCCGCGATGGCCCAACCCCCACTCTCCTGGCCTGTGTCCACACCCACCTCACCTGGGCTGCCATGGCCTGGCCAGGACACATCTGTGACCACACGTAGGGCACACGCGCATGCACACTCCCTGACACCCACACGGATGGGGACACAGCCCTGCCCTGCCAGGGGTCACCAACGCAGAGATCCAGAGCGCCCCTCGGATCTGCCGGAAAAATCCTGCTCAGGAGGCGCCAAACCCAGTATAGTACCTGGTATACAGTAGGTGCCAAATAAGTGCTGCCGTGCCTGTCGTCGTTGCTAAATCCGTCATTGCAGCAGACATCCCGGAGGCTTTCTCCAGCTTCCCTCCCCTCGTTCCGTCTGTATCTGCGCAGCGCAGGCCGGCCTTTGTGTTGGGTGACAGGGACAATAATGGCCTTGAGAGACCCAGGCTCGGAGGACCCCTCTCTGTGGTGCCATTTCTGTCAGTGCTTCTTTTTTCTTTTCTCTCTTTTTTTTTTTTTTGAGATGGAGTCTTGCCCTGTCGCCCAGGCTGGAGTGCAGTGGCACGATCTCAGCCCACCACAACCTCTGCCTCCCGGGTTCAAGCGATTCTCCTGCCTCAACCTCCCCAGTAGCTGGGACTACAGGCGCCTGCCACCACGCCCAGCCACTTTTTGTCTTTTTAGTAAAGACAGAGCTTCACCATGTTGGTCAGGCCGGTCTTGAACCCCCGACCTCAGGTGATCCACCCGCCTCGGCCTCCCATAGAGTTCTGGGATCACAGGCATGAGCCACCGCGCCCAGTCCCCATTTCACAGCACACTCGATAGCTAAGCAAACGCTCGGCCTCTGAGAGGGTCTCCCTTTCTCCGTCACCTTCTGGCCACTCTGGCTCAGTCCTCATTGTCCTCCGAGAACATCAAGGCACACAGGGAAGTAGGAGAACCAGGGTTCATTTTGCTGACTCACTACCTTGGCAGGGAGTTCGAACCCTGTGGACTCAGTTTCCCCAGATTCCTCCCTGTGGCCCACAGCACCCTCCCAGCTTGTCCTCATCCCCTCCCCAACCCTCCCCTCCTCTCTGTCTCCCCCTTGCTCACCCTGCTCCAGCCACATGGGCATCCTCGCTGCTCCTCTGACACGCCAGGCGTGGTCCTGCCCCAGGCCCTTTGCACGTCCCGTTCCTCCATCAGAAAAGCTCCTGGCCTGGAGTGCCGTCTCTCAGGACTTTGTTCAGGTGTCTCCTCCTGCAAGAGGCCTTCCTGGACCTCCCCCAAGCTAAAAAAACATCCCCCTTCCCTTAGATTCTCTGGTCCCTCAAACTCCTTTCAATTTCTTCAGAGCACTTTGCCCAACTCGATGTTTTATGTCATATTCTGCTGATTTTCACCACCCGTCCCTGCCCCAGCTCTGGATCAGGTGAGGGCCCAGCCCAGGCCCCTGCCAAGTCCTTGGTGCCGTATGTGGGGCTGGTATGCAGTAGGCACTCACTAAACGTTTGTGGAACCACAGAATGAGTCCTTCCCTCTCTGGGAGCCGTTCACATGTCCGCAGGCCGTGATGCTCAGAGCCGGGGCAAGCATCGCCCAAGGTTAGAACCTTGTGCTGGTGCCGGATGGGCCTGGGATTGTCCGTGTGACCATGGACAAGTCATCCAACCTGGAGAAGAGGGCATGAGAACTAAGGCTTTGGAGGGTGCACAGGGATTTGGGATAAGTGCAAAGGAGGTGATGAGTTCGATTCTCATGAAGGACTGTTGACTCACTTTCTGTTGGCTTTTGGTTTGGAAATTGGAGTTTCATGTCCTAGTTTGCTGCCCTGGACTTTCAGGGTGGGGTGGGCGCAGGGAGGGGAGTGAGGGACGTAGCCCAGTGGACGGCACGGTCATTCAGCAGGGGCTTGGGCCCGGATGTCTCTCTCCCAGATGCTGCTCTCTTCCACCGGGAAGTTGCAGTGGGCTAAGCTGGGGTTTCCAGGAAAGACCTGGCCTTGTCCCCTTCTCTTCACCACCTTGCAACAAACAAAGTCACCAGGGCAAGGAACCAGCTTCCCTCTCCCCACCAGGCTGCGATATCCCTTTCTGCCCATTGTACAGAATGAGAGACTGAGGTCTGTCTTAGGTGATTTGTTTCCTGGCCATTCAGAAGGTGAAAATGGACACTACTGTCACCCAGTCACCTTCTCTGACAGTGAGTGCCTCGGCCCTCAGCCTCAGGATTGGAGATGGGGAGGTGATAGAACTGGATGGTCCTGGCTAGATCTGGGAAACCCTGGGGGAGAGGAGGAAAAGCTGCTTGAAGGAGGGGACACTGGAGATAGGGCATTGAGGGATGTGTAGGAGTTTGAAAGGATTTTTAGTATCTAGCTTGCCTTGACTGTCTCTTTTGCTTGTTGGGCCTCTGAAGGCAGTGGGAGATCCCTGGGGCAGAGGCCTTGGTTGTTGCAGGTCTTATGGCACCAACAGAGTGACAACTGGCCCTGCCTCTCACCTGGTCTGACCCCCTGGGGAGGACAAGGGAGGGTAGGGCAGCAGGTCCATGACCCAGTTACAGGCTGTTTGTCTTCCTGCCTCTGTAACTAGCCGGGGTCACCACTGACGTGGGCCCCCACCCCTGCCCGCCTCCCTGGCACATATCCCCGGAAAGGGCACAGAGAGGGGGAGGAGGATAGAGATGGGAGGGGCGATTAGGAAGGAGGAAGGGAACTCAGATCTAAGAGGGGCCAGACTGAGAAAAGGGATTCAGGAGAGAGGGGCTCAGAAGTGGGGAGGGTCTGGGGGGGTTCGGGAGTGAAGGAGTTGGGGGGTGAGTGATCCCTGCCCCTGTCGTGGACGCCTCCGTTGCCCCTTCCAGCAGCTTCTTATCACGGCCCCAGTAAGTGCTAGAGCTTGGGTGGCAGCCACAGCCCCAGCTGGACACCATTGTCCGGGCCTCCTGCCCGCCTGGCATCCCCTCCACGGGCAGGTCCTGCGCCTCTGTGGATCCTCTCCGCCTCATCCCACTGTCCCTGCCCGGCTTCCCTGGCCAGACCATCTGGGCTCTGGTCCCAGCTGTGCTGACCGGCTGTGTGACCCTGGACAAATCACTCCCCATCTCTGGGTCTCATCCAGGCCTAGGCAGGGACGAGGTTGGATGGGGACTGCGCCGGGTCCCCTCCAGCTCCCCTTGGCCTTAGCAGGTTGACTGGGGAAGCGGGGGCAGCGGAAAAGGGCCCTGAGGTCCGGTCCCTGCCGCAGCTGTTACGGTGACTCACGCTTCGGGGGACACTGGGGTCGGGAGCTTTCCTGGGACAAGCTGTCTCTGGTCTCCCTGGGTGGGAGGCTATTTTCAGAGCCTCAGTAATAGATGAAATCTGATGTCCCACCCCTCCCCCCGCAGCACCCCATGGCTGGAGGTGGCCCAAAGGGACATGGAGCTCAGAGCGGGGGGGTGATTGGGCAGTGGCTGCCCTGCCCAGCCCGCAGATGGGACCGGGTCCAGCCGTATCTGCTGGCACGCACAGTGGGGGTCCAGGGTCAACGTCTCTCTCTCTCTTCCCAGGACCCCAGCCTTACGGAGAGCTGGCTGCTCTGAGAAAGGGACCCGTAGCCTTCCAGGGGCTCAGGGCGCTATTTCTTATCCTCACAACTGCCCTGGGAGCCTTTGGGAGCCCAGCCAGGTCTCCGCCCCTCTCTGAGCCTTAGTTTCCCCGTCACAGGACGCCCAGGAGGGCCTCGGGCCGTTCCTGCTTCCTGGAATATCAGCTGCAATCAAAATGACCCTCGCAGGCAGCCTGTGGCGGTGGTGATGTAAACACCCCAGCATCTTGAAGGGGCTGAGGCTGGAGGGTCGCTGGAGCCCGGGAGTTCCACACTGGCCTGGGCAACATAGCAAGACCCCCGTCTCTGTTGCGAAAGTTAGCTGGGCATGCTGGCGCATCTGTAATCCAGCTACCCGCCTGAACCCAGGAGGCGGAGGTTGCAGTGAGATGACACCACTGCCCTCCAGCCTGGCAACAGAGCGAGACAGTCTCAAAAAAAAAAAGAAAAAAGAAAAGAAAAAAACTATCCCACTACCTTGAGAGGCTGAGGTGGGAGGATCACATGGGTCCA
>CM052668.1:2324306-2349677 GCA_028533165.1 Leontopithecus rosalia | reverse complement strand
TGGGGTTTCACCTTGTTGACCAGGATGGTCTCGATCTCTTGACCTCGTGATCCACCCGCCTCGGCCTCCCAAAGTGCTGGGATCACAGGCGTGAGCCACTGCGCCTGGCTGTGTTAGGAAGGGATCACCCGCTTCAAAACGCCCAGCCCAGCCCAGCCGGGTCACGGCAGGGAGAGGGAAAGGCGGCTTTCCTTCTCTGCGTCTTCTTTTTCCTTGAATTTATTCCACCTTGAGGCTGAAAAACCAGGTCCCAGATGTTTTTAGTTTGCTATTTCATTTATGATTTTTAATTTTTTTTAATTTTTATCTTTTTAAGATGGAGTTTTGCTCTGTCACCCAGGCTGGAGTATGGTGGCACGATCTCGGCTCACTGCAACCTCCACCTCTCGGGTTCAAGCGATTCCCCTGCCTCGGCCTCCAGAGTAGCTGGGATTACAGGCACGCGCCACCACGCCCAGCTAATTTTTGTATTTTTAGTAGAGACGGGGTTTCACCATGTTGGCTAGGCTGGTCTCGATCTCTTGACCTCGTGATCCACCCGCCTCAGCCTCCCAAAGTGCTGGGATTACAGGTGTGAGCCGCCGCGCCCGGCTATTTTTAATTTTTTTAGAGAGAGGGTCTGACTCTATCCCCCAGGCTGGAGTGCAATGGCACAATCATGGCTCTCTGCAGCCTTGACCCCCGAGGCTCAAGCGAACCTCCCACCTCAGCCTCCTAAGTAGCTGGGACTACAGGTGTGCACCACACAAATTGTGCCCAGCTAATTATTTTTGCAATTTTTATTAGAGACGGGGTTTTGCCATGTTGGCCAGGCTGGTCTCAAACTCTTGGGCTCAGGCGATCCATCCACCTCTGCTTCCCAAGTAGCTGGGACTACAGGCACGTACCACAGAAGTTACGCCCAGCTAATTTTTGTAGAGATGAGGTTTTGCCGGCCAGTCTCAGTGGCTCACGCCTGTAATCCCAGTACTTTGGGAGCTGAGGCAGGCGAATCCCCTGAGGTCAGGGGTTCCAGACCAGCCTGGCCAACATGGTGAAACCCCGTCTCTACTGAAAATCCAAAAAATTAGCTGGGCACGGTGGCGCGTGCCTGTAATCCCAGCTACTCGGGAGGCTGAGGCAGGAGAATTGCTTGAACTTGGGAGGCGGAGGTTGCAGTGAACCGAGATCGCGCCATTGCACTCCAGCCTGGGTAACAAGAGCGAAACTCCGTCTCAAGTAAAAAAAAAAAAAAAAGAAATGGGGTTTTGCCATGTTGCTCAGGCTGGGTTTGAACTCCTGGCCTCAGGTGATCCACCCACCTCAGCTTCCCAAAATGTAGGGATTACAGGCATCAGCCACAGTGCCTATCTGAGATCCCACTGTTATGCTGACTCAGTTTCCCTTGCTGGACACTGAGAAGAATGGGAGGGGCTTCCCCACACCCATACACGGAGCGGGGGACCTCCCACTTCTCCATAGGCCTCTCCAAGGGGCAGCTGTAATTTTCGTGGGGAAGTCAAATGGGTGGAGATTCCAGTCCCACCTCTGCCCTGCCATGGCCAAGTTCCCCCTCAAGGCCTCAGTTTCCTCATCTGCAGCATGGGTCTTAGGCTGCCCTCAGATACCAATTCGTCATGACTGGGAGGGGGCTGAAGACCCAGCTCTGGCCCCATCTCAGCACGTCCCCAGCTTTCCCATCTTCATAACAGGTCTACAGGGAACAGGCGGCCTCTCCCTGGCTCTGAACCTTCGTGGCTGAGCGTCTTTGTCTCTGCTCTGTTTCTGTAGCAACACAGTGGGTTCTGTGAAAGGGGAACGCGGGGAGAGGACTCCCACTTGGGGAGCTCTCCTCCCCCTGCTTAATTCTGGTGCCCTTGAATCTCTTATCAACCTCACCTTTCCCGGCTCCTGCAGTGGTTCCGTGAAGAAATCCCACCACCCCTCCATCAGCCCCGACCTCCAGGCAGGCCTCGTGTCCGCCTGTGGCCCTCAGCCAGGCCTGTCTGTACGTCTGCTCTTCAGGAACAAGCTTTTTTACAATTTTTGTTTGTTTGTTTGAGATGGAGTCTGTCCCCCAGGCTGGAGTGCAATGGCATGATCTCGGCTCACTCCGATTCTCCTGCCGCAGCCTCCCAAGTAGCTGAGATTACAGGTGTGCGTCACCACACGTGACTAATCTTTTTGTGTATTTTTAGTAGAGACGGGGTTTCACCATATTGGCCAGGCTGGTCTCGAACTCCTGACCTTGTGATCCGCCTGCCTTGGCTTCCTAGAGTGCTGAGATTACAGGTGTGAGCCACAGTGACCAGCTGAGACTGCCCTTTTTTTTTTTTTTTTGAGACAGAGTCTCATTCTGTCGCCTAGGCTGGAGTGCAGTGGTGAGATCTCACCTCATTGCAACCTCTGCCTCCTGGGTTCAAACGATTCTCCTGCCTCCGTCTCCTGAGGAGCTGGGACTACAGGCCCACGCCTCCGTGCCTGGCTAATTTTTGTAGTTTTAGTAGAGATGGGGTTTCACTATGTTGGCAGGCTGGCCTTGAACTCCTGACCTTAAGTGATCTGCCCACCTCACCCTCAGACCGTGCCTGCCTCATGTTTTTTCTGAGTCAGGGGTCTCACTTTGTAACCCAGGCTGGAGTGCACTGGTGCAGTCTTGGCCTCCGGGGCTCAATCAATCCTCCCACCTCAGCCTCCCAAATAGTCAGGACTACAGGCATGCACCGCCACGCCCAGCTAAGCTTTGAGTTTGTAGAAATGGGGCCTCACTGTGTCACCCAGGCTGGTCTTGAACTCCTGGGCTCGAGCAGTCTGCCCACGGTGGCCTCCCAAAGTGCTGGCATTCCAGGTGTGAGCCGCCGTGCTTGACTGCCTGCCCTAGTTCTTTTTTTAGGATCTTGCTCTTGGCACCCAGGCTGGAGTGCATGGCGTGATCTCGGCGCACTGCAGCCTTTTCCTCCCGGGTTCAAGCGATTCTCCTGCCTCAGCCTCCTAAGTAGCTGGGATTACAGGTGTGTGCAACCATGCCTGGTTAATTTTTTTGTGTTTTAAATAGAGATGGGGTTTCACCACGTTGGCCAGGCTCGTTGGGAGCCCCTAACCTCAGGTGATCCACCCACCTCGGCCTCCCAAGTGCTGGGATTACGGGTGTGAGCCACCATGCCCAGCCTTTTTAAAAGCTTTTTTTGAAACAGGGTCTTGCTCTGTCACCTGGAGTGCAGTGGCGCCATCACAGCATTAAACTCCTGGGCTCAAATAATCCTCCCACCTCAGCCTCCCGACTAGGTGGGACTACAGGTGCCAACTACCAGGCCTGGCTAGTTTTTGTTTTGTGTGTATGTGTGTGTCTGTGTGTGTGTTGTGTTTATGTGTGTGTGTGAATGCATATGTGTCTGTGTATGTGAATGTGTGTGTTTGTGTGTGAATGTGTGTTTGTGTCTGTGTGTCTGTGTGTCTGTGTGTGTTTGTGTTTGTGTGTCTGTGTGTCTGTGTTCATGTGTTTGTGTTTGTGTGAATGTGTTTGTGTCTGTGTGTTTGTGTGTCTGTGTGTATGTGTGTGTTTGTGTCAGTGTGTGTCTGTTTTGTCTGTGTACGTGTATATGTGTGTGTTTGCATGTGTTCATGTGTGTTTCTGTGTCTGTGTGTTTGCATGTGTATGTATGTGTGTGTTTGTGTGTGTGAATGTGTCTGTGTGTGAATGTGTGTGTTTGTGTGTCTGTGTATATGTGTGTTCGTGTGTTTGTGTTTGTCTGTGTGTGAATGTGTGTGTCTGTGTTTTTGTGTGAATGTGTTTGTGTCTGTGTGTGTCTGTGTTTGTGTATATGTGTGTGTGTGTCTGTTTTGTGTCTGTGTTTGTGTCTGTGTACGTGTGTATGTGTGTGTGTTTGTGTGTGTTCGTGTATGTGTTTGTGTGTGTGCATGTGTTCGTGTGTGTTTGTGTGTATATATGTATGTGTTTGTGTATGTGTCTGTGTGTGTTTGTGTGCATCTGTGTGTGTGTGTGTGCATCTGTGTGTGTTTGCGTGTGTATGTATGTGTGTGTTTGTGTGCCTGTTTGTGTGTGCGTGTGTGTCGGTTGTTTTTTGTCTGCTTGTTTTGTAGGGATGGAGTTTTACCATATTGCTCAGACTGGTCTCAAAGTCCTAGGCTGGAGCAATCCTCCTTCCTCCGCCTCCCGCAGTGCTGGGATTCACCCCGCCCAGCCTTAGCTGTAATAGGCACAGAATAGGTCCGTGACGTCTGTGTTCGCCCAGCCTCAGTTTTAGGCGTCTGTACAATGAGTATTCCAGGAGCCTCCAGCTGGCCCCCATCGCTTGCTCCGTCTGCGTACTGGGGTTCGAGATGGGCCTCCATGAACTCCTGTTGGGGCTTGTGCCTCTCACTTAGTCCAAGTCTCAGTTTGCTCATCTGGGCAATGGGTCCTCGCAGGTCCCTGATAAACTCCTCCTGGGTCCCCCTGGCCTTCCGTTCACCCCTGGTGGCATGCACGGGTCTGTGGGGACCCCCCTGCCCACCTCTGCCCAGCCCCTCCCACCCTGCGGTCTGTCCAGGGCCCCTCTGACCTCAGCCTCCGGGGCCGGGCGGTGGGTCCACCCTCCATGTCCCTTGTACCCCTGACCTCTCGCCTGTCCGGCCCGCAGGATGAGTTCCACCCGTTCATCGAGGCCCTGCTGCCTCACGTCCGCGCCTTCGCCTACACCTGGTTCAACCTGCAGGCGCGGAAGCGCAAATACTTCAAGAAGCACGAGAAGCGGATGTCGAAGGACGAGGAGCGCGCGGTGAAGGACGAGCTGCTGGGCGAGAAGCCCGAGGTCAAGCAGAAGTGGGCATCGCGGCTGCTGGCCAAGCTGCGCAAGGACATCCGGCCCGAGTGCCGCGAGGACTTCGTGCTGAGCATCACCGGCAAGAAGGCGCCGGGCTGCGTGCTCTCCAACCCCGACCAGAAGGGCAAGATGAGGCGCATCGACTGTCTCCGGCAGGCGGACAAGGTGTGGCGGCTGGACCTGGTCATGGTCATCCTGTTCAAGGGCATCCCGCTGGAGAGCACCGACGGCGAGCGCCTGGTCAAGGCCGCGCAGTGCGGCCACCCGGTCCTGTGCGTGCAGCCGCACCACATTGGGGTGGCCGTGAAGGAGCTGGACCTCTACCTGGCCTACTTCGTGCGTGAGCGAGGTGAGGTGCCGTGCGGCGGCCCGAGTGGGGCGGCGGGCAGGGAGAGCATCTGACGGGGGTGACATGGGGCAAGGAGAGTCTGAGGGGGGAGGCCGGTGCGTGTAGATGTGATGTGGGGGTCTGAGGGGGGAGGTGGGCCTGGGAGAGCATCTGACGGGGGTGACATGGGGCAAGGAGAGTCTGAGGGAGGAGGCCGGTGCACACAGATGCAACGTGGTGATCCAGGTGGGGCAGCAGGCCTTGAAGAGGGTCTGACGGGGGTGACGTGGCACATGGAGAGTCTGAGGGAGTAGGCTGGTAGGTGTAGATGTGATGTGGTGGTCTGGGTGGGGCGGCAGGCCTGGGAGAGCATCTGAGGGGGGAGGCTGGTGCGTGTGTATGTGATGTGGTGGGTCTAAGTGGGGAGGCAGTCCTGGGAGGGTGTCTGACAGGTGACACGGGGCAAGAAGGGTCTGAGGGAGGAGGCCAGCGTGTGTAGATATGACATGGTGGTCTGAGAGGGGAGGCAGGCCTAGGAGAGCATCTAATGGGGGTGACACAGGCAAGGACTATCTGAGGGAGGAGGCCAGTGCATCCAGGGCCTAGGGTGGCTGCTGATGTGATGTGGAGATCAGATGGAGGAGGCAGGGCTCACAGAGGTCTTAAGTGAGACGTGGTACAAGGAAGTTTTTTTGACAGGGAGGCAGGTGGGCTGTGGGGTTCCAGCGGTAGAGGCAGGATCTCACCCCCATGTCTAAGGGAGGAGGCAGGAAGGCCCTCGAGGTCTTAGGGGGATGAGAATGTCCCGGAGGGTCTTGGGTGCAACAGACATTCTGCTGGGAGCAGGGATGAGGAGAGGAGAGGGACAGGCCGTCCCAGCCCTCCCGGGACAGTCCAGGCTCCGCTTTTTGTGAATGCCTGTCGGTCTCAGGCCGCAGCAGCAGAGGCCTGATGCGTCTGGCCCTTCCCACAGGGTGTTTGCTGGTGATCAAACTTTGTGACGGTGGGGAACTCCAAGGCAGCTTCCCAGAGGAGGAGGCGCAGCTGAGCTCAGCTCTGCAGGATGGCCAGGCGGCAGGGAACACGGAGCCTGGCGGGAGCGTGGAGGTGGGAGGCTTGGCGCCTGTGCCCCTGGCCCCGGTGCTAAGAGCCGGGGTGGTCCTGCAGCTTCTTGGCTGTGTGGCCTGTTAGGCCTTCACTTTCCCCTGCTTGCCAGGTGATCAGTGTCCCTTGCTGGATGGGGCTATGGGAGGTTCCAGAAGATCATGTGTGTAGCCACATGCAGGGTGTCGACTGCACCCCAAGACCTGAATGGGTGCACAGCACCCCCCTGCCATGCCCACCCAGGCCATGTGTGGAGTACACACCCAGGGCCTGCCAGAGCATGTGGGATGGGTGCACGCCAGATGAGGGCCCACGTGGGTCACCAGCCCAGCCCCAGCCCAGGCAGCATCCTCTAGGAACAGAGTTGCACCCTGAGAAGGAGGGGCATTTGCAGGAAGAAGGGGGACCCTGGGACCAGACTGCCCATGCTCTGCTCTGCCCCAGCTGTGTGGACACATCCCTTTTCTGTGCCTCAGTTTCTCCTTGGTGCAGTGGGAGTGACTGCCATGCCACCTTCTAGTGCTGGTGCAGGGGTGAGGCATGGTCATGGGGCCCCCAGGCTCTAGGGTGTGTTGAGGGAGAGCAGGGCAGAGTTACCCAGTATTTTATTTTTTCCTGGAGACAGGGTCTCGATCTGCTACCCAGGCTGGAGTGCAGTGGTGCAGTCTTGGCTCACTGTAGCCTCCACCTCCCAGGCTCAAGCGATCCTCCTGCCTCAGCCTCCCAAGTAGCTGAGACTACAGGCTTGGACCACCAATGACTTGTTTTTGAGACAGAATCTCACTCTTTCGCCCAGGCTGGAGTGCAGTGGCACGATGTCAGCTCACTGCAACCTCCGCCTCCCAGGTTCAAGCGATTTTCCTGCCTCAGCCTCCCAAGTGGCTGGGATTACAGGCACCCACCACCATGTCCAGCTAATTTTTTGTATTTTTAGTAGAGATGGGGTTTCACCATGTTGGCCACGCTGGTCTCAAACTCCTGACCCCAGGTGATCTGCCTGCCTCAGCCTCCCAAAGTGCTGGGATTACAGGCGTGAGCCACCACACCCGGCCACTTTTTTTTTTTGAGACGGAGTCTCACTCTGTCAACCAGGCTGGAGAGCCGTGGCAGGATCTCAGCTCACTGCAACCTCCACCTCCCGGGTTCAAGCGATTCTCCTGCCTCAGCCTCCTGAGTAGCTGGGATTACACCACACCCAGCTCATTTTTGTATTTTCAGTAGAAATGGGGTTTCTTTTTTCTTTTCTTTTTTTTTTAAGATGGGGTTTCACCACGAGGGCCAGGCTGGTCTCAAACTCCTGACCTCAGGTGATCCTCCTGCCTTGGCCTCCCACAGTGCTGGGATTATACGCCCGGCATTCACCCGGTCGTGATCTTGATTATTTGACCTTGATCTTAGCATCTCCCTCCTCCCCCTTCTCCACCAATGAGCGTCAAACCTGCTGGGGCTAGCTGTGAGGGGACATTGGGGACGGTGGGGACCGAGGGGTGGGCCGGGCGGCTGCCTGTTGTGGGCAGGGGGCAGGGGCCGCCGTAGGGGTGGGGGTGCTCATTGCCACGCAGGGCCAGACCTCTCTGCCATCACCCATCTTCCTAGCCCAGCCCCGCCTCCACCTCCTCCACGCTGAGCTGATAAAATTTTGAAGCGAGCTTTCTGCTGCGGTCAGCACAATCTCTGGGCGCCTCCCCACCCCCACCCGGCCCCTCCCACCTCTGCTCAGCAGGCAGGCCTGTGCCCCGGTCAGGTTGGCCTCCCTGAGTGAGGGCTGCCCCCTCCCTCGCCCCCAGCCTGCCCCCTCCATCCCCAGGGGAATCCCTGCTGCAGTGGGCCCCAGCAGGTCACAACCCCACAACCCTGCCACCTGCCCACCGCAGGTGCCTCAGCTCCCCGTGGGGGTAAGAGCTGGGACTGGACTCCAACCTCAGCTCAGCTACCCACTGGCTGGGTGATCTGGGGCCAGTCACTCACCCACTCTGCGCTTCATTTCCTTGTCTGTAAATTGGGGAGCTCAAAATTGGTCGCCTTGTGAGATGTGTCAGGTGCCCAGGCTGAGGGCTCAGTAGACCACCCACGAGTCATTGTGCAGATGGCGTCAGGCTCGGGCTAGGGCCCCTTCATAGTTAATGTTACCAACATTATCCTCTTCTGGGTTTTTTTTTTTTTGAGATGGCGTCTCGCTCTGTCGCCCAGGCTGGAGTATAGTGGCGCAATCTCGGCTCACTGCAGCCTCCTCCCGGGTTCAAGCAAGTCTCCTGCCTTAGCCTCCCAAGTAGCTGGCAGTGTACCTGCCCACCACAACACCCGGCTAATTTTTGTATTTTTAGTAGAGATGGGGTTTTGCCATGTTGGCCAGGCTGGTCTCGAACTCCTGACCTCAGATAATCTACCCATCTCAGCCTCCCAAAGTGCTGGGATTACAGGCGTGAGCCACCTCACGGGTCTTGTTTTTTATTTTTTGCAGAGATGAAGTTCTCATTATGTTGCCCAGGCTGGTCTCGAACTCCTAGGCTCAAGTGATCCGCCCGTCTCGGCCTCCCAAAGTGCTGGGCTGCCGTATGCATTTTACAGAGGAGGAAACAGGCTCAGAGGAGGGGTCTGACCTGCTGAGGTCACACAGCTGAGGCCAGGCCAGGTCTGATTTGGACCCCAGCAGCTTCCGCCTCTGTCCTCATCCTCTGCCAGTGTCGAAAGGGGATGGGCAGACATAGTGGTAGGTGTGGAGGTCGCCTTCTGGCAGGGTTGTGTGTTAGAGGACCCCGAAGACTAAGGTATTGTGTAGGGTCCCCTGGCTACAGCTGGCCTCCAGGTTCCCATGCTGGGCCCGCCAGTTACCACCGTGACGGCAGGAAGGCTGGCCACCAGCTTCCTTTTCCGGACCGAGAGTCCCCTTGGCTGTGGAGCCTCCTGGCCCAGCCAGAGTGCAGAGTCTGGCTTTCCTCCGCCATGCTGGGCAGCTGCCGGCCTGGGATAGATGGGGAGGGAGGGACAGGCACAGGGCCTTGGTTGGCCTCCTGCAGGGAGCAGGGAGGATGTCGGCGGAGGGGCACCTGCCACGGGAATGAGAGGACGCTCCACTTGTAACATCACAAGCCAGAGAGGGGGCTGGGCGTGGTGGCTCATGCCTGTGATTCCAGGCAGAGCATCTAAGGTCAGGAGTTCGAGACCAGCCTAGCCAACATGGCGAAACCTCGCCTCTACTAAAAATACAAAAAATTAGCCAGGTGTGATGGTGGTCGTCTGTAGTCCCAGCTACTGGGGAGGCTGAGGCAGGAAAATTGCTGGAACCCGGGAGGTGGAGGTTGCAGTGAGCCAAGATCGTGACACTGCACTGCAGCCTGGGAGACAGAGTGAAACTCTGCCTCAAGAAATAAAAATTATTAAGAAGAGGGTGTCAGGTAGTGGCAGGAAAACAAAGCAGGGACAGGCATGGAGAGGGGCTGGGGGGGCCTCTGGATAGGAGGGCTTCTCTAAGGAGGCATCTTTGAGGTGAGGCTTGAAGGGGGTGAGGGGGTCTGGAGAGGCTGGAGGGAGGGGGTGGGGGAGTTGTAGCCAGTGCGAAGGCCTGGCGTCCAGGAACAGCGCATGGAGCCGGCTGGGGTGTTCAGGGGGTAGTAGGTGGTGAGGGCCGCCCTGTGGCCTCCCAGTCAAGGTGACAAGGGGGTGGGAGGGCCGGAGAGGGTGACCTGGGTGCTCTCTGACCTGCCATTTGCCTGGGAAGGAGCCTGCAGGAACCGGGGCCCAGAGAGGGAAGCCGCCTGCCCGCCCAGGGCCCAAAGCCCAGCCGGGCCTCCCCGCCCCCTCTGGCAGCTCAAGAAACCCGAGGCGCGGGCGGGCACCATGCCAGGGCTGGGTGGGGGAGGGGCTGCCAGGCCCGCCCGCCCCGGCAGCTGCCAGCCCGCCCCGAGCCGCCAGCCCAGATGGTGCCCATCTGCTGACGCCGCCATGGGCCAGACTCCTGTTCCCGCCTTGCGCCGTGCCAAGCTCCTGCAGTCCAGCACCCGGAATGGTGCGGTGGGCAGAGCCCAGCTTGGGAAGCTCGCAGCACGCCAGAGAGGCTGCCCACGGTGCCCCGCAGAGGGCGGCAGGAGAAACGTGGGAGGGGAGGCCCCCAGAGCCTTCTAGATGGAACTGGGGAGCAAGGACCCAGCCAGCAATGATGGCAGCAGCAAACACGTGGAGAGCCCTCGTGTTCCCGGCTCTGAGGCCACTGCTCATCCTAACTGGTTTAATTCTCTCCCCATCCAAGGAGGCGGGGACTTTGACCTTCTCTCATGTTTCAGTGGAGGAAGCAGAAGCCCAGAGATGGTCAGACACTTGCCCAAGGTCACACAGCTCCTTAGGGGCAGAGCCAGAATGAGAATCCAGGAATCCCTTTGAAAAAGTGATTGAGGCCGGGCCAGGTGGCTCACGCCTGTAATCCCAGCACTTTGGGAGGCTGAGGCTGGAGGATCACCTGAGGTCAGGAGTTCAAGACCAGTCTGACCAATATGGTGAAACCCTGTCTCTACTAAATATACAAAAAATAGCCAGGCATGGTGCTGTGCACCTGTAATCCCAGCTGCTAGGGAGGCTGAGACAGTAGAATTGCTTGAACCTGGGAGGCGGAGGTTGCAGTGAGCCAAGATTGCGCCACTGCACTCCAGCCTGGGCGACAGGGTGGGACTCTGTCTCAAAAAAAAAAAAAATACAAAGGGATTGAGGCTGGGTGCGGTGGCTCACACCTACAATCCCAACACTTTGGGAGGCTGAGGCAGGAGGATCACTTGAGGCCAGACTGGGCATCATGGCAAGACATCCCCCCACTCTACAAAAATTTCAAAAATTAACCCGATGTGGCGGTGTGCATCTGGAGTCCCAGCTACTTGGAGGCTGACGGGGAGGACAGCTTTAGCCCAGGAGGTGGAGGCTGCAGTGACCCGTGATAGCCCCCACTGCACTCCAGCCTGGGGGACTGAGCAGAACCTCATCTCTAAAATCCATATTTTTGAAGGGGTGATTGAGGCCAGGTATAGCGGCTCCCACCTGTAATCCCAGCTACACAGGAGACTGAGGCAGGAGAATCGCTTGAACCTGGGATGTGGAGGCTGCCATGGGCTGAGATCTCGCCATTGCACTCCAGCCTGGGCGACAGAGTGAGACCCCGTCTCAAAAAAAAAGGGGGGAGGTTTGAAACGCCTAAACCTCTTTTTAAAAGCAAACTCGAAGTGTCCTTTGAGGTTGTCTAGTGGAGGCCACACCCTCTGAGTCATGCAGATCATACAGTGCAGGCTATGCACACTCGGGGAATGAATGAATGAGGTGAACCCTGTGAAAGGGACCAAGCCTGGGGCCAGGGTGTCCCTGAAGTGCACCCTGAGCTTGATGGCAGGAGAGAGGGCCTCAGCCTGGGAGTGAGGGGCCTGGGTCAGCCACAGTGCCACCCTGGCTTGCTGTGTGGGTTTCAGAAAAGCCCTGCCCTCTCTGGTCTGGGGTCGAGGGGAGTGGAGCGTGGGTCGGGGGGGGGGGCGGCCTTGTGGGCCGCAGAGAGGAGCAAGCCGGGTCCTTACCGAAAGTCCCCCCAGCCTCTCCTGCCTTTATCGGTCTTCATCCTGGCCATGGGTGCCACGCTGGGAGACAGGCCATGAGCGTAGGTGACGGTGCCCGTTTCTTTGTACAGTGGACAGAATTTGTGTTCCCTTATGCTCCAGGCAGTGTAGGGCGCCTTCTCCTGTTTGAGCTTTAGTTTTTGCCTCTGTGGAACGGGGAGAATCAGAGCTATGCCCATTGCATTGAGGATTAGAGTCAGTATTCTCTGAGAAGCTTACAGGAGGCACTCAATAAAGGCTCATTTCCTTCCTGGATCCTCTCCCCAACCCCAGAAGGGAATGAGGGAGGCCCCAGCGCCCTGGGCCTCCTTTTCCCACCCAGTGAGCCAGTGGGGACACCTGTGACCCGGGAGTGGCTGTCACCTGAAGCTGGACCGAGTCACCCTCTCCAGGTGTCTGGACAGTAGAGGGGTGAGCAGTTCCTAGCAGCAGCTTGCCCCCCAGGGCCGGGCAGCCAGGTGTGCCAGCCGTCTGTTTGTGCAGAGAAGGTGGCTGCTGGGTGTGAGTCGCAGATGCCAGCTGATGGTGTGTTTATAGCGACGGCAGGGGTCTGAGGGGCACACGTCAGTGGCACAGAGGGACGGGCTGGTGAGGTCCAGCTCCCACTGCAGGCAAGAGCCCACCGGGGCTGGCCAGGGAGCTGAGCACGCTGTTGGGGAGACTCAGGGCCCCATTCTCCAGCCCGGAGGCCCAGGCTCACGCCCCTTTGCTCAGGAACTGCGGGATGTTTGGCAAGGAAAGTCACAGCTCTGGGCCTCAGTTTCCTCCCCTATCAAATGGGGATCATGGTAATGCTGCCCACCTAATCGGGCTATGTAGGAATTCCGTTACTTCGTGAAAAGGCGCGGTGGCTCACACCTGTAATCCCAGCACTTTGGGAGGCCGAGGTGGGTGGATCACGAGGTCACGAGTTTGAGCCCAGACTGGCCAATATGGCAAAACCCCGTCTGTTCTATAAATACAAAAATTAGGCCAGGTGCGGTGGCTCATGCCTGTTATCCCAGCACTTTGGGAGGTCAAGGCAGGCGGATCACAAGGTCAGGAGATCAACACCATTCTGGTCAGGAGTTCAAGACCAGGCTGGCCAACATGGAGAAACCCTATTTCTACTAAAAATACAAAAAAAAAAAAAAATAGCTGGGCATGGTGGCACGTGCCTGTAATTCCAGCTACTCAGGAGGCTGAGGCAGGAGAATCACTTGAACCAGGGAAGCGGAGGTTGCAGTGAGCAGAGATCTTGTGACTGCACTCCAGCCTGGTGACAGATTAAGATTCCATCTCAAAAAGAAAAGGGGAAGAAAAAAACAACATACAAAAATTAGCCAGGTGTGGTGGCGCACACCTATACCTAGCCACTTGGGAGGCTGAGGCAGGAGAATCGCTTGAACCTGGGAGGCAGAAGTTGCAGTGACCTTACATTGTGCCACTGTACTCTCACCTGGGTGACAGTGGGAGACTCTGTTTCAAAAAACACGAAAAAAGAAAAGTGTGAGGACAGGGCCAGGTATACAGTAAGCACTCAAAAGTTGTTCCCTGCCTGTAAAAAGGAGGGCACCCCAACACGGGCAGCAGTGTGGATGCATCTTGCGATCGTCGCGCTTCGTGAAATAAGCCAAACTCAGAAGGACAAATCCGGTGTGATTCCACTCCTAGGAGGTCCCTAGCGTCATCAGATTCACAGAGACAGAAAGTAGAATGTGGCGGGGGAGGGCGGGCAGGGGCTTGGGAGGGGGTGGGGAGTGCGTGTTTTTCACAGGGACAGAGTTTCAGTTTGAGAAGAGGAGACAGTTCTAGAGAGGACGGCGGTGATGGTTACACAGCCCCGGGAACTCACCTCATACTGGCTTAGTGCCACTGAACTTAAAATGGTTAAAGAGAGGCAGGAGAATGGCTTGAGGCCAGGAGTTCGAGACCAGCCTGGGCAACACAGCGAGACCTCATCTCTACAGAACTTTTCCAAATTATCTGGGCGTAGTTGCGCGGACTTGTGGTCCTCGCTACTCAGGAGGCTGAGGCAGGAGGATCGCTTGGGCCCCGGAGTTTGAGGCTACAGTGAGCTATGATCACACCACTGAACTCCAGCCTGGGCAACATGGTGAAACCCCGTCTCTACTAAGAATACAAAAATTAGCCGGGCACGGTGGCGCGCGCCTGTAGTTCCAGCTACTCGGGAGGCTGAGGCAGGAGAATGGCTTGAACCCGGGAGGTGGAGGTTGTGGTGAGCTGAGATTGCACCACTGCACTCCAGCCTGGGTGACAGAGTGAGACTCCATCTCAAAAAACAATGTCATATATATTCGTGTGTATAACAGTGTAATAATTAGCAGCGTGTCATATGTAATCATGGCACAATAAGTAAGAGAAATAGTGTCTGCGGTGACAGTAAGATACTTATTATTGTGATTATCATGAGGATCATCTGTGTGGCTCTCCTCCAGCTCTGCCCTGCAGACAGCCGTGCAACCCTGGGTGAGTTTTTTGGCAACTCTGTGCTTTACTGCCTCGTTTGTGAATTGAGCGTGGGTGGGTCTAGCAATTTAAATGAGATGATATGTTGGGTTTTTTTTTGAGATGGAGTCATGCTCTGCCGCCCAGGCTGGAGTGCAATGGCGTGGTCTCAGCTCATTGCAACCTCCACTTTTCAAGTTCAAGTGATTCTCCTGCCTCAGCCTCCTGATTAGCTGGGATTACAGGTGTGCGCCACGACACCTGGCTAGTTTCTGTATTTTTAGTAGAGACGGGATTTTGCTGTTGGCCAGGCTGGTCTCGAACTCCTGGCCTCAGGCAATCTACCTGTCTTGGCCTCCCAAAGTGCTGGGATGATGGTCAAGAGCCACAACACCCGGCCTAAATGAGATAATAGCTATGAAAAAGCCTTGCCGGGCACGGTGGCTCAAGCCTGTAATCCCAGCACTTTGGGAAGCCAAGGCGGTTGGCTCACCTGAGGTCAGGAGTTCAAGACCGGCCTGGTCATCATGGTGAAACCCCATCTTTAAAAAAAAAAAAAAAAGAGGCCAGGCTCGGTGGCTCATGCCTGTAATCCCAGCACTTTGGGAGGCCGAGGCGGGTGGATCACGAGGTCAAGAGATCGAGACCATCCTGGTCAACATGGTGAAACCCCGTCTCTACTAAAATACAAAAAATTATCTGGGCATGGTGGCGCGTGCCTGTAATCCCAGCTACTCGGGAGGCTGAGGCAGGAGAATTGCCTGAACCCAGGAGGCGGAGGTTGCGGTGAGCCGAGATCGCGCCATTGCACTCCAGCCAGGGTAACAAGAGCGAAACTCCGTCTCAAAAAAAAAAAAAGAAAAAACCAACCTTGGCACATGCTTTGTGTTGGTGGGATCCTTGGGGAGTAGGTCCTCCCACCGCCCACGCTTTGGCTCCCCTATCAGTGGAATGCTGGTCTGCATGAATGCACTTGTGTGGGGGCTGCTGAGGCAGCCCCTAAGGGGCCCTCAACCACCTGGGTGGGGCCCGGCCCTCCCAGAGCCCGTAGGAGGGAGAGGCGCCCTGTTGCACCTGTGATGCCCCCCGCTGTGTTGGGGATGCAGTTGTCACACTGGCCCCATGCCCGGGGAAGCGGAGGGGAGGCTGAGGGCAGCTAGGGACAGTGCCCACGGCCCTCTCCAGCCAGCTGCCAGGCCAGCCCCTCCCTCCAGCTGGGCGTGGGCAGGAAGTCACAGATGGTCAGGGTTGGTGAGGGGCAAAGCAGGGGGCATTTGGGGACACCGGATGTCTTATCCAAATGGGGAAACTGAGGCCCAGAGAGGGGCGAGGCATTGCCTAGGGATGCCCAGGAAGGGCCTGTAGGCTCTTGTCTTTTCTAAGTTCCATCTTTTTATTTTTTATATTTTATTTTTTTGAGACAGAGTTTTGCTCTGTTGCCCAGGCTGGAGTGATGCGATCTCGGCTCACTGCAACCTCTGCCTCCTGGGTTCAAGTGATTCTCCCGCCTCAGCCTCCCAGGTAGCTTGGATTACAGGCGCCCACCACCACACCTGGCTAATTTTTGTATTTTTATAGAGTTGGAATTTCACCATGTTGACCAAGCTGTTCTCGAACTCCTGACCTCATGATCCACCTGCCTCCGCCTCCCAAAGTACTGGGATTGCAGGCATGAGCCTCCGTGCCCGGGCTCAGACCCATCTTTAGGTCCTCTTGCTGTTGCAGGGGCCACTTAGAGGGGCGGTAGGGTCAGCAGGGAGGGCCCCTGGAGTTTCAGGGCAGAGGATCCGCTAGAGGAAAGGGAGAATCGGGTTCCGAGGGGAGGTCAGTGTGAGAATCCCCTGCTGAGGCCGTTTCTAGATTCTCCACAGCACAAGTTCTGAAATCCCCAAGGCCTGAGTTCTAGAATTTCTTCCACAGGTGATTCTAGAATTCTCCTAAGTGACTTCCAGACCCAGGGGTCCAGTAGAAATAAAGAATTTCGTTCGGGTGCAGTGGCTCACACCTGTCATCCCAGCACTTTGGGAGGCCGAGGCGGGCAGATCATGAGTTCAGAAGTTCGAGACCAGCCTGGCCAATATGGTGAAGTCCGGTCTCTACTAAAAGTACAAAAATGAGCTGGGCACAGTGGCGCAAGCCTGTAGTGCCAACTCCACAAAGGAGGCTGAGGCAGGAGAATCGCTTGAACCTGGGAGGCAGAGGTTGCAGTGAGCGGAGATCGCGGCCCTGCACTCCAGCCTGGGCGACAGAGTGAGACTCTGCCTAAAAAAAAAAAAAAAAAAAAAAATTCCAACCACACATAGAATTTAATGTTTTTCTGGTCCTCATACTTAAGAGTTTAAATATGCTGGGGAAATTAATTTTAACATTATTTTAAGTAATGTTAAATGTTATTTATTTATTTAGAGGTGGAGTCTCGCTCTGTCGCCCAGGCTGGAGCGCAGTGGTGCCATCTCGGCTCACTGCGACCTTCGCCTCCTGGGTTCAAGCGATTCTTCTGTTTCAGCCTCCCGAGTAGTAACATTAAAATGTTTCATTTTAATATGATTTTATTTAACCTTGGACCTCCAGAATATTAGCACTGAAATCCATAAGCAATGGGAGAAGTTATTGGCTGGGCGCGGTGGCTCACACCTGGAATCCCAGCACTTTGGGAGGCTGAGTGGCAGGATCATTTGAGACCAGGAACTTGAGACCAGCCTGGCCAACATGGCAAGAAACCTCATCTCCACAAAAAAAATGTAAAAATTAGCCAGGCGTGGAGGCATGAACCTGTGGTCCCAGCTACTCAGGAGGCTGAGGTGGGAGGATCGCTTGAGCCCAGGAATTCGAGGCTGCAGTGAGCTGTGATTGTGCCACTGCCCTCCCAGCTGGGTGCCAGACCAAGACCTCAAATAAAAAAAAAAAAAAGTGATTGAGATAGTTTATTTTCTTCTTTTTCTATTTTTCCCTGCACTAAGTCTGAAATTTAAACAGACCACATTTCACACGCTGGATGCCACGTGTGGCTGGTGGCTGCTGTATTGCGCAGGCGGTGCTAAGACCTGTGAGTTCTAGAGCAGGGGTTCCTGACCCCTGGGTACCGTGACTGAGGATCCAGGCCACCCAGCGGGAGGTGAGCTTCAGGCAAGTGATCATTGTCACCTGAGCTCTGCCTCCTGGCAGGTCAGCATTAGAGGCTCATATGAGCGCGAATCCTTTTGTGAACTGCCCAGGGAGGGATGTAGGTTGCGCGCTCCTTGTGAGAATCTCATCGGCGTCTGAGGATCTGAGGTGGGGAACTTTCGCTCCACAACCACCTCCCCACTCATCCCGTCTGTGGAAAAACTGTCTTCCGTGATACTGGTTCCTGGTGCCAAAAAGGGTGGCGGCTGCTGTTGTAGAGACTTTGGAAGCAGATCTCCGATCTCCCGGGTTGGGTTCTTGAAAACGTGAGGCCAGGTTCTAGAACTTCCACACTGTTTGCTTGAAAATCCAGCGCTTTAGGAGGCTGTGTGGGAAATTCCAAAAAGGCCACTCACGTGGCTCATGACCATCATCCCAGCACTTTGGGAGGCCGAGGCGGGCGGATGACTTGAGGTCAGGAGTTCGAGACCAGCCTGGCCAACGTGGTGAAACCCCATCTCTACTAAAAATACAAAAATCAGCCAGGTATGGTGATGTGCACCTGTAATCCCAGCTACCGGGAAGGCTGAGGCAGGAGAATCACTTGAACCCGGGAGACAGAGTGAAACTCCAACTCTTTGCCCAGGCTGGAGTGCAGGGATGCACTCACAGCTCACTCCAGCCTTAAACTCCCAGGTTCAAGTGATCCTCCCACCTCAGCCTCCCAAGTAGCTAGGATTACAGACCCATGCTACCATGCCCAGTGGATTTATTTTTATTTTTATTTTTAGTAGAGACAAGGTCTCTCTATGTTGCCCACACTGGAGTGCAGTGGTGCAATCATAACTCACTGCAGCCTCAACCTCCCAGGCTCAAGTGATCCTCCTGCCTCAGCCTCCCAGGTAGCTGAGGGCAGCTAGGGACAGCTACCTCACTGTCTCACAGCGACCCACTGAAGTTGGAATGATCATTAATTGCATTTAACAGATGAGGAAACTGAAGCCCAGAGAGGCAAAGACATTGACCCAAGGTCACAAAGCTAAGAAGCACGGTCGGAAGCCAGGCACAATGGTTCACCCCTGTAATCCCAGAACATTGGGAGGCTGAGGCAGGTGGATCACAAGGTCAGGAGATCGAGACCATCCTGGCCAACGTGGTGAAACCCCATCTCTACTAAATTACTGAATACAAAAACTAGCTGGGCATGGTGACGTGTGCCTGTAATCCCATTTGCTTGGGAGGCTGAGGCAGGAGAATCTCTTGTACCCAGAAGGTGGAAGTTGCAGTGAGCCAAGATTGCGCCACTGCGCTCCAGCCTGGCAACTGTCCGTTGCCAGGAGATCCCTTCTTCGCCTTGCTCCATGCCTCAGTTTCCGCAAATGTAGAATGAGGCCATGGCTGTCTTAGCTTCACAGAGAACGATGCAAGGATTGGGTCAGTTCATGGAATTAGAAGGCAAGAGTCCATCTCAAAAAAAAAAAAAAAAGCAGTCGGCATTTCAACCCAGGTCTGGGAGGTCCCAGGGCCTACCGCGGGCACCAGATAAAGGGGTGTTTAGGGTATGGCAGGGAGTCCCTTTGATCGTTCTGGATCCCGCCTTTGGGCCTACAGGGCTTTGGTGCCAGGGAGCGGGCTGCAGGTTCAGCTGGCTCAAGGACTACCTCCAGGCTACAGCGGGTGGGGGTTGAGGACCTGGGGAGCCAGGGGGTGCAAGATGCATCAGAGGTCAGGTGTGTCTGTGTCTCTCTGTCTACCTCTGACGTTCTCCAAGCTGCTTTGTCTCAGTCCCTGTCTGTTCTCTTCCCGCAGTCTCTCTGGGCCTGGCCAGTCTCCTCCCAGCCCCCCCATCCCACCCAGTGGGCTGCCCGGAGGCGGTGGCAATGGACAGCTGAATGGGCCTCTTGTTCCTGGCCACACCCGCCCCTTGGGGTCACCCTGGGACATGCCCAGGCAGCGTGGCTTCCTTAAAGGGCCAGTGCCCAGAGCAAACGGGAGCAGAGGAGGTTGCCTCCATTCCCAAACCCCACCCACTCCCAAAGGTGGACCACTTGTGTCTGACGGGCTGGGGAGCTCTGTACCTAGACACCCTCGTGGCTTGGGGGAGGCTTGTCTGGAGGAGGAGATGTGACAGGGTTTAGGGTTGGGTTTGACCTTGGAGGAATCCCTTTGTCTCTCTGTGCCTGGGTTTCCCCATCTAATCGGGGGCTCCTTGGGACCAGCCCTGTGGCTTGCTGGGCAGGTGGCGTGTTATCTGGGACCCTGCACACAGTGAATGCTCTTCCTGTGCCCACTATGTACTGATGGAGCACCCGCCGTTTCAGCCCAGCGTGCACCTGCTGTGCGGACTTGGAGATCCCTTCTTTGCCCTGCTCCATGCCTCAGTTTCCCCAAATGTAGAATGAGGCCATGGCTGTCTTAGCTTCACAGAGAACGATGCAAGGATTGGGTCAGTTCATGGAATTAGAGTGTTTTGGGGAGAAGGGCCTGAAACGCTGCCGAGTGTCACCTCCACTGGCACACTTATTGAGCACCAGCTGCATACCTACCGGGCCTTGCCGGGGAAGCCACTTCACAGAGGAGGAGAGCTGAGAGGAGAAGACCACCCAGCCTGGATCTCACTCTGGTGCCATTGCCTCCTCCCTCTGCTCAGGGCTGTGCAGCTTCAGGCTGCCCCTTACCCCCTCCAGGCCTCGGTTTCACCTTCAGAGTAGTGGGGAACATCCCATCCCTTCACCCACTAGAAACTGTCACCTTCTGCTGCCTGGGAGGAGCTTTTGCTGTCTCTGGGAATCCCAGGTGTCCCCCAGACGGGAGCCAACCCAGAGGCCCTCCGACCCGGGCTGCACCGGTGGCCACGCCAGGCCGCCGAGGCGCTCCTGTGCCCCAGGCCAGCCCCTCAGACAGCTCGGGACAGGTTGCTGCTGGATGGACAAGCCTGTACCTCTCTGCCTTATGTAACCAGTTTCTGCAAGGGCAGCCGGCCCGCTTACATAAGGGGAGGCCGGGCCAGCGCCCAGCTGGGGAGGGGGAGGCTCTTAAAGGGACCGGTGTCCCCCACGGCTCCCTCTGTGGGTGAGCGCTGCTGTGAATTCATAGGTGAGCTGCGGACTCCACTCTCAGCTGGACCGCCGTGTGCGTGGTTATGATTATCTTTGTGGATGTCATTTATCATCACTCTATTCTTTCTGTTTTTGTTTTTGAGACAGTCTCGCACTGTCGCCCAGGCTGGAGTGAAGTGGCGCGATCTCGGCTCACCGCAACCTCCACTTCCTGGGTTCAAGCAATTCTGCCTCAGTCTCCCGACTAGCTGGGACTACAGGCACACACCACCATGCCCAGCTAATTTTTTTGTATTTTTAGTAGAGACGGGGATTTCACCATGTTGGCCAGGATGGTCTCAATCTCCTGACCTTGTGATTCGCCCGCCTCGGCCTCCCAAAGTGCTGGGATTACAGGCCTGAGCCACTGGTGTCCCCACCCCCATCATCACTCTATTCTTTCCCCAGGGCGGGGGTCAGCTGAGCGGGGGACCACGCCCAGTGATCGGGCCGGCCGAGGCTTGGGCTGTGATGCTGGCTTTGGGTGTCACTTGGTTAAGTCCCTCCCTCTGAGCCTCAGCCTCCCCTTCTGCACAGGGGGGCGGCGCAGGAAGGCATAGGGGTTCTGGCCCTGCTGCCTATTCATTCTGTGGCCTCAGACAGGTGGGATTCCCTCTCTGGGCCTCAGTTTCCCCATCTATAAAATAGCACCTGCTCCATGGATTACTGAGGGAAAGTTAAGACATGTTTAGGCGCTGGCTGGGCATGGTGGTTCACACCTGTAATCCCAGCACTTTGCGAGGCCGAGACCGGAGGATCGCTTGAGGCCAGGAGTTCAAGACCAGCCTGGGCAACATAGTGAGACCCCCCCTCTCTACAAAAAATAGAATTTAGCCAGGTGTGGTGGTGTGTGCCTGTAGTCCCAGACCTTCGAGAGGCTGAGGCGGGAGGACTACTCACTCCTGGGAAGTTGAGGCTGCAGTGAGCTGTGATTGGACCACTGCATTCCAGCCTGGGTGACAGAGTAACACCCTGTCTCAAAAAACAAAGATAGGCCGGGAGTGATGGCTCAAGTCTGTAATCCCAGCACTTTGGGAGGCCGAGGCAGACTGATCACTTGAGGTCAGGAGTTCGAGACCAGCCTGGCCATCAAGGGGAAACCCCGTCTCTACGAAAAATTTGCTGGGTGTGGTGATGCGTGCTTGTAATCCCAGATACTGGAGAGGCTGAGGCAGGAGAATCACTTGCACCTGGGAGGCAGAGGTTGCAGTGAGCAGAGATCACGCCACTGCACTCCAGCCTGGGCGACAGAGTGAGTCTCCATCTCAATCAATCAATCAATCAATCAATAAAAATCGGCTGGACACAGTCTATTTTATAGACTAACACCTGTAATCCCAGCCCTTTGGGAGGCTGAGGCGGGAGAATCACTTGAGCCCAGGAGTTTGAGACCAGCCTGGGCAACACAGCGAATCCCTGTCTCAAAAAACTTTAAAAACATAAAGAATTCAGGACAGCAGAAAGCGCAGACATCGTCAGCCCTCATCCAGTGGAACCACTTCGCAGCCGATAAATACTTATTAAGCTCCTACTGTGTGCCAGGCATGCTCCAGGCCGCTGTGCTACTGCAGTGAATAGGCCAGATGAAAATTCAGCCCTGGTGGAACTCACAATTTGGTGCCGGTGATGGGCAAAGAACAAGAACTACATGTCAGTTTAGGCCAGGTGCGGTGGTTCCCGCCTGTCATTTCAGCACTTTGCCAGACCGAGGTGAGTGGATTGCCTGAAGTCAGGAGTTTGAGACCAGCCTGGCCAACATGACGAAACCCTGTCCCTACTAAAAATACAAAAAATTAGCCAGGCATGGTGGCGCGCGCCTGTAATCTCAGCTACTGGGGAGACTGAGGCAGGAGAACTGCTTGAACTCAGGAGGCGGAGGTCGCAGTGAGCCGAGATCGCACCACTGCACTCCAGCCTGGGACACAGAGAAAGACTCTGTCTCAAAAAAATAAAAAATAATAAAAAGAAGAAATAAATGTCAGTTTAGGGATAAGGACTATCAAAAAGAATTAAGGCCGGAGGAAAAGAGAGGAAGGGGCTGTGCTGGGAAGGTTCCCGAAAGGCTGTCTGAAATATGACATTTGAGCTATTGAGAGCTGAGGGGTGAGGAGGAACCGGTTATGTGGAGAACTGGGCGAAGGCATTCCAGGCAGAGGGCACAGCCCGTGCAAAGGGCCTGCGGCAGGACCACGCCTGGCACGTTAGAGGAACATCGAGGAGGTCCGTGTGGCAGAAGCAGAGTGAGGAGGGGGAGAAAAGGAGGAGGGAAGGGCGGGGAGGCTGTGGGGTGGTTTGTGCAAGGCCTGGTGGGCAGTAGGAAGGATTTAGGCTTTGACCCCAAGGCAGGTGGGAGCCATAGAGGGCTATGGGCAGAGGAGGGACCGGCCCTGACTCAGGTGCTCACAGGCGCCCTCTGGCTGCTGCAGGGAGGACAGACTTGGGGGGTGAGGGCAAGGCTGGGGACCAGGGTGGTGGCGGGTGCAGAGGCAGAGGAGGGGGGAGGTTCCAGATGGACTCCAGCAGGGTGAGGATACAGTGGCTGATCACCTGGGTCGCTTATGCCTTATCTGAGGCTGGTTCTTGCTCTCCTGCTCCGTCTCCTGCCTGCAGGCTGCACCTGCCTCAGCACATGCAGGGAAGGGAGCGGCTCGGTGCAGGCACGGCCCTCGGAGCTCTCTGGCAACCAGGACGTTGTTAGCGGGCAACCTGGGATATGGGTCCTGGTGCCCCGGATGCCCGTGGGGCTCTGGGCTTCTGCCAGGGTCCCAGCCCCAACCTGGATACACCATCCGCGTGGCAGGATTCTTCTTTTTTTTAAAAAAAAAAAGAGTCTTGCTCTGTTGCCCAGGCTGGAGGTCAGTGGCGCAATCTCAGTTCACCGCAACCTCTACCTCCCGGGTTCAAGTGATTCTTCTGCCTCAGCCTCCTGAGTAGCTGGGACTACAGCTTTGCACCACCATGCCCGGCTAATCTTTGTATTTTTAGTAGAGACGGGGTTTCACAGTGTTGGCCAGGATGGTCTCGAACTCCTGACCTTGAGCGATCCCCCCGCCTTGACCTCCCAAAGTGCTGGGATTATAGGTGTGAGCCACTGAGCCCAGCCTATTCTCATTTTTTTTCTTTCTTTCTGTTTTGTTTTGTTTTGTTTATTTTTTTGAGATGGAGTCTCGCTCTGTCACCAAGCTGGAGTGCAGTGGCACAATCTCAGGTCACTGCAACCTCCACCTCCCGGGTTCAAGCAATTCTCCTGCCTCAGCCTCCTGAGTAGCTGGGATTACAACTTTGCACCACCACGCCCGGCTAATTTTTGTATTTTTAGTAGAAACGGGACTTCGCCACGTTGGCCAGGCTGGTCTTGAACACCTGACCTCAGGTGATCCGCCCGCCTCAGCCTCCCACAGTGCTGGGATTACAGGCGTGAGCCACTGTGCCCGGACATTCCTTTATTTCAGTTCTCCTTCCTCTCCCCCGTGTATCATCTCTCATCTCTCATTTTCTCTCTGTTTCACTCCTCTCGTTTGCCTTTCCTTCCACAAGTATTTATTGAGCACCTACTCTGCACCAGGCCTTATTCTAGCCACTGAGGACACAGTGGCCATCCAGATAGACAAAGCCTCTGCCCTCGAGGGGGTGACGTTCCACTGGGGAGATAAGCAAACACCTTCGCAGCCACTAAGCAACTGTGCAAACCCATAGGCAATCACTAACTTCCTCTGAAGGAAAGAAAACGCAGGGCTGAGATTGGGGGTGGCCAGAGGCTGCCTGTGCTGAAGGGGCTCAGGATAGACCTCTCTGAGAAAGGGGCATTTGAGCGGAGACTGGGAGAGACCTCAAGAGGGAAAGCAAGCCGTTAGCTGTTTAGACAGAGGGAGTAGAATGTGCAAAGGCCCTGAGGCAGGACTGGGCCTAATGCATTGGAGGAATAGTGAGGAGGCCCCGTGGCTGGAGCAGAGTGAGCGAGGGGGAGAAAGGGAATGGGGGAGGGCAGAAAGTGGGCAGGACAGGGTGTGCAGCGCCTGTGGTCCTAGTACTCCACTTTGAATACTCCCCCAAATCTCCTCACATTTCTTTCCCTGAAAAGCATTTATTTTGTACCTACTGCATACCAGGCCCCATCAGAAGAATCCCAAATATATTCATGCGACAGGGTTCCCAAATACATTCATGCAACAGGTATACCTACTGTGTACCAGGCTCTGCTGGAATAACCACACTCACTTGGCTGCAAGTGTGTATTGAGTGGCAGATGTGTAAAAGCATTTATTGAGCACCACCTGTGTGCCAGGCACTGAGGAGAGAGGCCACATGAAGGCTTGGGAAGGAGAAAAGTTTCCTTCCACCCCTGCCTTCAGGCTCGTGCCCTCTGGTTTCCAGCCCCTCCCACATTCGAGGCAATACCTCAACCTCCCGCTGTCCGCTTCGTGGCCGTGAGACCGGGGGCGAGCCCCTTCCCCTCTCGGATCTTCCGTTTCCCCCTCTGTAAAACAGAACCCTCAGCAATCTGCTGTGTTTGCAACTCGACAGCTACTTTCTGCAGCGAGGGAAACTGAGGCAGAGGGGGCAGAGTCTGAACCTCCCCCTCCCCAAGCAACACTGACAAGGAACCCATTCTCCTGACCCCACGCCAAAGCCAGGATGGTTTTGTTTTTGTTTTTCCTGGAGGCCCAGAGAGGGGCCAGACTTGCCTGAAGCCACACAGCATGGAGGCGGGGAACATCCCTCCCCTGGGCAACTGCCCGGGCTCCCACGTCTTCCTCCTGCCTCCTGTGGCTGGGCTGCCAGCCTCGCCTCCCGTCCTCCCAAATCCCAGGGGTCTGCCCAGTTGGTGACGCAGCCCAAGAAACATCAGAAGGAAGGGGAAGCTGGGAGGGGCCTCCGCCTCCTCCCACCACCCCCCCCCC
>CM052668.1:2295979-2323806 GCA_028533165.1 Leontopithecus rosalia | reverse complement strand
ACCGCCATGACCAGCTAATTTTTTTTTTGAGACAAGGTCTCGCTCTGTTGCCCAGGCTGGAGTGCAGTGACACGATCTCGGCTCACTGCCACCTCCACCTCCTGGGCTCAAGCGATTCTCCTGCCTCAGCCTCCCAAGTAGCTGCGATTACAGGTACGTGCCACGATGCCCAGCTAATTTTTTGTATTTTTAGTAGAGATGGGGTTTTGCTATGTTGGCCAGGCTGGTCTCAAACTCCTGACCTCAAGTGATCCGCCTGCCTCAGCCTCCCAAAGTGCTGGGATTACAGGCGTGAGCCACCGCACCTGACTATTCTTTTTGTTTTTGTAGAGGTGAGGTCTCGCTATGTTGCCCAGGCTGGTCTCGAACTCCTAACCTCAGGTGATCCACCTACCTCGGTCTCCCCAAGTGCTGGGATCACAGGCATGAGCCACCACGCCCAGGCTATTTTTTTTTCTGTATTTTTTTGTAGAGATAGGGGTCTCGCTATGTTGCTCAGGCTGGTCTGGAACCTCTGGCCTCAAGTGATCCACCTGCCTTGGCCTCCCAAAGTGCTGGGATCACTCACGGGAGCCACCGCACCCAGCCGACTGCGATTCCTCGAAGTTCTGGGCAATTTCGGTTTCCCCCCCTGCCGCACTACCAGGCAGGTCCACCTTCAGTCTACCCTGCAGCCGTCACGCTTTGACTCAGCCTCTGTCGTCCTCAGCATGGCTGAGGGGAAACCCATGAATGTGAATTTCACCAAGTTGGGATTTGTGTCTGGTTGTTTTCTCTTTCTTTCTTTCTTTTTTTTTTTTTGAGACAGAGCCTCTCTCTGTCATCTGGAGTGTAGTGGCACAATCTCAGCTCATGAGGCCTCCGCCTTCTGGGTTCCAGCAATTCTCCTGCCTCGGCCTCCCGAGTAGCTGGGATCACAGGCATCCGCCACCACATCCAGCTAATTTTTATATTTTTAGTAGAGATGGGGTTTCACCATGTTGGCCAGGGTGGTTTTGAACTTCTGACCTTAGGCGATCTGCCTGCCTCAGCCTCCCACAGTGCTGGGATGACAGGTGTGAGCCACCGCTTCGGGCCAATGTCTCTGTGTCTTCACTGGTGTGTCCCCAGTACCTAGGACAGGGCCTGATGTACAGTAGGCGCTCAAGACGTGTGTTGGATAAAAACGTCAGTTTCGGCCGAGCGCGGTGGCTCACACCTGTAATCCCAGCACTTTGGGAGGCCGAGGCGGGCGGATCACGAGGTCAAGAGATCGAGACCATCCTGGTCAACATGGTGAAACCCCGTCTCTACTAAAAATACAAAAATTAGCTGGGCGTGGTGGCGCGTGCCTGTAATCCCAGCTACTCAGGAGCCTGAGGCAGGAGAATTGCCTGAACCCAGGAGGCGGAGGTTGCGGTGAGCCGAGATCGTGCCATTGCACTCCAGCCTGGGTAACAAGAGCGAAACTCCGTCTCAAAAAAAAAAAAATGTCAGGGTTCCTCCTGAGGCTTGGGTTTGCGCGGAAGCTGGCACAGGACTGAGGCAGAAGCTCAGGAAATGTGAAGCAGGTTGCCACGTGACTGGACACACTCGGATGCCCTGTGGTCCCGTTTCTCAGGAGGGACGTGAGGCTGTACAAACCCACACTTCCCTCTCTTCAAGCCCAGACTCTGTGCCGGGAGCTGTGGATGATAAACCGCGTTTGAACAGAAGCCTGAGCACAGCGAGAGAGTGACCCAGATGGGTGTTTTTGCAGGGAGGGTGTTTTTGGCAGTGGGCACGGCCCGTGCAAAGGTCCTGAGGCAGGAGGATCGGCAAGCCGGGTGCATTGCAGGAACAGGAGGAGGCCTGTGTGGCTGGAGCAGAGCGAGCAACGGGGAGAGAGCGCCGAGGGGAGGATGCGGGGGTAGGGGCGGGCTGTGCAGGGCCTCGAGCGCCGTGGGAAGACAAGGACAACATGGACTTCTACACATTTGCAGGCCCCGACGCCGTCCAGGGTGATGAAGACTGGAACGAGGGTTTGGAGAAACGGCTGGGGATGGTGTTCTGGAGAAGGAGGTGTCAGTGCTGGGCTGGGACAAATGGCTGGACGTTTCCCAGGAGGAAGAGGAGCAGGGAAGGCGGCAGAGCCAGAGCTCAGAGGACTCGGGCCCAGGTCCCGCGTATCCCGCTGCCTTCCAGGACAGAGAAAGTTCAACCTTAGCGGGGAAGGTTTACAAATGGCCAGTGACACCCAGTGGCTGGGAATTCCAGGGCCTGGCTTTGCTGCTCTCTGTAGCTGGCTGAGGTTGGGAGGCGGACGGACGTGGCAGCCGCAGAGCCAGGACGCTTGGAAGGCAGCTAACGTTGGAAAATCAACCAGGCGGGCTCACGGCAGCGGTGGCCGGAGCTGGAAACTGGGCTCCGTGAGGGCCAGCGGACGCCCTGCTGGGGCCCGCGCCGGCATCCCAGGCCTCCTGACGACCTGCCAGGGTTTAAATAAGTGTGATTATGATTTCAGCAAGTCCTGTTCTACAGCCAGAAGATAAACATGACCACTCCATGCCGTGCCGGGCACGCTGCTGGGGAGGGTGCTGTGTGCAAGCCAGGATTCCCAGTACCCGACAGTCCAGAAGTCACTCGGCAGCCAGAGATTTCTTTAAAAGTTGCTTTAACTGTGGTAAGACACACGTTGCCTAATTTTTTTTCGCTACAGACGGGGTTTCAGTCTGTCGCCCAGGCTGGGGTGCAGCGGTATGTCACTGCTGACTGCAGCCTCAAGCTCCCGGGCTCAAGTGATCCTCCCGCCTCAGCCTCCCGAGTAGCTGGGACCCCATGTGCACACCACCACACCCAGCTTTTTTTTTTTTTTTTTTTTTGAGACAGAGTCTCCAGGCGCCAGGCTGGAGTGCAGTAGCGCGATCTCAGCTCACCGCAACCTCTGCCTCCCGGGTTCAAGCAATTCTCCTGCCTCAGCCTCCCGAGTAACTGGGACTATAGGCGCGCGCCACCATGCCCAGCTAATTTTTGTATTTTTAGTGGAGATGGAGTTTCACCATGTTGGCCAGGCTGGTCTCAATCTCTTGACCTCGTGATCCACCCTCTTCGGCCTCCCGAAGTACTGGGATTACAGGCGTGAGCCACCGCCGCACCCGGTGTTTTTTTTTTTTTTTTTTGAGACAGTTTCGCTCTTGTTGCCCAGGCTGGAGTGTATGGCTCAGTCTCGGCTCACTGCATCCTCTGCCTCCCAGGTTCAAGCGATTCTCCTGCCCCAGGCTCCCAAGTAGCTGGGATTACAGGCATGCGCCACCCCGCCCAGCTAATTTTGTGTTTTTAGTAGAGACAGGGTTTCTCCACGTTGGTCAGGCTGGTCTCAAACTCCCAACCTCAGGTGATCCACCTGCCTCAGCCTCCCAAAGTGCTGGGATTGCAGGCATGAGCCACTGCACACAACTGACATCTGGCTAATCTTTAAAAATATTTTGTAGAGATGGGGTATTGCAGTGTGTTCCAGGCTGGTCTTGAACTCCTTACCTCAAGCAGTCCTCCCATCACAGCCTCCCAAAGTGCTGGGATTACCGGCGTGAGCCACTGCATCTGGCCCACAGATTTTTGAAAGTATAAAATGGGCCGGGCACAGTGGCTCACGCCTGTAATCCCAGCACTTTGGGAGGCAGAGGGGGACGGATTACATGAGGTAGGGAGTTTGAGACCAGCCTGACCAACGTGGTGAAACCCCATCTCTACTAAAAACACAAAAATTAGCTGGGCATGGTGGCACATACCTATAATCCCAGCTACTCGGGAGGTTGAGGCAGGACAATGGCTTGAACCTGGGAGGCGGAGGTTGCGGTGAGCCGAGATCCAGCCATTGCACTCCAGCCTGGGCAACAAGAGCGAAACTCTGTCTCAAAAAATAAGAAATAAGTGCAAAATGGATTGTCTCACAGGTCATATCACGCTTCTTCGTGCCAGGCTTCTCACGGCCACGCACACGGCCCTAAGGGGTCCCGCTCCCTCGCCATCCCTCCTTCTTCCCCTTGCCCAGCACCACGCTGCAGCCGGGGTCTGTCTCTGCCCCTCACACATCCATGTTTATTCCTGCCCCCTGGACTTTTCCCTTGTCACCGAATCTGCCTGGAAAGCTTTCATCCCAGCTCTCCGAATGGCTGGGCTCCTCCGGCTGGAGAGTCACCATCAGATTCTCAGAGAGGTTCTGCCTGAGTCCTCCCTCCGACGCTGCCCCCGAAACCATCCTCCCTTCCGCCAGCTTCATTGCCTCTGTAGAACCTAGAACCCCAGCGTGTGTCCCCAGTACCTAGGACAGGGCCTGGTACGTGGTAGGCGCTCAAGACGTGTGTTGGATGAAAGCATCACCGTCTCTCCTGAGGCCTGGGTTTGCGCGGATGCCGGGCCAGGATCGGGCGGAGGCTTGGGAAATGCAAACAGGTTTCCGCGTAACTGGATGCCCCGGCTGTGTCTCTGCCATTCCCTCGAGGCCTGGCAGGTAGTAGGTGGTCGGTAAGCGTCGGCTCCGTGAATGTCGGGTGTGCATTGACCCCCCAGTCACCAACGGCGGAAGCTTCAGCCACCGGACGCAGGGAGCTGTCCCTTGCAAACCGGGTGGGTGCTCCCGGACGGGAAGGGTGGGGCCGGAGGCGATGGCAATGCCTTTGTCGTGAGCTGGGACAGACCACGTTTGGGCTCATGGCCACAGACGGGAAAGTGCAGTTCGTCCGCGCCATCAGTGGCATCCAGCGTACGTCGCTGTTAGTGTCCATCATGTGTTTGTTTAAGCAAAGGCGACAGGGTGCAGTGACATTCCTGGTGGTCCGTGACACCCCACAGGCCTGGGAAGTCAAGAGAACTGGCTCCCGGCCAAATGAGGGTGTCATTTGAAATATAATTTGCACGGCCAGGTGCGGTGGCTTGCACCTGTAATCCCAGCTCTTTGGGAGGCCGAAGTGGACGGATTACGTGAGGTTGGGAGTTCGAGACCGGCCTGACCAACATGGTGAAACCCCTTCTCTACTAAAAATACAAAAAATTAGCTGGGCGTGATGGTGCGCGCCTGTAGTCCCAGCTACTCAGGAGGCTGAAGCAGGAGAATCACTTGAACCTGGGAGGTAGAGGTTGCAGTGAGCCAAGATCACACCATTGTCCAGCCTGGACAGTAAGAGCGAAACTTTGTCTCAAAAAAAAAAAAAGGAAGAAGAAATGCAGTTTGCTGGCCAGGTGTGGTGGCTCATATCTGTGGTCCACCATTGTGGGAGGCACGGGTGGGAGGATTGCTTGAGCCCAGGAGTTTGAAACCAGCTTGGGCGACATAGCGAGACTCCGTCTCTATTTTTTTTTTAAAAAAAAAGAAGGCCAGGCATGATTGCTCATGCCTGTAGTCCCAGCACTTAGGGAGGCTGAGGCAGGTGGAGCACTTTGAGCCCAGAAGTTTGACACCAGCCTGGGCGACACAACAAAGCCCCATCTATACTGAAAATACAAACATTAGCCGGGCGTGGTGGCAGGCGCCTATAATCCCAGCTACTTGGGAGGCTGAGGCAGGAGCATCTCTTGAACCTGCAGGTGGAGGTTGCAGTGAGCCGAGACTGTGCCACTGCACTCCAGCCTGGCGACAGAGTGAGACTCTGTCTCAAAAAACAAAATTAAATTGAATTAAAATTAAAATTAAAAGAAACACAATTTGCTTTCTAGAACCAAGGCCTCTCTCACCAGCATCTGTGTGATTATCCATCCTAAATGGTGCTTCTGGAGCCACCTGTGACTCTCTGAGGAGGAGATATTTGAGGACCGTCCTAAATGAGGGGAGAAAATGAGCCATGTCGATATCTGAGGGAACAGCATTCCAGGCAGAGGCACAGCCTGTGCAAAGGCGCTGAGGCAGGACTGTGCCTGGCATGTAGGCGGAATAGCAAGGAGGCCCCCTGTGGCTGGAGCAGAGTGAGGAGGGGGAAAGAGGGAGGAGGAGAGGACAGGGAGGGGACAGCGCAGGTCACGCAGGGCCTTGTGAGCCACGGGGAGAATGTGGGCTTCTCCCCCCCAAAGAAGGTGGGAGCCATGGAGTGCTGTGAGGGGAGGAGGGGCAATGTTTGTTTAACTGCTGGAGCTTGGCAAAATGCTGTCATCAAAACAGACTTTCTCGCAAAACCTAGAGCTGTCCCCTTCCCCTCCGTAAGCTCCTCTGAGCAGAACAACGGAACCGTGAGATAAGGCAGCGATGGAAACGCTCGCTTTATAGGTGGAGAAAACCAGGGGTCCAACAGAGGAGGTAGCCAGGCCAGGTTGTCCCGGGGCTGCGACTCCATCAAACGCAGGTTTCAGGGTGCAGCCGTCGCTTCCATAAGATGCCCCCAAATCAGACGAGTATGGGACTTGCCACCTCTTCTTTAAAAACCCACCCAAGTGCATTTTATTTATTTATTTTTTTTTTTTTTGAGATAGGGTCTTGCTCTGTTGCCCAGTGCAGTGGCATGATCTGGGCTCACTGCACCCTCCACCTCCCAGGTTCACGAGATTCTACCGCCTCAGCCTCCCAAGTAGCTGGGATTACAGGCACGCGCCACCACGCCCAGCTAATTTTGTACTTTTAGTAGAAACGGGGTTTCTCCATGTTGTCCAGGCAGGTCTAGAACCCCTGACCTCATGTGACCCGCCTGCCTCAGCCTCTCAAAGTGCTGGGATTACAGGTGTGAGCCAGCACACCTGGCCAAGTGCTGGGTTCTGTAGGCTGGAGTGCAGTGGCGCGATCTCAGCTCACGGCAACCTCCACCTGCCGGGTTCAATCAATTCTCCTGCCTCAGCCTCTGGAGTAGCTGGGACTGCGGGCGCCCGCCACCGTGCCCAGCTAAGTTAGGGTCACCATATTGTCCAGGCTGATCTCCTGACCTCACCACGCCCGGCCTAAAGCGCTCAGTTCTTTCTCTACTCAAATCCTGTTTTTTTACACACAGGTCGGATCTGCCTCCACCCCGCCCACCACCACCCCAAGCCCGAGTTCACCCATTGGCCTCTGAAGCCCAAAGATGGGCAGGGGTTTGTCTAAGACCACACAGCAAGAAGGAGAGCGAAGAGGAACTGATGGGAATCCAAATCTCTTCCCTCCCAGCCTCCATTTCCAAAGCCCCCCCGACTCAGCCCCTGCAAGCTTGTATTTAAGGGGTTTGGGGCCAAGGAAGCCTGCTGCCTTCTAGTAAATGTTCTTCCGAGACAGCAGTCTTTGATGGAGGCTCTGGGGGAAGTCGGTCAGTAGTGTGCATTTATTGAGCACCTACTGTATACCTGGTGCAGGTATAGGGTTGGGTGGAAGGGTCTTGTCCACTATGGTGTCTCACAGCCCTTTTCTTCCCCATTATTGCTTTCCCTGTCCAGACACGGTGGCTCACGTCTGTAATCCCAGCACTTTGGAAGGCTGAGGCAGGAGGATCGCTTAAGCCCAGGAGTTTGAGACCAGCCTGGGCAACATAGTGAGACCCTCCCATGCCCACAAAAAAAAGTTTAAAAAAATTAGCCGTATGTAGTGCCACAAGTCTGTAGTCCCAGCTGCTTGGGAAATGAAGGTGAGAGAATCGCTTGAGCCCGGGAGGTCGAGCCTTCAGTGAACTGCACTGTGCTCCGTCCTGGCCACAGCATGAGGCCCTATCTCAAAAAAAAATTTAAGACCACGATTGTGGCTGGGGTGGTGGCTCACGCCTGTAATCCTAGGACTTTGGGAGGCCAAGGTAGGCAGATCACCTGAGGTCAGGAGTTTGAGACCGGCCTGGGCAACATGGTGAAACCCCCATCTTTTAAAAATAAATAAATAAATAGGCCAGATTGCCTCCCCCTAAAGAGCCTTTTTCAACATTGTTTCCCTAATCACTCCACTGTGAATTATTATTTTTTTTCTTATTAAGTTTCGCTCTTGTTTCCCAGGCTGGAGTGCAATGGCACGGTCTCAGCTCACTGCAACCTCCACTTCCCGGGTTTAAGTGATTCTCCTGCCTCAGCCTCCCGAGTAGCTGGGATTACAGCCATGTTCCATTACGCCAGGCTAATTTTGTATTTTTAGTAGAGACAGGGTTTCACCTTCTTGGCCAGGCTGGTCTTGAACTCCTGACCTCAGGTGATCCACCAGACTCGGCCTCCCAAAGTGCTGGGATTACAGCTGTGAGCCACCTCGCCTGGCCTCCCCTGTGAAATTTTAATGGCATAGGTATATTTTATATACCTACATATATATATATATGTACTTATGCCATTAAATATATATAATATATATTATATATAGGCATATAAAAAGACCTATATTCCATTTCGTGCGTAAAATATACCTATATGGCATGTAGACATATAAATATGTCATATAGATACAATATACTATGTCATTAAATATATATGTAATATACAAATATACCATATATACATTGTTTGATACTGTAAGTATATATGTCTGTACATTATACATTTTAAAAAAATAAAAGAAAATTCTGGCCAGGCATAGTGGCTCACACCTGTAATCCCAGTGCTTTTGGAGGCCTAGGCAGGAGGGTCACTTGAGCCCAGGAGTTCAAGACCGGCCTGGACAACAGAGTGAGACCCCCCCCACACCCGTCTCAAAACAAAACAGAAAAACAGAACTTCTGAGCTAGGTAGACCACTTTGCCTTGAATCTGACACCAGCTTTGGGAAATACTCTCTGCGGCCTGAGCCTTGGTGGACCAACCTCATGAATTGAGCCGATTTAATCAGATGGGGCCAGGAAGAGCTAATTCAGCACAGTAAGAACTCAGCAGACAGAAGCTGCCCACTGGGGGTCTGGGGAATCTGGGGCTTGGAAGCTAGCCAGCGGGAGACATTCTCCACTTCAGGCACATCTGTTCAGAGCACAAGAAGGTCCATGTTAAGGCCGGGTGTCTACTGAGTAGGTGGAGGAGGAGGAATTATCTGTGCCTCTTCTTTTCTTTTTTCCTTCTAATTTTCATGGAAACAGCCAGGGCCACACAGTGCACTAGAATGTTCCTCGCTGATGGCAAAATATTCGGTGCTGTCCAGCTTGGTCACCAGCAGCCACGTGTGGCTCTTTGGCACTTGAAAGATGATTTGTGCAACGGAGCAACTGAACATTTTATTTTATTATTTTATTTTATTTGTTTTTTGAGATGTAGTCTGGCTCTGTCAGCCAGGCTGGAGGGCAGTGGCTTGATCACAGCTCACTGCAACCTCCACCTCCCAGGCTTAAGCAATCCTCCCATCTCAGCTCCCTGAGTAGCTGGAACTCAGGCAGGCCACTATACCCAGCTAACTTGAGTATTTTTTGTAGAGATGGGGTCTCACCATGCTGCGCAGGCTGGGCTGGAACTCCCGGGCTCCAGTGGTCCTCCTGCCTCAGCCTTCCAAAGTGGTGGGATTACAGGCATAAGCCACCATGCCCCGTCTCATTTTATTCCAGTGTAGCTAACTTAAAACATCGTATGTGGCTGTGACCCTCTTACTCGATGGCTCTTGAACACGGGGAGTTTTCAGGAGCCAGCTGATGGAAGGGTGGTCAGCAGGTGGTTGAGAAATAGTCCCAGAGTTTAGAGATGGTTTAAAATGAGACAGCCGGCCAGGCTCTGTGGCTCACGCCTGTAATCTCAGCACTTTGGGAGGCAGAGGCAGGAGGATCAATTGCGGTCAGGAGTTCAAGACCAGCCTGGCCAACATGGTGAAATCCTGTCTCTACTAAAAATACCAAATTAGCCGGGTGTGAAGATGGGTCCCTGTAGTCCCAGCTACTGGAGAGGCTGAGGCACGAGAATCTCTTTTTTTTTTTTTTTTTTTTTAAGATGGAGTTTTCGCTCGTTACCCAGGCTAGAGTGCAATGGCGCAATCTCGGCTCACCGCAACCTCCGCCTCCTGGGTTCAGGCACTTCTCCTGCCTCAGCCTCCTGAGTAGCTGGGATTACAGGCACACGCCACCATGCCCAGCTAATTTTTGTATTTTTAGTAGAGACGGGGTTTCACCATGTTGACCAGGATGGTCTCGATCTGTTGACCTCGTGATCCACCCGCCTCGGCCTCCTAAAGTGCTGGGATTACAGGCTTGAGCCACCGCGCCCGGCCACGAGAATCTCTTGAACCCGGGGGCACAGGTTGCAGTGAGCCAAGATCACATCACTGTACTCCATCCTGGGCCACAGAGCAAGACCCCATCTAAATAAATGCATACATACATACATGAAATGAGACGCCTCTAAGGCTGAGGCAGGAGGATCACCTGAGGTCAGGAGTTTGAAGACCAGCCTGACCAAGATGGAGAAACTCCGTCTCTGCTAAAAATACAAAATTAGCTGGGCATGGTGGTGCACACCTGTAATCCTAGCTACCCAGGAGGCCGATGTAGGAGAATCTCTTGAACCATGGAGGTGGAGTTTGCAGTGACCCGAGATGGCGCCACTGCAGTCCAACCTGGGCAGCAAGATCGAAACACCATCTCAAAAAAAAAAAAAATTCAAAATAACAGCATCGAAGACAGTAACAATGGCAATGTTAATCAAATAGCCACAGTAGCGAAGCCGGCCTCTGCCTGCTGAGGCGCTCACTGTGTGTCAGCTGTGGTTCTGGGAGTTTTACTAATAATTCACTGAGGGCCGCGCGCGGTGGCTCACGCCTGTAATCCCAGCACTTTGGGAGGCCAAGGTGGGTGGATCACGAGGTCAAGAGATCGAGACCATCCTGGTCAACATGGTGAAACCCCTTCTCTACTAAAAACACAAAAAATTAGCTGGGCATGGTGGCGCGTGCCTGTAATCCCAGCTACTCAGGAGGCTGAGGCAGGAGAATTGCCTGAACCCAGGAGGCGGAGGTTGCGGTGAGCCGAGATGGAGCCATTGCACTCCAGCCTGGGCAACAAGAGGGAAACTCCGTCTCAAAAAAGATAATAATAATAATTCATTGATTACTTTTTTTTTTGAGGCAGAGTCTCACTCTGTCGCCCAGGCTGGAGTGCACTTGGCCTGATCACCTCTGCCTCCAGGTTCAAGTGATTCTCCTGCCTCAACCTCCCGAGTAGCTGGGATTGCAGGTGCCCGCCACCACTCCCAGCTAATTTTTGTGTTTTTAGTAGAGATGGGGTTTCACCACATTGACCAGGCTGGTCTCGAACTCCTGACCTCAGGTGATCCAACCGCCTCGGCCTCGCATAGCGCTGGGATCACAGGCGTGAGCCACCGCGCTTGGCCAGTGTTTCATTCATTACCATCTTGTCCTTCACAAACCGCTTCCAGAGGGTGCTACCGTCGTGTCCATTCCACAGATGAGAAGGGTAAGGCGCATGTGCATCTGAGGTGCCCACTCCCTGGCTGCCCGATTCACAAGCGTATGCTGGGAACCACTGTGGGGGCCTCGTGCTTAGTAGGTGCCCAAGAAACACCCTCCGTTTCCAGGGAAACACCCAGACACCAGCCGGGCACTGCAGCCTGCTGAGTCTGTGTGGGCTCTGGTTCCAGAAGAGGGTCCTGTGCCCACGGCCCGGAGCCCGGATGGCTGGCCGCCCTGGCTGGGCTCTTCCCAAAGGCATGGCCACCCGTGCCCAGCCTTGAAGCGGTCCAAAAAGAACTGGCCGGCTCCACGGGGCCGCTGGCTGCCCCAGCCTGGGCACACTCCCCTCGGTTGCCATCTGGCCCATTTGGCCGAGGCCGGAAAAGCCTGGCTGCAGGAAAGGCTTCTCTCATCTGCTCCTCTGTTTCCTGGTGGGGAAACTGAGGCACCGGGCCCTGCCCCTGTCGGGTTTATGGCATTGTTGGTCTTGGCAGTCAGTGGGTGCAGGACGCACAGTATGTGCAAAGCCATCAGCCCAGCGCTAAGCCAGCACCAGAGGCTCCGTGCGCTAGGAAATATCACGGCTTTGGCCAGGCTCACGGCAACCCTGGGAGTGGCCTCCATTTTTTTTTTTTCCTTGAGATGGAGTCTCGGTCTCACTCTGTCACCCAGGCTGGAGTGCAATGGCGCCATCTCGGCTCACCACAACCTCCGCCTCCCCAGTTCAAGCAATTCTCCTGCCTCAGCTTCCTGAGTAGCTGGAACTATAGGCACGCGCCACCGTGCCCAGCTAATTTTTGTTTTTTTAGGAGGGATGGGGTTTCACCATGTTGGCCAGGATGTTCTGGATTTCTTGAGCTTGTGATCCGCCCGCCTCAGCCTCCCAGAGTGCTGGGATTACAGGTGTGAGCCACGACGCCCGGCCCCCTTTTTTTTTTAGTTTTTTTTTTTTTTAGACAAAGTCTGGCTATTGTCTCCCAGGCTGGAGTGCAATGGCACGATCTCGGCTCACCGCAACCTCCGCCTCCCCGGTTCAAGCAATTCTCCTGCCTCAGCCTCCTGAGTAGCTGGGACTATAGACGCCCGCCACCACACCCGGCTAATTTTTTGTATTTTTAGTAGAGACGGGGTTTTACCATGTTGACCAGGATGGTCTCGATCTCCTGACCTGGTGATCCGCCTGCCTGGGCCTCCCAAAGTGCTGGGATTACAGGCATGAGCCACTGTGCCCGGCCCCCATTTATTTTTTTTAAGCAAGGTCTTGCTCTGTTGCCCAGGCTGGAGTGCAGTGGCAGGATCACGGCTCACTGCAACCTCCACCTCCCAGGCTCAAGTGATCTCCTGTGTCAGCCTCCTGAGTAGCTGGTAATACAGGCACCTGATACCATGCCTGGCTAATTTTTTTGTAAAAGCGGGGTCTCACTACGTTGCCCCGGCTGGTCTCGAACTCCTGGCCTTAAGCGATTGTCCCTCCTCGGCCTCCCAAAGGGCTGGGATTACGGGCATGAGCCACCATGCCACTGCACCTGGCTTAATCACCATCTTGTTTGTGGACGAGGAAACTCAGGCCTTGAAAGGGAAGTGGCCTGCTCGGGAGCACACAGACTGGCGGTTCCCAGAGACAGTGCCTGGCTCAGGTATCTGATCCCAGCAGAAAACAGTGGATAAAGTAATCCTGGTGACGAAGCCCATCACGTGGCCCGGGAGGGAGCCTACTGCTTGTGGTTCTGACCTATAGCTTTCCTTGTCTGTGGCGTGGTGGCTCATGCTTTTAATCCCAGCACTTTGAAAGGCCGAGGTGAGCAGATCACCTGAGGTCAGGAGTTCAAGACCAGCCTGGCCAACAGGGTGAAACCCTGTCTCCACTAAAAACACAAAAATTGGCCGGGCACGGTGGCTCAAGCCTGTAATCCCAGCACTTTGGGAGGCCGAGGCGGGCTGATCACGAGGTCAAGAGATCGAGACCATCCTGGCCAACATGGTGAAACCCCGTCTCTACTAAAAACACAAAAATTAGCTGAGCATGGTGGAATGTGCCTGTAATCCCAGTTACTCAGGAGGCTGAGGCAGGAGAATTGCTTGAACCTGGGAGGCGGAGGTTGCGGTGAGCCGAGATTGCGCCATTGCACTCCAGCCTGGCACCTGGTGACAGAGTGAGACTCTGTCTCGAAAAAAATATATACAAAAACTAGCCAAGTGTGATGGCGCACACCTGTAGTCCCGGCTACTCAGGAGGCTGAGGCAGGAGAATTGCTTGAACCTGGGAGGCAGAGGTTGCAGTGAGCCGAGATTGTACCACTGCACTCCAGCCTGGGCTGGAGTGAGACCCCGTCTCTCAAAAAAATAAATAAAATGAAAGAAAGCGATAATGTGGTGGATTGTCTCGTGATGGAGGTCTCCAGGTACCCCCTAGTGCTTCAGGAGTATCCTCTCCTCGCTCCCTCCCGGCTCTGATAGGGCCTGGGCGATGTTTGTACCTGTGTGGAAAACAGGCACAGGACACTAGTCGGCTTGCCTGAAGTCACACAGCAACTAGATGGCCTTGGGGTCTGCAGGGTGGGTGGGAGGGGCGTGATTCTCTTTCTGCACCCTTCGATGCTGGTTCCTGCCACCTTCGTCTTTGACTGGGGCGATCCATGGGTGGGGCTGGGGGAGGGGACTCTGCCTGGCTGGGCTTATCCACCTGACCCCCAGCTTCAGCCCTCAGTGGAGGGAGGGACAGGGCTCTGGAGGGGGTGGATGTGACTCGTCCTCCATCCAGGCTGCCAGAGCCGATAACGCTGAGCTCAGCGTCTGTCTGCCTGCATGTCTGCCAAGGAACCTGATTATTTTTAGATAAGATGGAGGGGCGGGCGCCAGGGCAGAGGGAGCACCCTAGCCAGGCGGGCAGTGGGGACATCGCCATCACAGAAGCCGCCCCTCAGCCTCCTCTCTGTGGTCCCTGAATGGCAACCCAGGATGAATAGGCGGGTCCCTGGGATGACAGGGGCAGAGGCTGAGGCTCAGGGAAGCTGGAGTCTCAAGGACTCACCTCTCTGACCCTCAGTTTCCTTGTCTGTAAGACAGGCACAGTGATGGCCCTCCCTCGTAGGGCCAAGGTGGGGATGAATGAGTGAACTCATTTTTTTAAAACTGCATTTTATTATTTATTTTGAGACAGAGTCTCGCTCTGTTGCCCAGGCTGGAGTGCAGTGGTGTGATCTCTGCTCACTGCAACCTCTCTCTCCCGGGTTCAAGCCATTCTCCTGCCTCAGCCTCCCGAGTAGCTGGGATTACAGCCACGCCCCACCACACCTGGCTAGTTTTTGTACATTTAATAGAGATGGGATTTCACCATGTTGGTCAGGCTGGTCTCGAATTCTCGACCCCAGGTGATCTGCCTGTGTCAGCCTCCCAAAGGGCTGGGATTATAGGCATGAGCCACTGCGCCTGGCCTGAACCTCATTTTACAGATGAGGCTCGGAGAGGGCAAGTGACTTGCTCAGGGTTGCACAGCAAGAAGGCGGCGGAGCTGGGATTTGAACTTCACTCTGTTAAGACTCCAGGTGCACAACTTCTTTATCCACGACTGAGCCACCCCTGCAGACACAGAGGGCTGACTCCAGCATACAGATGCACTGGCGCCCACAGGGGCCCAGCTGGTGTCTGCAGGGTGCCTGGCCACCTGTCTGCGACCCTCTAGGGCAACAGCCAAGAGAAGGGCCCAAGCAGAGACTCCGGGGCGTGGGCACATTTCAGGGCCAGTGTCTTCCCAGCACTGGCCCAGCCCAGGACTGGGGTACCTGCGTCGATACCTCATTTACTCCCGGGGTGGGATCTCCGCGATGTCACCAACACTTCTTCCCTTTTTTTGCAGACGCAGAGCAGAGCGGCAGTCCCCGGGCGGGGATGGGGTCCGATCAGGAGGACAGCAAGCCCATCACGCTGGGTGAGTCCGCAGGTGGCGAGGCCCCGTCCATGTCTTTTATTTGGGAATCATTTGCTCAGAACCATTCATTTTACAGATAGATGGAGGCTTGGAGAGGTTAAGGGGCCTGTCTGGGGGCAGCCAGGGAGCTGGGCTGGAACCCATGACACTGAGCTCCCAGCATGTGGGCTCTGAGGTCCTCACGCACGGGAGACCCTGGAGGGCTCCACAGTTCCATGGGATGTTTAGGGGTTTCTGCTTGTTTTATTTTTCGTTCGTTTATTTATTTTGAGGTGGAGTCCCACTCTGTCACCCAGGCTAGAGTGCAATGGCGCGATCTCGGCTCACTGCAACCTCCGCCTCCCGGATTCAGGCGATTCTCCTGCCTCAGTCCCCCACGTAGCTAGGATTACAGGCGCCCGCCATCACGCCTGGCTAATATTTGTATTTTTAGTAGAGACAGTGTTTCACCATGTTGGCTGGGTTGGTCTTGAACTCCTGACCTCAGGTGATCCACCTGCCTCGGCCTCCCACAGTGCTGGGATTATGGGTGTGAGCCACGGCACCCGGCCTGTTTGTTTTAGAAACGGTCTCACTCTGCTGCCCAGGCTGGAGTGCGGTGACACCATCCTAGCTCACTGCATCTTGGACCAACTGAGCTGAAGCCATCCTTCCACCTTAGCCTCTGAGGTAGCTGGGACTACAGGTGTGCACCACCATGCCTGGCTCATTTTTTTGTTTGTTTTTGTAGAGACAGAGTCTCATGTGGTGCTCAGGCTGGACTCAAACTCCTGAGCTCAAGCGATCCTCCCACCTCGGCCTCCCAAAGCGCCGGGATCATAGGTGTGATCCCCATGCCCTGCCCTCACGGGGTGTCTAATAGATGGAAAGGACAGAGCGATTCTATGTCGTAGGGATAGGAAGTGGGAAATTTTGCTTAGGTCACTTAGACCAGGGCAGTCTCGTCCATCCTAGCCCCTGGCTCCTGTGCTTGCCCCCGACCTCCTCACTATGGCCAGAGGATGCCTGTGGCCCCCCGAAGTCAGAGCCCATCCCTCCTCTGCCCACAGCCCTCCATGGCTGCCACCTCTCTTGGGGTAAAAGCCCGAGTCCTCCCTGTGACCCACAAGGCTCTGCACAACCTGCCCTGTCCCCTCCTTGTCCTCTCCTCCTCCCTCTCTCCCCCTCGCTCACCCCCAGATGCACAGACCTCCTGGCTGTTCCTCTAGTACTCCAGGCCCAGTCCTGCCTCAGGACCTTTGCACATTCTACTCCATCTAAATAGCTAACTGGTCTCTTGCTCTCTCCACATGTCCCCTGGTCTCAACTCAAATGCCCCTTTCTCAGAGAGGTCTATCCTGAGCCCCTTCAGCACAGGCAGCCTCTGGCCACCCCCAATCTCAACCCTGCGTTTTCTTTCCTTCAGAGGAAGTTAGTGATTGCCTATGGGTTTGCACAGTTGCTTAGCGGCTGCACAGGTGTTTGCTTATCTCCCCAGTGGAACGTCACCTCCTCTAGGCAGAGGCTTTGTCTGTCTAGATCTCCACTGTGTTCTCAGTGGCTAGAATAGGGCCTGGTGCAGAGTGGGTGCTCAATAAATATTTGTAGAAAGGAAGGAAGGGCGCGGTGGCTCAAGCCTGTAATCCCAGCACTTTGGGAGGCTGAGGCGGGTGGATCACGAGGTCAAGAGATCGGGACCATCCTGGTCACCATGGTGAAACCCCGTCTCTACTAAAAATACAAAAAATTAGCTGGGCATGGTGGCGCGTGCCTGTAATCCCAGCTACTCGGGAGGCTGAGGCAGGAGAATTGCCTGAACCCAGGAGGCGGAGGTTGCGGTGAGCCGAGATCGCGCCATTGCACTCCAGCCTGGGTACCAAGAGCGAAACTCCGTCTCAAAAAAAAAAAGGAAGGAAGGCGGGAGGGATGAGGCAGAGAGAAAAAGAAAGAGAATATGTGGGGAGAGGAAGGAGAAGAGATAAAAAAGAAGGAAGGGGCCGGGCGCGGTGGCTCACGCCTGTAATCCCAGCACTTTGGGAGGCCGAGGTGGGCAGATGACCTGAGGTCAGGAGTTCGAGACCAGCCTGGCCAACATGGCAAACCCCCGTCTCTACTAGGACTCCAGAGGCTGAGGAAGGAGAATCACTTGAACCCGGGGGGTGGAGATTGCAGTGAGCCGAGATCACACCACTGCACTCCAGCCTGGGGGATAGAGCAAGACTGTCTCCAAAAAAAAAAAAAGAAAGAAAAAGGAAGGAAGAGAAAGCAAGTGGGCGAGGCGTCCTTCTTGGAAGGGCCGGAACAGTGGTGCACAGGGAGGCCGAAGGGTTCCCGGAGGTTCACAGGCCCGAGGCCACTCCTCACTGGCCCCTGGTGACTCGTCCGTCTGTGACCCGGGTCCTCCTCGGCCTCCTGTGATCCCCAGACGCCTCTCTCCAAACCAGATGTTGGAGGGAGGCGGAGGCGGCGGTACTTGGCCTGGTCCCTTGGGGAGCTTGGGCGTCTGGTAGAGGAAATCTCGTCCTCCCAGCTCGCCAGGGAGTCCCCCGGAGATGGAGCTGGGCAGGCACTGCACAAACAGGAAACCCCAGTGTGGGGGAGGCAGGGGGGTGTGTGACACCGGCTGGCCAGCTGGGTCAGCAGGAAACGGCTCTGGCCGCTTCTCCTGGACACTCAGGGCCACCGCTCTGTCCTCCTCAGAATGTGTGGCCCTGAACCTCCCAGCACGGGGTAGGGCTCCTTGCCATCACTCAGCAAATGACTGGAACAGGGGGCCGGATGCAGTGGCTCATGCCTGCAATCCCAGCGCTTTGGGAGGCCGAAGCAGGAGGGTCAAGTGAGCCCAGGAGTTCAAGGTCAGCCTGGGTAATATAGCAAGACCAAGAAATAATAATAATAATACAGAAATTAGCCAGGCATGGAACTACATGCCTGTAATCCCAGCTACTTGGGAGGCTGAGGCAGGAGGACTGCCTGAGCCCAGGAGTTCGAGACCAGCCTGGGTAACACAGCAAGACCCTGTTTCTACCAAAAAAAATAAAAATACACACACACACACACACACACACACACACACACACACACACACACGTCAGCCAAGCATGGAGGTACATGCCTATAATCCCAGCTACTTAGGAGGCTGAGGCAGGAGGATCGCTTGAGCCCAGGGGTTCGAGGCTGCAGTGAGCTATGACTGCATCACTGCATTCATGCCCGGGCAACAGAGCGAGACTCTGTCTCTAAAAAAGAAAAAGATTGTAATAGGGGCACTGGCCAGGACTTGGGTCTGCAGAACTGGACACAGCCATGAGCTCCCTGCAGCCCGTGCTGCCCCCTGGGGGCCGAGAGAGGAACCGCTCCCACTGCCACCCCAAAGCCAGGAGCCTCTCCCCGCTCCAAAGTGACTGTTGGCGCTCCCTGGCTCTTTCCGCCCCAACCCTGCTGGCCTGTAACCTGCCAAGTGCGTTCCAACCCTGGGGCCTTTGCACGGGCTGCTCCCAGTGCCAGGAACGTCGTGGCCCTCGGGGAGGTGGCGAAACATCATCCCCATCGGATAAGCCAACACTCACGGGTGGTTGCCAGGTGCTGTCCATGGAGCTTTGCACATTTTAACAGGTTCCTTCCTTTTATCCAATCTCATTGTGAGGTCTTTGCAAAATGCCACCATCTCGGCCAGGCTTTCTCTGAGCCCTGGATGTAAAATTCCTTCCCTCCCCACCCTAGCGGGTTCCCCACAGGCTGCCTGCCTTACCACAGGCTGATGCGCCTCGCATTTGATTTAATGAGCTTTTAATCTGTAGTAAAGGCCGGGCTCCGTGGCTCATGCCTGTAATCCCAGCACTTTGGGAGGCCAAGGCAGGCGGATCACCTGAGGTTGGGGGTTCGAGACCAGCCTGACCAACACAGAGAAACCCCCGTCTCTACTAAAAATACAAAAATTAGCCAGGTGTGGTGGCGTGTGCCTGTAGTCCCAGCTACTTGGGAGGCTGAGGCAGGAGAATTCCCAGAAGGTGGAGGTTGCAGTGAGCCGAGATTGCGCCATTGCACTCCAACCTGGGCAATAAGAGCGAAACTGTCTCAAAAAAAAAAAAAATCGAGGCTGGGCACGGTGGCTCACGTCTGTAATCTCAGAACTTTGGGGGTCCGAGGCAGGTTGATCACAGGTCAAGAGTTCAAGACCAGCCTGGCCAACATGGTGAAACCCCATTTCTACTGAAAAATACAAAAATTAGCCAGGCCGTGGTAGGGTGCGCCTGTAATCCCAACTACTCGAGAGGCTGAGGCAGGAGAATCGCTTGAACACTTGAACCTAGAAAGCAGAGGTTGCAATGAGCCAAGATCGAGCCAGTGCACTCCAGCCTGGGAGATTCCCTCTCAAAAAAAGAAATTGTAGTAAAATGTGTGTAATGTACAATATATCATTTTTACTTTTTTTTTTTTTTTTTTTTTTTTTTAGACAGAGTCTCACTCTGTTGCCCAGGCTGGAGGGCAGTGTCGAAATCTCAGCTCGCTGCAACCTCCACTTCCTGGGTTCAAGAGATTCCCCTGCCTCAGCCTCCTGAGTAGCTGGGACCACAGGCGGCCATCACCACACCCAGCTAATTTTTGTATTTTTAGTAGAGATGGGGTTTTACCATGTTGGCCAGGCTGGTCTTGAACTCCTGCTGACTTCAGGTGATCCACCCACCTGAGCCTCCCAAAGTGCTGGGATTACAGGTATAAGCCACCGCACCCAGCCCATTTTAACCTTTTTTTTTTTTTTGAGACCCAATCTCGCACTGTCACCCAGGCTGGAGGGCAGTGGCGCTATCTCGGCTCACTTGCAATCTGCCTCCCGGGTTCAAGCAATTCTCCTGCCTCAGCCTCCCAAGTAGCTGGGACTACAGGCGCGCCACCCCGCCCAGCCAATTTTTCCATATTTTCAGTAGATACGGGGTTTCCCCGTGTTAGCCGGGATGGTCTCTATCTCCTGACCTTGTGATCTGCCCACCTTGGCCTCCCAAAGTGCTAGGATTACAGGTGTGAGTCACTGTACTCAGCTAGAGCCTTGTTCTTATTTACTTATTTATTTATTTTCTGAGATGGAGTCTGTCTCTGTCGCCCCAGGCTGGAGTGCAGTGTGTGATCTCAGCTCGCCACAACCTCCACCTCCCAGGTTCAGGTGATTCTCCTGCCTCAGCCTCCCAAGTAGCTGGGATTACAGGCACGTGCCACCACGCCCAGCTAATTTTTGTATTTTTAGTAGAGACGAGGTTTTGCCATGTTGGCCAGGCTGGTCTTGAACTCCTGACCTCAGGTGATCTGCCTGCCTCGGCCTCCCAAAGTGCTGGGATTACAGGCGTGAGACACTGAACCTGGCCCAAAGCCTCATTCTTTTTCCTTTTTTTTTGAGACAGGGTCTCGCTCTGTCACACAGGCCGGAGTGCAGTGATGTAATCATAGCTCACTGCAGCCTCAACCTCCTGGGCTCAAGCGATCCTCCCACCTCAGCCTCCCAAGCAGCTGGGACTACAGGTGTGCGCCACCACGCCTGGCTAATTTTTGTACTTTTTGTAGAGATGGGGTTTGGCCATGTTGCCCAGGCTGGTCTCAAACTCCGAGGCTCGAGTGATCCACCCGCCTCAGCTTCCCAAAGGGCCAGGACTACAGGCGTGCGCCACCACACCCGGCTGATTTTTGTATATTTTGTAGACACGGGGTTTTACTATGTTGCCCAGGCTGGTGTCAAACTCCTGAGCTCAAGAGATTCCCCCCACCAAAGTGCTGGGATTACAGGCAAAAGCCACCACGCCTGGCCTCCTTTTTATAGCTGAGTTCTTCTCCAGCGTGTGGACAGAGCGTGCTGTGTTTATCTCTTCATCTTCTGAAGGGACATGTGGGTGGCTTTACATTTTGAGCTGTGGGGAACGGTGCTGCGAGGAGCCCCCGCGGCCTTTTGCTGACCTAGTCATCTTGCACTGGACTCTGAGTCTGATGGGGCGAGTGCTTCCATCTGTCTCATCTGCTACGTCGGGTCCAGCTCAGCATGGGACACCGCGGATGCTTAGTGAATGCTTATTGAGTCAATGAATCCCTCCTGCAGAGGCCTCCAAGGGCAGGACAGGGCTGTCCCCTAGCCGGCTGTCTGAGGTTGGCCAAGGCTCCTGGCCTCTTGGGGACAACTTCTGTTTCCAAACCCGTGAAACGGGTCCAAAGCACTCCAGTTGAGAGGATGGTTCCCCTTCCTTTGACGTTAGGCAGGGGCAGTGCTGGGGACGCTGGGGGTTATAACTGTGGCTTGCAGACCCCCTAGTCGACCCCCCATTTTAACCGACCCATTGCTGAGTGCTGAGCTCTGGTCTAGGCACACAGGACACTGCAGGCTGCAGTGGGCATCCCTGCCCACATGGACCTCCGTCTGGAGGGAGAACAGGAAGCCAGAGTATCTTGAAGGGGGACACTGTGCAGAGCAAGCCAGCCGCCCCTCCCAGGCAATTTGATGCAGATGTCACCACAGCCAAGATGATGGCACCGATGGTTTCCACGTTTGCGACTCGTTCAGCCTCCAAGTTTTTCACCGTGACACCTGGTGAACCCAGGTCTCCGCTCTCCACTCTTTTTTTTTTTTTTGAGACAGAGTCTCGCTCTTGTCACCCAGGCTGGAGTGCAATGGCGCAATCTCGGCTCACCGCAACCTCCGCCTCCTGGGTTCAAGCGATTCTCCTGCTTCAGACTCCCGAGTAGCTGGGACTACAGGCACGCGCCACTATGCCCGGCTATTTTTGTATTTTTAATAGAGACGGGATTTCACCACGTTGGCCAGGAAGGTCTCAATATCTTGACTTTGTGATCCACCCGCCTCAGCCTCCCAAAGTGCTGGGATTACAGGCGTGAGCCACCGCGCCCGGCTCCACTCATTTTTTTTTAAGAGACAGGGTCTCGTTTTGCTTCTCAGGCTGTAGGGCAATGGCACAACAATGGTACATTGTGTCCTCCACCTCCCAGGCTAAAGTGATCCTCCCACCTCAGCCTCCTGAGTAGCTGGGACTACAGGCATGCACCGCGACACCTGGCTAATGCTAATACTGTTTGTAGAGACGGGCTCGCACTGTGTTGCCGAGGCTGGTCTTGAACTCCTAAATCAAGCGATCATCCCGCCTCAGCCTCCCACAGTGATGGGATTACAGCCATGAGCCACGCCGCCCAGCCTGCTGTCCACTTGGATGCAGCATTCCACAGCATGGGGGGCCCCAGGTGAAGGCCCATGCTGGACAAGGGCCCTCCACGGGGCCTCCGCTGTCAGACTGGACCTGTTATTCCCCCACTGCAGGGGGTAGACAGGGTGAACATCCAGGCTCAGGCCAGCGCCGGGGTCCAGGCAGCCCTGAAGCATGGGGAAGGGGAACAGGCCCGGCTCAGCCCACTGACTCCGCTGTCTCCCTGTTCCAGACACGACCGACTTCCAGGAGAGCTTTGTCACCTCCGGCGTGTTCAGTGTCAGCGAGCTCATCCAGGTGTCCCGGAGTGAGTGTTCCCATCAGCCCGGAGCTGGGTCCTGGAGAGGGGAAGGGCCGCTGGGAGGAAGGAGGAGCCAACCCCCCTCGCCATACTTGTCCTTTCCAGACACCTGTGTCACCCAGCCAAGGTTCCTAGAAAGGGAGGTGGCCAGGCCCTTCCCACTTCCTCAGGAATCAGAATCCAGATGCTGGATGGCAGCTAAGGAAAATTCTGCTTCCACTGTCCCATCCTAGGAGACCCGAGAGGACCCCACTCCTCCTGTCCCCTTGCCCTCCCTGCCCACCTGCTGGGGACCCAGCACATTCCAGCAGACACCATCTGAATCCCACGCCAGCGAGTTCCGGGCACTGTCCTCCTTTAGCCCCGATTGACACCCTCCCCGTCCAGATCCACAAAGCCCGGACTCCAGCTCTGGCTTTGCCTCTCCCCATGGCCTTGGTCCTGTGATCCATAGAATAAAGCCGGTTTCAGCCACCTTAGGAACGAGGCCAATGTGGGAAGGGATCCCCCCTTGAACTGGACCCAACCCTGCCTCTCTAGGGCAAACCACAGCACTGGGCCCTGCTTCCTGCCTCACTCTCTTCTGTCACCCTCTGCAGCACCTGTGGTGACTGGAACAGGACCCAACTTCTCCCTGGGGGAGCTGCAGGGACACCTGGCATACGACCTGAACCCAGCCAGCACTGGCATGAGAAGAACACTACCCAGCACCTCCTCCAGCGGGTAAGTATCCAGGTCGCCACCTCTGTGCATTTCATGACCCCACTCTTCAACCCATCCCCTCTGGCCCCAGCTGACTCATTCCTCTCCCTGGAATACCTCTTTTCACGGTTCACCTGGCCTGAGAAACTCCTACTCATCCTTCAAAACCCAGCCGGCCTCAACTGCCTCTTCCTCTAGATCTGACAGCCCACCGTGGGCTCCCTCAGCCTCAAGTCCTACTTGTTCAGCCAGCCCTTAGGACTCCCCCTGGAGAATGCAGACACAGGTTCTTGCTGAGATATGCTGTGTGACCTCGAGTGGGTCACACTGTGTGTGCCTCAGTTTCCCCATCCATAAAATGGGATCATACCCCCAACAGGCAGTTCTGAGGACTGCAGGTGGCCAGGGGATTGGCCAGGCTGCCTGGGTTTTGGTCTCCACCCTGCCGGCTTGGTATCCAGCTGCTGCTGAGTCCCTCCCTGCCTCTAGCCCGGGTATCCCATCTAAGCAATGGACAGGTCAGAACAGGCGTTCGCTGGGAACGGGTTGAACGCCCGCGGCTCCCGAGATGTATCGCGAGACCACTTCCCTCGCCCCGCCCACTCAGAGATCGGAAGTAGCAGAGCCCGCCGCCGCGCCCCCCGTCCTTGCTTCTCGTTGGCAACTAGCGTCTCCCCCTCCCTCGCCCGTCAGGAGCAAGAGGCACAAATCGGGCTCGATGGAGGAAGACGTGGACACGAGCCCCGGCGGCGATTACTACACTTCGCCCAGCTCGCCCACGAGTAGCAGCCGCAACTGGACGGAAGACATGGAAGGAGGTAGGGCTGGCGGCGGGGTCGGAGCCGGCCTTCCGGTCGGAGTTCCCGCGGCGGGAACTACGTCTTCCGGCAACCACTGCGCGGGCGCCGCGGGGCAGGAAGCAGGCCTGGAGCTGCGGGGCCTCCTGGGAATTGTAGTTGCACCGCGCTGCGCGTGGCTGGAAGCAAGGTCCCCGGGCTCGCGTTCTTGGATCTCTTTGGTTCCGCTAAGGCCGGGGAGCGCAGAGACTGTCCCCTGCCTGACTTTGCTGCCGTCCAGCTGTGGGGTCCACGAGCTGCAGAATTGACTCAGTAGGCAGGAGAATTGCTGGAACCCAGAAGGCGGAGGTTGCGGTGAGCCGAGATCGTGCCATTGCACTCCAGTCTGGGTAACAACAGCGAAACTCCGTCTCAAAAAAAAAAAAAAAAAAAGGAATTGACTCAGTAGTGACTCTGATCAACACGGCGCCGCCTCCTGGGATCTGCCAGAGAATCCCTCGTCTGTAGGGTTCCTGTTTGTCCTCTTCCCCACTAGAAGGTCCTGAGATGCCGGATTCCTTCGCACTGGGGTCGTTCTTGAAGTTCCTTTTTGTTGTTTTTTTTTTTTTATTTTTTATTTAAGACGGGGTTTCACCATGTTGGTCAGGCTGGTCTTGAACTCCCGACCTCGGGTGATCCGCCCGCCTCAGCCTCCCACAGTGCTGGGATTACAGGCGTGAGCCACCGCGCCCGGCCTGTTGTTCTTTTTGAACCAGGCTCGCGTCTCCATGGGATCTTCTTCCGTGTGGTTCTGGTTCTGTGGGAAACCCGTCTCTTGTCTGTAAGGTCTCCATTCCCATGGCGTCCTTTTCCAGGAAGATTTTATCCTGTTGCTTTTCTGTCTTCAGAAGGGTCCTCCCTGGGGTGTCAGTTTTTGTTTTTGTTTTTGTTTTTGTTTGAGACGGAGTCTCTCTCTGTTGCCCAGGCTGGAGTGCAGTGGCGCAATCTCAGCTCACTGCAACCTCTGCTTCCCGGGTTCAAGCGATTCTCCTGTCTCAGCGTCCCGAGTAGCTGGGATTACAGGCGCACACCGCCACGACGCCTGGCTAAGTTTTGTATTTTTAGTAGAGACGGGGTTTCTCCATGTTGGCCAGGCTGGTCTCGAACTCCTGACCTCAGGTGATCCACCCGCCTCGATCTCCCAAAGTACTGGGATTACAGGCGTGAGCCACCATGCCCGCCTCGGTGTCTTTCTTTTTTTTTTTTTTTTTTTTTTTTTTGAGACGGAGTTTCGTTCTTGTTGCCCAGGCTGGAGTGCAATGGCGCGATCTCGGCTCACCGCAACCTCCGCCTCCTGGGTTCAGGCAATTCTCCTGCCTCAGCCTCCCAAGTAGCTGGGATTACAGGCAGGCGCCACCATGCCCAGCTAATTTTTTGTATCTTTAGTAGAGACGGGGTTTCACCATGTTGACCAGGATGGTCTCGATCTCATGACCTCGTGATCCACCCGCCTCGGCCTCCCAAAGTGCTGGGATTACAGGCTTGAGCCACCGCGCCCGGCCCTCGGTGTCTTTCTTACAGAGTCCTATTCCTTAGGATCGGCAGCTCCACAGGGAGCTGTTCAATTTTTTCCATTGAACGCCGGCTCCTTGAGATTGTGTTTATTTCCTGTCTCCCCAAGGGCTTTCTCCAAAGATTTCCCTTATATGGGGTCCCTGTCTCCACTGTAGTTTCCATCTAAAGAATTCCTTCCCCTCTAAGGTCCTGTTCTCTGGCCGGCTGGCACCTGTGACTTTCAGGAAAGTGCCTGTGAAATGGCCTGTGGGCTTGTGTGATGCTGGAGAGGGTGTCCCTGACATCCATGCCTCAGATTCTCAGCTGACTTTGTGCCATAAACTTTACAAGCATTGCTGTGTATGGTGCCTTATCCTATAGGGCCCCAGGAGGCAGTGCAGTGGATCCCCGCGTGGGGTCCATAGCTCAGCCCTTGCAGCTTCCTAACGACTCCAGCTTTCTGAGCCTCAGTTTCCTCATCTGTAAAATGGGGGTGTTAGTACCTGCAGTACCATTCCGCTCACTTGGGGTTTTCATGGGCATTAAGTGAATTAATCATGTCCATACAACAGGCCTGGCACGTAACACACAGGCACACAATAAACGTGGAAATTTATTTTCTTTCTTTTTCCTTTTATTTTGGAGACAGAGTCTCGCTCTTTGCCCAGGCTGAGTGCAATGGCTCGATCTCGGCTCACCGCAACCTCCGCCTCTTGGGTTCAAGTGATTCTCCTGCCTCAGCCTCCTGAGTAGCTGGGATTACAGGCGCGCGCCACCATGCCCAGCTAATTTTTGTATTTTTAGTAGAGACGGGGTTTCACCATGTTGACCAGGATGGTCTCGATCTCTTGACCTCGTGATCCACCCTCCTCGGCCTCCCAAAGTGCTGGGATTACAGATGTGAGCCACTGCACCCGGCCTGTTTTCTTTTTCCTTTTGTTTTTTGTTGGAAGGTCTCAGTCTCCCCAGGGCTGGAGTATAGTAGCACAATCGTGGCTCACTACAGCCTCAACTTCTTGGGTGTAAGTGAACCTCCCACCTGCATACCCTGAGTATCAGGGACTACAGGCAAACGTCACCATGCCTGGCTAATTTTTCCTCTTCCTTTTTTTTTTTTTTTTATGGAGATGAGGTCTCACTATGTTGCGCAGGCTGTCCTCAAACCCCTGGGCTCAGGTGGTCCTCCTGCCCCAGCCTCCCAAAGTTCTGGGATTGTATGTGTGAGCCGTTGCGCCCAACCAGATGTGTTTCGTCTCCCTTCTTCCTCTCTCTCCTCCCTGCACCCACGGGGCCTACTTTATTTGTATTTTTATTTTTGAGGCAGGGTCTTGCTCTGTCATTCAGGCTGGAGTGCAGTGGTACAGTCACAGCTCACTGCAGCCTCGACCTCCCAGGCTCAGGTGATCCTCCTGCCTCAGCCTCCCAAGTATCTGGGACTACAGGCGCGTACCCCCACGCCCCGTTAATTTTTTTTTTAATTTTTTTGGTAGAAATGGGGTCTGACTATGCTGCCTAAGCTGGTCTTGAACTCCTGAGCTCCAGTCACCCCCCAAAGTGCTGGGGTTCTGAGTGTGAGCCAGCACGCCTGGGCCCTCTTGGTTTTGCTCTGTTTTGATTTTTAAGATGGAGTCTTGCTCTGTCACCCAGGCTGGAGTACTGTGGCATGATCTCAGCTCACTGCAGCCTCCACCTCCCAGGTTCAAGCGACTCTCCTGCCTCAGCCTCCTGAGTAGCTGGGATTCCAGGCTCCCACCACCACACCCGGCTAATCTGTATTTTTAGTAGAGACGGGGTTTCTCCGTGTTGGCCAGGCTAGTCCTGAACTCCTGACCTCAGGTGATCTGCGCCTCAGCCTCCCAAAGTGCTGGGATGACAGGCGTGAGCCACCGTTCCCGGCCACCTGTCGGATTTCCAAGAAGCAGCATAACATGAGGAGTAAGAGGTCAGATTCAGGCATTGGAGAGACCTGTGTCCAGATCCCCGCTCTGCCCGTGCCTGGCTGTGTACCCCGCTCTGCCCGTGCCTGGCTGTGTACCCCGCTCTGCCCGTGCCTGGCTGTGTACCCCGCTCTGCCCGTGCCTGGCTGTGTACCCCGCTCTGCCCGTGCCTGGCTGTGTACCCCGCTCTGCCCGTGCCTG
>CM052668.1:2259071-2295479 GCA_028533165.1 Leontopithecus rosalia | reverse complement strand
GGCCCAGCTAATTTTTTTATCTTTAGTAGAGACGGGGTTTCACTATGTTGACCAGGATGGTCTCGATCTATTGACCTCGTGATCCACCCGCCTCGGCCTCCCAAAGTGCTGGGATTACAGGCTTGAGCCACCGCGCCCGGCATTTTCTTCCTTTTTTTTGAGGCAGAGTTTCCCTCTTGTTCCAGGCTGGAGTGCAGTGGCGCAATCTCAGCTCACTGCAACCTCCGCCTCCCAGGTTCAAGCGATTCTCCTGACAGCCTCCCGAGTAGCTGGGGCTACAGGTGCCCACCACCAACCACACCCAGCTAATTTTTGTATTTTTAGTAGAGACCCTTTTGGCCAGGCTGGTCTTGAACTTCTGACCTCAAGTGATCTCCCAAAGTGCTGGGATTACTGGCATCAGCCACCGCGCGCTGGTCGCTTCTCATTAACTCGGTAATTGACGAGACCGTCAGAATGTAAACTACACGCTAATTACGGTGAAAGACCTCAGCGAGGAGCCAAAGCTACCCTGAGAGGAAAAACTGTAACCTTAAGTCATTTATTAGGAGAGGAGAGAGGCTGAAAATAAAGACTCTGGCTTTCAACTGAGGAAACGCAAAACATTTTAAGAGAGAAAATGTTAGAGTCTCTGGAGCTCGGTCTGACTTTTCTGCCCGGCTGCTCCCCATCAACCCGCTTCCACTGGAGAAAGAGGCGGTAGCAATGGGGGGGGGGGGACAAAGAGGAAGCCCCCACCAGCTTCTCCTGTGTGATCGGGAATCGTGGAGCTAGCCAGGAATGTCAGAGGTCTGTACTCCTGCAGCTTCCACTTGATTACCTCAGGTGATGGCAAACTCACTCCCTCCTGAGGATTTTATCCTCATTGTGAAGGCCTAGTGTGTGCTGGCTCTGCCCAAGGCCCTGGGGACACAGAGATGATCCAACCCACTCCTGTCCCTGCTTTCCAGGGGCTAACAGCCTAGTGAGGGAGGTGGGGGCTTATCCCAGTCACTACACCCCAGAGGAGGGGGCACAGGAGTGGACCCTGACACAGCCTGGAAGAAAAGGGAGGACTTCCCGGAGGAGGAGAATCACGGTGACAGCAGTGAGGAGCTTGGGCCACTGGCTTCTCTGCATCTCCAGCTGCGTGACTTTTGGCAGATTCCTTGGCCTCTGTACCCCTCAGTTTCCTCTGCTGTAGGATCGGGTTACTGGCCGGGCACAGTGGCTTACACCTGTAATCCTAGCAATGTGGAAAGACCCCATCTCTATTTTTAAGAGGCAGTGGCTCAGGTCTGTAATCCCAGCACCTTGGGAGGCTGAGGTGGGCGGATAACAAGGTCAGGAGTTTGAGGCCAACGTGGTGAAACCCCGCCTCTACTGAAAATACAAAAATTAGCTGGACGTGGAAGTAGACACTTGTGGTCCCAGCTACTCAGGAGGCTGAGGCAGGAGAATCATTTGAACCCAGGAGGTGGAAGTTGTAGTGAGCCGAGATCGTGCCACTGTACTCCAGCCTGGCAACAGAGCCAGACTCCACCTTAAAAAGAAAAAATGGCTGGTCACAGTGGCTCATGCCTGCCATCCCAGCACTTTGGGAGGCCAAGGCAGATGGATCACGAGATCAGGAGTTCGAGACCAGCCTGGCCAACATAATGAAACCCTGTCTCTACTAAAAAATATATACAGAAATTAATGGAGCATGGTGGCTTATGCCTGTAGTCCCAGCTACTCTGGAGGCTGAGACAGGAGAATGGCTTGAACCCAGGAGGTGGAGGTTGTGATGAGCCAAGATCATGCCACTGCATTCCAGCCTGGGCAACAGAGCAAGACTCCATCTCAAAAAAGAATAATCACAATTAACACGACATAGTGGTGCATGCCTGTAGTCCCAGCTACTCAAGAGGCTGAGGTGGGAGGATCGCTTGAGCCTGGGAGTTGAAGGCTGCAGTGAGCTATGATCGTGCCACTGCCCTCCATCTGGGCCAACAGAGAAAGACAGTCTCCAAAAAAAAAAAAGGCTCACCTGTAATCCCAGCCCTTTGGGAGGCCAAGCCAGACAGATCTCCTGAGGTCAGGAGTTTCAGACCAGCCAGGCCAACATGGTAAAACGCTGTCTCTACTAAAAATACAAAATTAGCCGGGCATTATGGTGCATGCCTGTAATCCCAGCTACCCTGTGGGCTGAGGCAGGAGAACCACTTGAACCCCGGAGGCGGAGGTTGCAGTGAGCCGAGGTCACGCCACTGCACTCCATTCCGGGCAACAAAAGAGAAACTCCATCTCAAAAAACTCTGGCTCAGCATCCCAGTGGAGAGAAAACAATGGAAGAATTTTAACACCCGTAGCCCAGGGCAGGACGTGAAGCGTGCAGCTGGGGCGTGAGAGCCTGGTTTATTATTAATTCATGGCCAAGCTGCAACCCGGACGATTTAAGTGGATTTATCCGCAGGGAAAATGACGGAGCGCATTCCCCGCAGAGAGAGCCGCGGTTTTGGGAGTTGCACCGTGGACGTTCGGGGCCAGATCATCCTCTGGGGCGGGGCGGTCTCGGGCGCTGTGGGGTGCCCTGCTGTCGGAGGCCTCCGCTCGCTCTGCGTCAGCAGCACCCCCCAGTGGTGAGAACTGCAAATGTCCCCAGACGTGGCCAAATGTTTCTTGAGAACAGAATGTCCCTGTGTATAGCCAGGGGCATATGCCAAGGGCCTGGAGGGAGAGGGGAGCAGGTGTGTGACCCCTGGTCTGGGCCACTCTTGGTTTTTTTTTTTCTTTTTTTTTCCTTTTTTTTTTTTTGAGATGGAGCCTGTCTCTGTCACCCAGACTGGAGTGCAGTGGCGCGATCTCGGCTCACTGCAACCTCCGCCTCCCGGGTTCAAGCGATTCTTCTGCCTCAGCCTCCCCATTAGCTGAGATTACAGACGCCCACCACCATGCCTGGCTAATTTCTGTATTTTTAGTAAAGATGGGGTTTGACCATGTTGGCCAGGCTGGACTTCAACTCCTGACCTCAGGTGATCCGCCCACCTCGGCCTCCCAAAGTGCTGGGATAACAGGCGTAAGTCACTGTGCCCGGCCTTTTTTTTTTCCTCCAAATAGAGTGTCGCTGTGTCACCCAGGATGGAGTGCAGTGGTGGGATCACAGTTCACTGGGCTCAACCCCTTCTCCCTCCTCAGCCTCCCCAGTAGCTGGGACTACAGGCACCCGCCAACATATCTAGCTATTTTTTGTGGGTTTTTTTTTTTGTAGAGACAGGATTTCCTGTGTTGCCCCGGCTGGTCTTGAACTCCTGGGCTCAAACGATCCTCCTGCCTCTGTTTCCCAGAGTGCTGGGATGACAGGCGGGAGCTGCTTTTTCTCTCTCTCATGCCCTTCCCAAGATTTTTGTCCCAGACAGCCCTGCGGAAGTGACTGTCAGTCGCCTCATTTTGCAGAGGGAAACCCTGAGGCTGAGAGAGGTGACGTCACCTGCTCCAGGTCACCCCGGCGACGGGCACAGAACCACGTGGCCGTTCCCGGGGACCCCACTCAGGGCACGTTGCCCTCTTTGTTTTATAGGGCATCTTCGGTGTCCTAAGCCAGGTTCTCTCCCCTCCCCCGTAAGATCCGTGAGATCAGGCCTGCCCCTGGCCGTCAGTTGACGGGTGGGGAAACTGAGGCCCAAAGGGCTCACAGCCAGGAAGGGCCAGAGCCCAGAGCTTGTGCCCGATGCTTCCTGGGTCCCTCCCCGTGGCCGTGGCCTGCATTGAGAAACATTTCACAGCCACCGAATCCCAAGGGGGATGCCTGGGAACAGGCCTGGTCCCTGGGCTGGAGCGGGGTCCCTGAGGTTCCCAGTGGGGCCCAGCCTGACCCCCATGGCTGGACCAAGGGAGGGCCGGAGGGGCCTGGGGCACGGAAGGGCAGGCTGCAAGCCTGTGCCAAGCCAGGTGTCTCCACAGAGGGAGGACACAAAACAGGACCCCAGGCAGGCAGGGTCTCTCCCAGAGGTGCCCTTGGCCATGGCCGCCCTGGAATTCTCCTCCTCCTCCTCTTCGCCCTCCCCATCCCCCTCCCCCTCCTCCTCCCCCTCCTCTTCCTCCTCCTCCTGGGCCTTTCCAGCTTCCTGTCTAGACAGCCCCCAATTAGCCGCTCATTAAGGGGGTTAAGCTGATTAGAGCAGCTCTCTCTTCCTCTGGCGGCCTGGGGGCCTTTTCTCCCGGGTATCGCTCAGCCGGTCCCCCACCCCGACCCTCACAGAGGCCTGGGGGGATCATGCCAGCCCCACGCCAGGCTAGACGCACATTCCAGCCTCTAGGCTCTGCCCGCTTGGGGCCTGGGCTGGGCGTGCCCTTTCTCCTGGCCACCTCCTTTCGAGGCCTCCCTGCTTACCCAACTACGCGGGGTGGAGGAAGGTGCCCGCCAGCGGCCCCGCTGTGCTTTGCTTCTGCTGCTTGTGTGACCCCCCTCAGAGGCGACACAGGCATCATCCTCAGCCAGTTATTAAACAGAGCGGGACAGGCAACCCCCATTCATCCCTCCTCTGTCACCAGGGCTTCCCCCGGCCTTTTTTTTTTTTTTGAGTCAGAGTCTGGCTCTCTTGCCCAGGCTGGAGTACAATGGCACAGTCTCAGTTCACTGCAGCCTCTGCCTTCCAGGTTCAAGCAGTTCTCCCACTGCAGCCTCCCAAGTAGCTGGGACTGAGATTGCAGGTGTCCACCACCACACCCTGCTAATTTTTGTGTTTTTAGTAGAGCTGGAGTTTCACCATGTTGGCCAGGCTGGTCTCAAACTCCTGACCTCAAGTGATCCTCCCACCTCGGCCTCCCACAGTGCAGGGATGACAGGCGTGAGCCACCACGCCTGGCCCGCCCATCCCTTTTTCTACCCCAGGGTGGAGGCGGCTAGTGGAGCGTGGCCTGGGGAGGGACAGAGTTGGGTTCCAGCTCCACCCCCATGCCCCCTCTTAGCTCTGTGGCCTTAGGCGAGTGTCTGCCCCCATCCGGCCTCTGTGAAATGGGCACAGCTCCTGTAAGCTCTTCACGCCGCAGCTGTGAGGACCACAGTGAACGAGGAGGTTTGTGCCTCCACAGACAGTCCTCACCCGGGGCGATGCTGCCCGATGACACCCACAGGGACACTGGGCAGTGTCTGGGGATATCTGTGGTTGTCACAACTGGGGGTACTCTTGACATGGAGTGGGTGGAGCAGGGACACTGCTCAGCACCGTGTAGTGCCCAAGATGACCCCACCCCAAAGAACAAGGCAGCCCCAGTGTCTCCAGTGCTGAAGCTGAGAAACCTGTTTATTGTGTGTTAATTACGTGGAAGAAAATCGAGGCTGGGTGTGGTGAGTCCCGCCTGTAATCCCAGCACTCCGGGAGGCTGAGGCAGGAGGATCGCTTGAGCCCAGGAGTTCAAGAACATGGGGAAACCCTATCTCTACAAAAAAATAGGAAGCTAGCTGCACGTGGTGGTGTGTGCCTGTGGCCCCAGCTACTCGAGAGGCTGAGGTTGGGAGGATCGCTTGAGCCCAGGAGGTCAGAGCTACAGTGAGCTGTGATTGCACCACTGCACTCCAGCCTTGGCAACAGAGCAAGACCCTGTCTCAAAAAAACAATAGGAGAATTAAGTCTGTCCCCTGCTCACACCAGACACCAGAATAAACGCCCGGCGGGGCAGACGGTGTAAACCGGGGGACCCCAGCTCCTGGGACTCACCTCTTCTCTCCCTCCCACTCAGGGTGGGATCTCAGTGTGTGCAGCCTCCTGGGACCTCAGCAGGGCAGAGGATCATGGGACACAGGGTCTCTTGGGGGGTCTGTGGAATCCTCTAAGCCAGGGGGTTTTACCTAGGGGTGATCCTGCCCCCAGGGGACACTGGGTGACATCTGGGAACATTCGTGGTTGTCATGACTGCAGGGTGCTCCTGGCACGGAACGGGTGGAGGCCAGGGATGCCACTCAGCACCCTGCAGTGCCCAGGATGGCCCCACCCCAGAGAACGATCCGGTCCCAAATGTCCGCAGGACCCAGAGGGGACCTCAGTGCACTGTCAGCGCCTAGTGGCTGCTGCGTCCGCAGCAGGTCCTTGCCCTGCGTGGGTGCCTCGGTCCACTCCACATGCCGTGCGTGGGTGCCTCGGTCCACTCCACATGCCCTGCGTGGGTGCCTCGGTCCACTCCACATGCCCTGCGTGGGTGCCTCGGTCCACTCCACATGCCCTGGGTGGGTGCCTCGGTCCACTCCACATGCCCTGGGTGGGTGCCTCGGTCCACTCCACATGCCCTGCGTGGGCCCCTCCTGATCCCGGACCCTGGAGACCCAGCGTGAGTGAGACTCGGTCCCCGGGGAGTGGGCGTTTTCAGTGGGAGATGGGTTTGTTAGTTGAGCAGGCGGCTGGGTGATGCGGCCTTTTTTTAAATACAGAGAGGAGGTCAGTTGGGTGTGTTTGTTAGACAGGAGGAAGCTCAGATGGGGAAGCCTCAGGCCTGTCTGCTCCTTCCAGTCGCTATTCTCTGACGAGGCCGTGCAGGATGCGGGGAGGTGTGTGGATACGTCCATGTGTCCCCTGAGTAGAAAGATGGCCACCGAGATGGACGGGGGACGCACAGGCCCACTGGCTGAACAGGGAGGTGTGTGCCGGGACGGGGGACTGGCGGGCATGATGTGCATCAGATGGCGGTGCCCCACGGGGGTCCCAGGCATGCTTGCTGAACAGATGGAGGGTGCGTGGAGGCGGGGTGCAGAGGCGGAGCCTGCCGGGAACGTGCAGGCTTGTCATTCTGGTGCCCGGGCTGCGCCCCCCTTCCCCCTGCCCTGCCCTGGCTCCCGCAGGCCCCATCTCAGGAAGCTCTAGTGGTGTCTGCAGGGATGTGGTGGCGAGGGGTGGAGTCTGGGGCAGACTATTTCCATCCAGAACAAGCTGTTCTAGGAAATCCTCCTAAGTGAGCCTCTGACAACCCCTAACCTCATTCCAGCCATGGCCCTGTGCCTGCAGGGAGCTGCCGGCGCTCCACACGCGCACACACGTGTGTGTAAGCTCACACACATATACGCATGCATGCTTGCACACATCTGCACACACAGGCATGCACAGATACACAGACATGAACATGCATGTGCCAGCATACACATGCACCCATGTCTTCGCATGCGTACACAGGCATGTGCACACATATGTAGACAGTGCACGGACGTGCACACATGCACAGGCATACACGCGTGCGCACACATGTGCCAACAGGACCAGCCTGGCCTCCCTGGCTCCAGGCCACCGTCAGCCCTCCCACATCCTCCTGCCTTGGAAAACTCCCGGGCCTGGCTGCTGGGGCCCAGCTTGGCCACAGACTTCTTGGCGTCCTGCCGGGTAGTGGAGCCACTCCGGTCGGCTCTGCCTCCATGCCCGGGCCTCACCAGTGTTCCCCCTGAGTGTTCACAGGCCAGGCATGAGTGGAGGCGTCACGCTTCCTGGCCCCTGTTTGGGTGTCCTGGGTGCCAGTCTCCTCCAGAGCCAGGTGTTCCCGGGGCCTCGGCCCTGCTGACCTGTTTCTGGGATGCGTCCCGGCGACACCTTTGCTCCCACACAGCGTGATGTGTGCAGGGCCATGGGGACAGCTGCTTCCGTAACCGAAAAAGCAGAGGAGGAGCTGCACATCCCCCGTGGCTGGGTCCAGGATCTGTACTCCCCCTGGGCTGCAGCCATTAGAGACAGCGGAGGTTCCCTGCGTGGTGACCCCATGTGGGGAGGGAGGCAGCAATGCTGGGGGGACAGGCTGGCAACGGGAGTGCCTCAAGATGCCTGCAGGTGCCTGTGGAACCATCAGCAGGGGACCAAAGGCACAGGGACACACAGTTTCTCATCAGGGCATCACTCAGGGACACCAGGTGACATGGGACATCCCTGGTTGTCACCACTGAGGGGTGCTCCTGGCATGTGGTGGGTGGAGGCCAGGGACAGTGCTCAGCACCCTGCAGTGCCCAGGACAGCTCCCTACAGAGACTGATCTGGTCCCCCGCATCAGCAGCATTGAGACTGAGAAATCCTGAGAGAATTATCTGGAAAATAATTTGGAAGCTCCCAATGGGGCGGACAGTGGAAACCAGGGGGGCCCAGCTCCTGGGACTCTCTTCCTCTCTCCCTCCCACTCAGGGTGTGGATTTCAGTGTGTGCAGCCTCCTGGGGCCTCAGCGGGGCAGAGGATCATGGGATACAGTCTCCTGGAAGGTCTGTGAATCCCCTAACCCAGGGGGTCTCACCTGGGTGATTCTGCCCCAGGGTACTTTGGTTGATGTCTGGGGACATCTGTGGTTATTATAACTGGTGGTGCCCCTGGCCTGGAGTGGGTGGCGGCAGGGACGCTGCTCAGCACTCTGCAGTGCCCAGGACAGCCTCACCCCAGAGAACGATCCGGCCCCAGTGTCCACAGGGCTGAGCTGAGGCAGCCTGGAGGGAAGGTGCTCCAAGTGCCAGGTGAGAGGGAAGCTCAGTTATCACCTTGATTAGATGGTCTCAGTCCATGTTTCACCTTACAAGAAACTTAAGAGTCATTCCTAAAAACGTGGCTCTCCAGGGCACAGCGCCCTGAGATTCCATTCCTAGGGATCCAGTAGGGCCCAGGACGCGGCATTGTCCAGGCATACACAGGTGGGGCCAGGGGCTGTGGCTCACGCCTGTAGTCCCAGCATTTTGAGAGACCAAGATAGGAGGATCCCTTGAGCCCAGGAGTTTGAGACCAGCCTGGACAACATAGCAAGACCCCATCTGTTAAAAAAAAAAAAAAAAAATTACCTGGGCCTGATGGTGCATGCCTGTGGTCCCACTATCTGGGAGGCTGAGGCAGGTGGATCACAAGGTCAGGCGTTGGAGACCAGCCTGGCCAGGATGGTGAAACCCCATCTCTACTAAAAATAGAAAAATTAGGCGCGTTGGTGGGAGCCTGTAATCCCAGCTACTCGGGAAACTGAGGCAGGAGAATTGCTCGAACCCAGGAAGCGGAGGTCAGTGTGAGCTGAGTTCGCGCTACTGTGCTCCAGCCTGAGCGACAGAGCAAGACGCCATCTCAAAAATAAAAAAGAGGAAAAAAAAGGCTCCACCCGTCCCCGGGAGGCCCAGGCATTTCAGCTCCAGAGCCAGCCTCCACCCCAGCCTCCTCGAAATACCCAGAGTGGCCCTCTCCGGGGCTCTGTGTGCTCTCTTCATTTTGAAGATGGGGTGAGACTGTGAAGGGGCACCCTGTCATCTCCCCACTCAGCCCTAATAGCAGCAGCCGCTTTGAGCGGGGCAGTTGACGTTTCCTCGGAAGAGTGGGACTGAAGGCATCCTCGGAGAATGCCCGATGCCCAAGGATGCGGGATGGTTGCGGGCTTCACCCACACAGGCAACCTGGCCCAGTCCTCGCAATCGCTGGGTGGAAATTCCAGAGCTTCGCAGCATCCCGTTTTCTGGAAAGGGGTGGACGCGGCGGCTCGCCCAGGCCGCACAGCCTCCGCGGCCAGCTGGGGTTTGAATCCTGGACCAGCTGCTTCCCCACACCCAGGGGCCTTCCAGGGGGATGCGTGGACCGGGAGGGATACCCATGTTTAGTGGGTGAGCCACCTGAGTCCGCCCATCAGTCGTTTTTAAAATAGAGTTTCAGTCTCACTCTTGTTCCCCAGGCTGGAGTGCAATGGTGCAATCTCTGCCTGCTGCAACCTCCGCCTCCCGGGTTCAAGTGATTCTCCTGCCTCAGCCTCCCGAGTAGCTGGGACTACTGGCGCACACCACCACGCCCAGCTAGTTTTTGTATTTTTAGTAGAGACAGCGTTTCACCATGTTGACCAGGCTGGTCTTGAACTCCTGACCTCAGGTGATTCACCCACCTCGGCCTCCCAGAGTGCTGGGATTACAGGCGTGAGCCACCACACCCGGCTACCCAAATATTTTTTTGTGTTTGAAATGGAATTTCACACTGTTGCCCAGGCTGGAATGTAGTGGTGTGATCTCGGCTCACTGCAGCCTCCGCCTCCCATGCTCAAGCGATTCTCCTGCCTCAGCCTCCCAAGTAGCTGAGATTACAGGCACCTGCTACCAAGCCCGCCTAATTTTTGTATTTTTAGTGGAGATGGGGTTTCACTATGTTGGCCAGGCTGGTCTTGAACTCCTGGCCTCAAGTGATCTGCCTGCCTCGACCTCCCAGAGCTCTGGGATTGCAGGCGTGAGCCACCGTGCCTGGCCTCCATCCGTTTCTTCATTCATTGTTCCACTGAGGAAGGTGTGGGGGCGGAGCTGGGAGCTGACAGGGTTTGTGTTCCAGGCAGCATGGGAAGGTAGTGAGGCCCCCGTCTGCAGAGTGATTCCAGCAAGTGACCCCAGAGGGTGGCTGCATCTCACTTCGGCCCCAGGGAGTCTCTGTTCCTCCTTCGTGGACGACGGAACGCTGAGCTGAGTGGGGGCTTGTCTGGACCGTCTGCAGGTCAGGGTCTAACTGGCCTTCCGACCTGACCCTCACCGCCCTTCCCGCCGCCTTCCCTAGGACTCAAGTGTCCCCCAGGTGATGAGGGAGCCCTGAGCCTTCCTGTTTCTCTGGAAGGAGAGTAGGCGAGGGCTGGGCTGTGAGGCCCCGGGACACACGCTGGCACCCGGCTCTCCATCCCCCAGTCACGCCGCCCTGGTCCGCCCCCTCCATGCTCTGAGGCTCCGTGTAGTCCTCTGCGTCATGAACTCGCAGCCTCTCCCCCTGCAGATTCTGGGGGAAGAGGAGGCAGGGTGATGGGGGCTTCCTGCCCCTTTGGAGGCTGGCTTTGGGGAAATCAAGGGCTCCTGGGGCGTGACCAGTCTGTGACTCTCTCATCCCCTCCCCTCCACAGGCATCTCATCCCCGGTGAAGAAGACAGAGATGGACAAGTCACCGTTCAATAGCCCGTCCCCCCAGGACTCTCCCCGACTCTCCAGCTTCACCCAGCACCACCGGCCCGTCATCGCCGTACACAGCGGTGAGGGCCACGGGACCCCGGCGGGGAGGGGTGGCAGGGCCCTCCGATCAGCAGTCCCGCTGCATGTCTGACCATGAGTCCCATTGCTGTAGATTTCTAGGTGGGATAAGAAACACAGAGGTGCCATGGTGGAGAGCGCCCGGGACCTGGTCCCAGCCCTGCCGAGAGGTTGCGCTCAGTCACTTTGGGCCTCAGTTTCCTCCTCTGTGTAAGGAGAGGCTGCAGTCCGGGGCTTCACCTCACTCTCCTCATCCCCTGTCTCAATCCAATCCCTGCATTCCAACCCTAGACACTGACCGATAGACAGGATCAGAAGCTGCCAGTGAGGCCAGGCACGGTGGCTCACGCCTGTAATCCCAGCAGTTTGGGAGGCCGAGGAGGGCGGATCATCTGAGGTCAGGAGTTTGAGACCAGCCTGGCCAACATGGAGAAACCCCATCTCTAGTAAAAATACAAAAACTGGCCAGGTGTGGTGGCATGTGCCTGTAATCCCCGCTACTCGGGAGGCTGAGGCAGGAGATTCTATTGAGCCCAGGAAGCAGAGGTTGCAGTGAGCTAAGATCATGCCACTGCACTCCAGCCTGGGTGACAGAGCGAGACTTCGTCAAAAAAAGAAAAAAGAAGAAGAAATTGCCAATGAGGCCACAGCCTACTACCGAGCACACAGCAGGCAGCCTCCCCAGAGCCCTGGGGGTCAGGCTGCACCCCCGTTTCACAGACCATGAGGCCAATGCTCAGACTGGGGCCAGGGCCTCACGCATCCCCAGAGGTGAGGGGGCCCCGCCGAAGTCACCTGAGAGAGGCCAGCTGTGGTGGCATGCACCTGTAGTCCCAGCCACCCGGGAGGCTGAGGCAGGAGGATTGCTTGAGGCCAGGAGTTTGAGGCTGTTGTGAGCTGTGATCTCGTCACTGCATGCAACCTGTGTGACAGCAAGGCCCTGCCTCTAGAAAAGAAAAAGTCACGAAAAAGAGACTCCCAGACAGGCCATAGGGTCACACTCACAGATAGACGTAGACATTGGGTAACCACAGGTCGGGAGCTGAGCCAGTCACTCACAGTAGCCGTCCATTTCCCCACCTGTCAACTGGGGCTGATAAGACAGCTCCACCTTGGCCGGGCGCGGTGGCTCCCGCCTATAATCGCAGCACTTTGGGAGGCCAAGGCAGTTGGATCACCTGAGGTCAGGAGTTCGAGACCAACCTGGCCAACATGGTGAAACCTTATCTCTACTAAAATACAAAAATTAGCTGGGTATGATGGCACACGCCTGTAATCCCAGCTACTTAGTAGGCTGAGGCACGAGAATTGCTTGAACCTGGGAGGCGGAGGCTGCAGTGAGCCAAGATCGTGCCGTTGCACTCCAGCCTGGGAGACAGAGCAATATTCATCTCAAGAAAGCAAAACAAAAATTCTCTGCCTCCCGTGGCTGCCTTCGGGATTAAGGGGGGTGGATTGCAGGAAGCATCAAATATTGCTTACGACCTCATGTTCTAGTGATAAATCATTTCGTTCCTTACAAGGACACAGCCGCACACACACAGGCAGACCCAAAGCAAAGCAGTCATTACGGCCAGGGGCCAGCAAACACCGGCCCTCCGGCCACCTCTTCTTTTGAATAAAGTTTTATTGGCAGGAAGCCACGAGCACGCCTTTGTATATGTCCTGTGGCAGCTCCCACCCTGTCTTGGCAGAGCTGAGTAACTCCAGCGGAGACCACATGGCCAAAAGCCAAAAATATTTACTATCCCGCCAGAGGCTGGGGAGGCGGAGGAGAGACTGCTATAAATAGTGAAAATACTAAAAATCACGGACTAAACTGTTGGAAAAAAGAAAAGGCAGGTATCACAGTAGAATACGCCTCAGCGGTGACACGGGCCACAGCTCAGATGCACTTTGAGGACGTCCCGCTCAGCGGGAGACGCCAGACACAAAAAGCCGCACTGTGTGATCCCATTTCTGTGAAATGTCCGGGACAGGACAAGCTGCAGAGACAGGGAGGGGCTGGTGGAGGGGTGAGGAGTGACTGCCGATGGGGACGGCATTAGGCCGGGTGCGGTGGCTCACGCCTGTCATCCCAGCACTTTGGGAGGCTGAGGCAGGTGGATTGCTTGAGTCCAGGAGTTTGAGACCAGCCTGGGCAACATGGTGAAACCCCATCTCTACTAAATATACAAAAAATCACCTAGGCGTGGTGGCACACGCCTGCAGTCCCGGCCACTCAGGAGGCTGAGGGGCAGGATCACCTGAGGTCAGGAGGTTGAGGCTGCAGTGAGCCATGATCGTGCCGCTCCAGTTGGGTGACAAAGTAAAATTCTATCTCTTAAAAAAAAAAACAAAAAAAGGCCACGCTCAGTGGCTCACCCCTGTAATCCCAGCACTTTCAGAGGCTGAGGCAGGCAGATCACCTGAGGTCAGGAGTTTGAGACCAGCCTGACCACCATGGAGAGACCCTGCCTCTGCTAAAAATACAAAATTAGCCTAGTGTGGTGGCACACACCTGTAATCCCAGCTACTCGGGATTCTGAGCAGGAGAATCACTTGAACCCGGAAGACAGAGGTTGCAGTGAGCCAAGCTCACGCCACTGCACTGTAGCCTGGGCAACAAGAGGGAAACTGTCTCAAAAAAAAAAAAAATCGCCCTTCAGCCATTTGCAGAATGAGCTTGCCAACCCCAGCTTTATAATATAGGCTGTGGGCCCAGATGGGCTGGATTCAGATTGGAGGTCTGCCATCTGATGCTGTGTGGCCCTGGACAGGTGGCACATACCCTGAAGGCCACTCTGTCATCCTCTGTTAAAAGACGGGGCCAGGCGCAGTGGCTCACACCTGTAATCCCAACACTTTGGGAGGCCGAGGCAGGCAGGTCACTTGAGGTCAGGAGTTCGAGACAATCCTGGCCAATATGGTGAAACCCCATCACTACTAAAATACAAAAAATTAGCTGGGCGTGGTGGCGGGCACCTGTCATCCCAGCTACTTGGGGGGCTGAGGCAGGAGAATTGCTTCAACCCAGGAAGTGGAGTTTGCAGTGAGCTAAGGTCACACCACTGAACTTTAGCTTCAGTGACAGAGTGAGACTGTCTAAAAAAAAAACAGCTGGGCTCAGGGGCTCACACCTGTAATCCCAGCACTTGGGGAGGCCGAGGAGGGGGGATCACTTGAGCCCAGGAGTTTGAGACCCTCCTGGCAGACATAGCAAAACCCCTACCTCTGTAAAACTAAAACACAAGGATAACAGCACAACCCCATTGGGGTTGAGGTGGGAGCCGGGGAATTTGGGGGCGAATGTGGTCAGTGCTGCTGGGTTTCTTTGGTTGTTGATATTATTAAATACACTTGAGGAGGAGGGAAAATGAGTAAATAAATGAACGCACTCAGATGCAGGCAGGAGCCACCGTCACACAGTCGCAGAGCAGACAGCCGGGCCCCCCCCCATAACCCCCGCCTCCCGCTGTCTCCGCAGGGATCGCCCGGAGCCCCCACCCGTCCTCCGCTCTGCACTTCCCCACGACGTCCATCCTGCCCCAGACGGCCTCCACCTACTTCCCCCACACGGCCATCCGCTATCCGCCTCATCTCAACCCCCAGGACCCGCTCAAAGATCTCGTCTCCCTGGCCTGCGACCCAGCCAGCCAGCAACCTGGACCGGTGAGTCAGGCAGGGTGCGTCCGGGCCTCTCCTGGCGGCTCCAGGTGACCTCCAGGGGCCGCATGCTCACACGAACGCACAACCTCTGCTTTAAAGGGTCCTGGAGACTCGGTTCTGAAATCCCCTCCTCTGTAGGGCTGGGAGGCAGCTGGATTGGGTAAGAATTGAGATGCTTTCCTATGTGAGGGTTTCAGACGGGTCGTGTCGAACCCTATGGGGTCTGGGTGGCCTGTGCAGGTCTGAGCAATGGCATGAGTCGTGGTCGGGTTAACAAGGCAGAGAGGGACCAGGCCTAGCGGCTCACGCCTGTGATCCCAGCACTTTAGGAGGCCAACGCAGGAGGACTGCATAAGCCCAGCGTTTAAGACCAGCCTGGGCAACAGAGCGTGACCCCGGTTTCTACAAAAAATATTTTAAAATTAGCCAGGCATGGTGGTGTGCGCCTGTAGTCCCAGCTACTGAAGAGGCTGAGGTGGGAGGAGCGCTTGAACCTGGGAGGTGGAGGCTGCTGTGAGCTTGACTGTGCCACTGCACCCCGGCCTGGGTGACAGAGCAAGACCTTATCTCAAAAAGAAAAAGTCCCTGGTGGTCTAGTGGTTAGGATTCAGCAGAAAAAAGAAAGAAAGAAAGAAAGGAAAGGGCAGGAAGAAATTAATTGCCAAAAAACTACCAAACTCGGTCCAAGCGAGCCGGCTTTTGCCAGACTTCCGCAGGAAGCTTTGGGTGTTCAGAGCTTGTTGGACTTTGGAACCACGGGCCAGGCCGTGGGCGATGGACGACTGTGTGCTCATACCGAAGGAGGAGCACGGAGGGCTTGCTGTGAGGAGGCCCTGGCGCTGTTTGGAAGGACATCGGTTGAGTTGCTGTGCAGGGGCCTTACGGGAGATGCAGTGAGCGAGGCCCCAGCAGTGCCGGGCTTCGAGTGACACCGGGAAGCGGGTGTCCCCAGGCCCCTCAGACCCACCAAACCCATCACGGCCACACCCGCGCCCCGGCCCCCCAGCCTGCTAGCTTCCCGCCCAGGCCGTGCACAGAGCCGGGGGCGGCCGGCGCCAGCAGACGAGGCAGAGGGGAGCCCACTCCTTAACCATGTGTCTCTCTGTTCCCCCAGTTAAATGGAAGTGGTCAGCTCAAAATGCCCAGCCACTGCCTTTCCGCTCAGATGCTGGCTCCTCCGCCCCCGGGGCTGCCACGGCTGGCACTCCCCCCTGCCACCAAACCCGCCACCACCTCCGAGGGAGGAGCCACGTCGCCGACCTCGCCCTGTAAGCACGCGGGAAGCGGTGCCCTGGTGGGGCGGACGTCCGCAGGGAGGCCTGTCCTCTCCCCAGCCCCACTGCCAGGTCAGAGGTCAGGCCCAGCCCTGCAGGACCTGGCGAGTTTGGTGGGTCTCCGGAGAGCGGCCCAGGGGCCGTGTGGTCTGGCCACGTAGGGCCGAGGCAGCCTTAGGGGCTGGCAGGACCAAGCCACGGCCCAGGGTGAGAGTCCAGGGTCTGTCCCCTTTGCTGAGTAGCCGGGGGTACCCCGGTGCCTGCCGCAAGCTGCCGAAAACCTTCCCTGGTGTGTCAGGAAGCTGACGGTGGACACAGATCTCAGGTGGCAGGCCAGGGGCCAGACTTGACCCCCAGACTGGCCTTCCGTTTGTGGAAAAGGAGAATCAGTGTGATCGTTTTAAAATCAGGACGTTTCACATAAAATTTTCTGGAGTTCTGGCTTCCCGGGGAGAAATGAGCCACATCAGGCCCAGTTCCTTTGGGTGACCTGGCTGGAGCACACCTTTAGATGGGACCCTCTTCACCTGCCACCTCACCCGGAAGCCCCTGGGTCGGCAGCCACGGCAGCTTCTAGACTTTTCCACCCTCTGGATGTGGTTCTGGATGGCCGCTGGATGGCCCCTCGATCCTGGGATCCCGGCCTGTGTATACCGTAGGCACTTAATAGATACAGGACACCACGTCGGATCCACATGGAGTTCGTTTGCAGCAGCTCTGCCCCCAGACTCTCCCTGCAACCCCTCTGCAGGCTTGGCTGGGTCACCCACCTTCACAGGGCACCAGACATCTCAGGGCCCGGAGACCTCTCCCCCTGGAGAGGACTCCATCTTCCCCTCACCCCCCTTTTTGAACATCTCTGTCCCTCGCTCTCCAAGTGGGACCCCCACAGCCCTCTTCCCCGGCTCCTTCTAGGCGTCCTTGGCTCCTCTTCCCCTGCCCCGGCGTTCCTTGTCCTGTCCCCACTGCCTGCCAGAACCGGGGCTGCCAGCTGGTAAAAACTGGTTTCTGATCACTGGCTGGAGGGGGTCAGCCCCAAATCCACCCTGGGCTGGAATCCCACCTCTGCAGCTCTCTCCCGGTGTGACCTCAGGCAGGCGTCTTCCCCTCTCTGAGCCTCAGCTTTCTCAGCTGTAAAATGGGTCTACCTTGGTGCCCAGTTCACAGGGTGATGGGGAATAAGCTGGTGACATGGGTCAGGGAGGACATTCCATGTGGCGTCCAATGCTGTGCTGTGTCAGGTGGCTGTGGTAATTCTCACCAGCCGTCCCTGCCTGCTCCTCTGTGAAATGGGAGCATTGACTGCATAGGATTCGCTCAGGGCTCCATGGGATTCTGCCCACTGCCTGGCATACAGTAGACACTTAATAGATGCAAGGTGCCACGTAAGAGCCAGTCAGGGTTCGGTGGGATTATACCCAGTGCCTGGCATACAGTAGACATTTAATAGATGCAGGATACAGCATAGTATCTGCTCAGAGCTCGATGGGATTATGCCCAATGTATACAGTAGACACTTAATAGATGCAGGATACTGCATAGGATCTACCCGGCTCAGTGGGATTATGCCTAGAGTCTGGCATACAGTAGACATTTAATAGATGCAGGATACTGCGTAGGATCTACTCAGGGCTCAGTGGGATTATGCCCAGAGTCTGGCATACAGTAGACACTTAATAGATGCAGGATACTGCCTAGGATCTACTCAGGGCTCGGTGGGATTATGCCCAGAGTCTGGCATACAGTAGACACTTAATAGATGCAGGATACTGTGTAGGATCTACTCAGGGCTCAGTGGGATTATGCCCAGAGTCTGGCATACAGTAGACACTTAATAGATGCATGATACTGCGTAGGATCTATTCAGGGCTCGGTGGGATTATGCCCAGAGTCTGGCATACAGTAGACACTTAATAGATGCAGGATTCCATGTAGCATCCGCTCAGGGCTCGGTGGGATTATGCCCAGAGTCTGGCATACAGTAGACACAATAGATGCAGGATACTGCATAGGATCCGCTCAGAGTTCAATGGGATTATGTCCAGTGCCTGGCATACAGTAGACACTTAATAGATGCAGGATTCCATGTAGCATCCACTCAGGGCTCGGTGGGATTATGCCCAGAGCCTGGCATACAGTAGACACAATAGATGCAGGATACTGCATAGAATCCACTCAGTTCAATGGGATTATGTCCAGTGCCTGGCATACAGTAGACACTTAATAGATGCAGGATACTGTGTAGGGTCCACTCAGGTCTCAGTGGGATTGTGCTCAGTGCCTGGCATACAGTAGACACTTAATAGATGCAGGATTCCGTGTAGCGTCCACTCAGGGCTCGGTGGGATTATGTCCAGTGCCTGGCATACAGTAGACACTTAACAGATGCAGGATTCCGTGTAGCGTCCACTCAGGGCTCGGTGGGATTATGTCCAGTGCCTGGCATACAGTAGACACTTAACAGATGCAGGATTCCGTGTAGCGTCCACTCAGGGCTCGGTGGGATTATGCCCAGTGCCTGGCATTCAGTAGATAATTAGTAGATGCAGGATGCTGCATAGAATCCACTCAGAGCTCAGTGGGATTATGCCCAGTGCCTGGCATACAGTAGACACTGAATAGATGCAGGATTCCGTGTAGCGTCCACTCAGGGCTCGGTGTGATCATGCCCAGTGCCTGCATACAGTAGACACTTAATAAAGGCAGGATAGGCATGGATTCCACCCCCTTTCCCTGCAGTGGGGCTCTTAACTGCAGATGCACCCCAGTTCTCCCCCTAAGCCTGGCTGCCTCCAGCTCCCCCCAAGCCAGCCAAGACAACTTGGGGACCCTACCTGTTTGGGGCCCGGGCCTGTCTGCGGCCCCCATCCCCACCGTGGCACCAGGGGGTGAGTTACTCACACGCTGGCGGAACACAATGGCTGAGACTTGAAATGCGAATGCGCACGTGTGTACGCACCCCCAGCCCTCCCTCTGCCCTCTCCCGGAGGAGGATTAATCAATCAGACGCCCTCGATAATACATGCGCCCTGCACGGTGGCAGGACGGGGTGGGCACTGGCACACCCTGGATAATTCACAGGCGGGTCGTGAATTACGGAGCCATCCTCCCGCCTTCCCTCTCAGCAGACACCCCGCCCACCTGGGCGATCTCAGCCCTGACCCCTGGGCCCCTCCAGTCAGGATCCCCACCTACCAGGGACCTCAGGCCTTTGACAGGGCCCGGTTCAGCCAGGGGAGGGCAGCAGCTCCGAGGCCCCAGGCACCGGGTGCGGAGGCTCAGCTGTGTGGCGCCCGGCGGCGGCCACCCTCTCTGGGCCCAGGGCCGCCCGGCCGCTGCGGCCCCTCGCTAACGGGCTCTCGGTCTCTCTCCTCCCTGCAGCCTACTCTCCGCCAGACACGTCCCCTGCAAACCGTTCCTTTGTGGGATTAGGACCAAGGGATCCTGCGGGCATTTATCAGGCACAGGTAGGGGCCAAGAGGCCGGCTGCGGGGGGCGGGAGGGTCAGGGCAGAGGGGCCGGCCCAGGGGGGCTCAGGGCAAAGAGGGCCTGCTGGGTCCCACGCCACACCCCCCGGCATAGGGGTGCCAGCCTCCCACACCCCACCCAGGCCTTGAGCCTCCGCCTGGCCTCTCCTTGAGGCCAGATTTCCCTCCACCTTGGTCCTGGGATGTTGGGGTGTGGCCCCTGGAGACTGTCATGGCAGAGCCATGGGACCACAGTCATTACCAGCTGCTTCCCATTGTACAGATGGGAAAACTGAGGCCCGGAGACTTAAAAGGAGCTGCCCAGAGTCACACAGGGCTTCACACCTTCCCAACCTCCGTCCCCTCCATGCCGAGACCTAGAAGGACCATGGGGTGGCTGGGGGAAACTGAGGCAGTCCATGGCGGCGCGTGGGGCCTCCCAAGACAGCATCCAAGCCCCACCGCAGGCTTCAGCCCACATCAGAGCAAGTGTGGGGGTGGGGGCGAAGAGGCGTCCTCAGTAAGGCAGACAGGACGGGACAGGGCTGGCCCCCACGTTCCCCGTTCCCGTTCCCGTTCAGATGGCTGCCGCTGAGCCGGGTCTCACCACCCCCAGAAGGCAGGCAGGCAGGCAGGCAGGCAGGCGGTTCACAGGGGGCTCAGAGAGGGGAAGTGAATCCCAGCTTCCTGGGGAGGGGCATGTGGGAGGGCAGCGGAGCCCCAGGCCCAGGTGTCCCCCACCCCCACCCCAGTCGGGGGGCTCTCGTCTGTGCCCCAGGAGTGTGTGAGCCAGTCTGCGGGTTATGGTAAGCGGCCGACCGAGCCTCCCTCCCTCCATGTTTGTGCTGGGGAGCGGGTGGCAGGATGCAGGGTCGCAGGTGCAGAGACCAGGCAGAGAGACCCCAGCTCTGGGCTCCCCAGCAGCCGCGGAACTGCAGAGCGCGGGGTGGGTGTGTGGGGTCCCCAGGGGCCGTGTTCTAATCTTCTGGCCACCGCCGGAGGTTTTCTGCTGCAGAGCCAGCCCTGGGTGAGGGGAGGTGGCATTCCCCCTCCCTTCCTGTGCTGGGTGCCCAGGAAGCCTGTAGGCGGCACATCCCTCTCCTCCCGGGTGAGCCCTGGGCCCCTGGGCCCCAAAACCAGCTGGAGGAGGAAGCAGGCAGCAGGGGACTTGAGGCTCCTTCTGAGTTGAGAGGATTCCCGTGTGCTGTGGGTGGAGGGAATCCTGGGTCAGGAGCCAGGCCTCCAGCCCAGCCCTGGTTCACCCACTCTGAACCTCTGTCTCTTCCTCTAGCCACGGGCACCCGCACCAGGAGCCTTTGGCACTGGGGGATGGAAACGGTACTGAAAGGTTCAGACTTCCCCACACCCCCTAAATGTTAAGCACCCTTCCTTGTACCCATCGAGCCCCGGAGAGGGGAGTGACTTGGTCAGAATCCCCCAGTGAGCTGGGGAGCCCCCAAGGTAGACATCCAGGACTCCCCGCTTTGGGATTTGGCCCCCTCTCCCCTGCCCCGTGTGACCTCTGCCTCCCCCACCGGCACCTCTCCCTGCCCCTGCGGGAGGCTGGGAATGTCCTTAAGTGGTTCAGAAACCGAAGCTAATAAAAGCTGCGGGCAGAGGGAGGAGGCCCAGCCCGCTTAACCCTTCCCCAGCCTCTGCCTGGACCAAACTCTCTGACCTGGGTCCCCCTCACACTGCGCTGGCTCCAGCCCAACCCCACCCGAGGCTGAGGGCAGGGAAACTGAGGCAAGCGAGGACGGCATGTTTCTCAGCATCCCTCTCTTGATCCACTGGACCCCTCCGGGGACCCAGAAGGGATGGGACCAGGGCTGGCGGAATGGGGTGGGGAGGGGCACTGGTAGGGGGCAGTGGTGTTGGGGGGGTGGGAAACAGCTGGAATACGGAGACCTCTGGCAGCAGGGGCCAGAGAGATGGTGTGGGCTTGGCTCTGGGATAGTGGAGAGCCATAGAAGAGTTTAGAGGGAGGGAGGGGCCACCCGCCAGGCCTTGGAGTCAGAGCTTTCTGGGGCACAGAAGGGAGGTGACATATTGTCAGGAGGCTCTCAGGGGAGCATGGGTTGGTGGGGGGGAGGTGATGTCTCCAAACTGGGTGTCCAGGGAGGGCAGGTCTGGGGAGGACCCCATCGGTGCCTCCCGGACTGGACCCCAGTCTTTGAACTGAAAGCACCCCGGTGCAGCCAGGCGCCACCGCCTCCCTGCAGACCCCGAGAGGGAGGGCAGGAGCAGTGAGACCCCGCTCTCCCCACTGCCCGCTCCCCGCTCCCCGCTCCCCGCTCCCTGCTCCCTGCTCCCTGCTCCCGCTCAGAGGGCCCTGAGCTCCGAGTCCTCTATTTCCAATTTTGACCAGTCAGCACTTCTGCCTCCTCCGCCACCTCTATTCCTCGCTTCCCTCTGCCCCCTCCTCCCCCGAGCCTGGGCGGGCACCCCTTTCCCTGCGCCTCTCCAGCTCCCGACACCCTCCAGTCCACGGCCTCCCCCATCAATATCCCTCCCCGTGATCAATGTTAATTGATCTCACCCTGGTCAGTTGCCTGCCCATCCCCCCATGTCCTTCCCCGTCAGTCCCCCACAGTGAGACCGAGTGGATCTGACACCCCAGCCCCTCCCCTCTGTGATGTCCCCTCCATATTTCTCTGCATGGGAGCCCACGTAGCAGGGGGGTGTTGAGCCACATGCCAGGAGCCACACAGGCGGCAGAAGCCAGGCCAGCAGGGTGCCAGGGCTGGACCTCACTCCTCACACCCGCCGCCTCCCTGCCTCCGTCACCCCTTGGCTGAGGGGGAGGATGTGGAGTTGAGGGTGCCCCCACCATTGCTGGGGCCCGAGCCAGGCAAGGAGGGGAGGGGAGGGGAGGGAGGAAGGGCTCAGGGGAGGCTGGTCCACCACGGGAGGGTCACGCCCAGAGCCTGTCGGTTGCCAACAGAAACCAGACATGAGGTAATGGCCAAGATGAACTTGAACTTGGCTGGAGGTGGGGCGCTGGGAACCACGGTGGCGGCGGCGCCAGTTAGATGGTCTGGCCCAGTGGCGGGGCGTGGTTCCGTTGAATGATTTGCCACAGGGGTGGGGACAGCCCTGCCTCTAACCTCAGTGGGGGACTGGAGGGGTCTCCCCAGGTCCGGAGGCACAGCCCTCCCCTCACAGGCCACGCTGGAGGCTCCATGGGGGTTGGAGTTTGCATTTCCGGGACAGGGGTCTGTACAGCAGCTTCTCTGCAGAGACTGAGGCCGGAGCTGTCCCCAGATCACGTGACCCTGGGTCCAGCCCCATGCAGACCCCCTACCTGAGCCTCGGTCTCCTGCCTCTGGGAGGTTGAGAGCCATTCTCAGCCTCCCTGTGCTTCGTGAGCTTCTGTGGGGTGGGGGGGCCATCTGGGCGTCCTGTGATGGGATGGGCCCTGAACTCCCAGGACAGTGCCCAGATGATGCCAAGGAGGTCCTGAGAGGCAGGCTAGGGGGTTGGCCCCGGGCAGGAGCAGAAATGAGGGCCGGAGCCAGACTCTCCTGAGCTCCCGCGCTCACTCTGCCACTTCCACGCTGGTGACCTCCGGCAAGTTTCGTGACCTCTCTGGGTCCCGCTTTCTTCACGCAAAACAGGGCAGTGGAGGGAGACCTAATCCCTCCTTTACAGGGGTGCTGGGGAGATCATTGAAGGGGAGAATGTTTTTAAAAAGTAAGTGAGAGACCAGGCGAGGTGGCCTGTAATCCCAGCACTTTGGGAGGCCAAGGTGGGCGGATCACCTGAAGTCAGGAGTTTGAGACCAGCCTGGGGAACATGGTGAAACCCCGTCTCTAACAAAAATACAAATTTAGCCTGGCGTGGTGGTGGGCACCTATAATCCCAGCTACTCGGGAGGCTGAGGCAGGAGAATCCCTTGAACCTGGGTGGCAGAGGTTGCAGTGAGCCAAGATCGCACCATTGCACTCCAGCCTGAGCCACAAGAGCAAGACTCCGTCTCAAAAACTCTACAACAAAAATCCTTTAAAAAATCAACAAGGCAGCCATTGTGGTGGCTCACGTCTGTAATCCTAAGACTTTGGGAGGCAGGAGTTCGAGACCAGCCTGGGCAATGTGGCGAAACCCTGTCTCTACAAAAAAAAAAAAAAAAAAAAACTAGCCAGGTATGGTGGTACACACCTGTGGCCCCAGCTACTTGGGAGGCTGAGGTGGGAGGATCACTTGAGCCCAGGAGGTCTAGGCTGCAGTGAACCTCTGATCGCACCACTGCACTCACGCCTGGAATCCAGCACTTTGGGAGGCCAGTGTGGACGGATCACTTGAAGCCAAAAATTCAAGACCAGCCCTGCCAACATGGCGAATTCCTGTCTACTAACAACATACAAATTAGCTGGGCGTGGCGGACCTGCCTGTAATTGCAGCTACTGGGGAGGCCGAGGTGCAAGGATCACTTGAACCCAGGAGGTGGAGGTTGTAGAGAGCCAAGATCACACCACTGCACTTCAGCCTGGGCGACAGAGCAAGACTCTGTCTCAAAAACTAACTAAATAAATAGAAATAATAAATAATTTTTAAAATACAAATAAAGACAGGCACGGTGGTTCACGCCTGTAATCCCAGCACTTTGGGTGGATCACCTGAAGTCAGTAGTTCGAGACCAGCCAGGCCAACAGGGTGAAACTCCGTCTCTACTAAAAACATAAAAATTGGGTCCAGGCATGGTGGCTCACGCCTGTAATCCCAGAATTCTGGGAGGCTGAGGCGGGTGGATCACGAGGTCAAGAGATCGAGACCATCCTGGCCAACGTGCTGAAACCCTGTCTCTACCAAAAATATGAAAATTAGCTGGGCGTGGTGGCGCGTGCCTGTAGTCCCAGCCACTCAGGAGGCTGAGGCAGGGGAATCGCTTGAACCCAGGAGGCGGAGGTTGCAGTGAGCCGAGATCACGCCACAGTACTCCAGCCTGGGGACAGAGCAAGACTCTTGTCTCAAAAAAAGAAGAAGAAAATACAAAAATTGGCTGGGCGTGGTGGCGCGTGCCTGTAGTCCCAGCTACTCGGGAGGCTGGGGCGTGAGAATTGCTTGAACCCAGGAGGCAGAAGTTGCAGTGGGCTGAGATCGCGCCATTGCACTCCAGCCTGGGCAACAAGAGTTAAACTGCATCTCAAAAAAATAATGAAATAATAGATCAAATGTAAAACACAGTTCCAGATAAATTGACCCTTTTTTTAAATTTTTATTTTATTTTATTATTATTTTTTTTTTTTTGAGACGGAGTTTCGCTCTTATTACCCAGGCTGGAGTGCAATGGTGTGATCTCGGCTCACCGAAACCTCCGCCTCCTGGGTTCAGGCAATTCTCCTGCCTCAGCCTCCCGAGTAGCTGGGATTACAGGCACGCGCCACCGGGCCCAGCTAATTTTTTATATTTTTAGTAGAGACGGGGTTTCACCATGTTGACCAGGATGGTCTCGATCTCTTGACCTCGTGATCCACCCGCCTCGGCCTCCCAAAGCGCTGGGATTACAGGCGTGAGCCACCGCGCCCGGCCTATTTATTTATTTTTTAAAGACGGGATTTCACCACGTTGGTCAGGCTGGTCTCGAACTCCGGACCTCAGGTGATCCGCCCGACTTGGCCTCGAAAGTGCCTGGATTCCAGGCGTGAGCCACCGCGCCCGGCTGGACCCTTTTTTTTTTCTTAGTATAAGTACCTCTCCAATCTCGCATGGGCTAGACTTATACTAAAAAGATTTTGCGTTCACCAGAATTCATGTGACTGGGAACCTGCACTGTGTCTGGCCACCTGGCTCAGAGGCAGCGTCACTTGCTTGGTTGTTACCGGCTGGGGTAGGGAAACTGAGGTCTCAGGGTTACAGGAGGTGAGGGGTGAGTGTGGGAAGAGGTGAACCATGTGCAGGCAGAGTCTGACCCCTCAACTTCTCTCTCTCTCCCCCCCCCTCGCTCGCTCTCTCTCTCTCTCTCTCTCCCCCCCCCACCCCCTGTCGCCACTGGGCCTGCTCAGTCCTGGTATCTGGGATAGCAAAGGTCTTCTTCCCTTGCCCCTTCTCCATCGTCCCAGGAATCCCGGGGGGCAGCACAGCCGGCCCCCGCCCACGTTTTCGGTGAACAAGAGCACCCCGCCGACTCCCAGCCCGGCCGCAAAGACGGAACACACAGACGCACGCGCGCAGGAGGGAAAATAAACCCACCCAACCGAGAAGACAAAAGGTAAAGACGGTTCCAGCTCTCTGGATGCGAGGCCGCAGGACTGGAGGGCCAGCCCCGCCACCCCACGGGAGCCCCGGGACAGGGGCGTCTTCCTCAGTCACTCATCTCTCCGCCTGCTGCTCGGGAAGGACAGACACCCGCCGCCCACCCACGCCCCCGAGGCCCTGACTCTGTCTGGAGGAGACCAGGTGAGCGCAGCCTGGAGCCTGCACCCAGGGCCGACAGGCGTGACACCCAGCAAGGCCACCTCTCCCGGGGCCGCACCTCTGCCGGACATGGACCGGCCCCGTCCCCCAGGACGCCGCTGCTGGGAAGGGAGATGCTGCGGACCCCCGCTGGGCAGCAGACGCCTCAGAGGTGGACACGGTGGGGCAGGCGAGTGGCGATGTCCAGGGGCTGTGTGGCGTTCCGTGGCCCTGGCCGGGGGAGGAAGCGAGGCCCAGGCACCTGCTGCCCCTCCAGCGGGTCCTGCCTGCCGTGCGGCCTCCCCACACGCCCTCCCAAAGCGCCGGCCGACTCCAGACCGCTGTCCGGCTGGGGACCCTCAGCCCTCCTCGCGCGCGCCCGTTTGGGAGGAGAAGTCTCTATGCAATTGACCCCACCCCGGCACCGGAGGCCCCCACCCCAGCTCGCCCAGCTCACACCCCCAAAGGGAGGGACCCACATTGCACACACTGTAAGAAATGCACTTTCCGAGGAAGGGGACCGGGGAGCCGGGACACCCAGAGCTCCCCGAGTTGGGGGGTGCCCGTCTGGAGCCCCCCATGAGTCCCTGGCGGTGGGAGGTGAGAGCGAGTGGTTTAAGTGCCTGATTCCCACCACCCGCCCCCCCCTTTGTCCAGCTGGGACGCGGAGTGGCCACGGGCCTCCTCCCCCACCCCTCCAGCCCCCCACCGGCCCCTCCAGTCACCCCTCATCGCCGCGTCCCCCTCAGAGCTAGAGAGACGGGGCCCTGCGTGGCCCGAGGGGCGGAGCTGGGCGTCACCTCCCGAGCGTCCTGCCCTGCCGGCGCCCCCCACGCCTCCGCTGCCAGTGCCTTACATTCTGGAGCGACCTCCCTCCCCGGTGCCTCCCAGCCCAGGGGGACCGTTTGCACTTTCATCGTCCGCCCCCGCAGGGGGCCCAGCCGGAGGATGCGACTCATGGCTGGGTCCCCAGAGGAGAGAGGAGGCCGGCGCCGGTGGGTCCTCGCTCGGGATGGGGAGGGCTTTGGGCGGGGGCTCGGCGTCGCACCTCGGGGCCCCCCCGCGGCCGTGTAGGGGGCCTTCCATCTGCTAAGCGTTTTCCGTTGAGCCGCTCCAAAAACACTAAGCTGGGGATGCCAGGTCCCGCCACCCCACCCCGGCTCCCCGGCCCCACCCACACCTCCACCTCCATCCCGGGATCGCCGTCTTTCGGGGAGGCCTGGGAGGGGGTGTTAGGTGTTTTAGGGCCACCGAGCTCAAACACAAGAACCCCTCCCAGCCCACCCCCAACTGACCTCCATGCCTAGGGAGAAACCCCCTCACCGCAGCCCCCGCCCAGGCCAAAGCCAGGGCAGGGCCTCCGGGTCTCACCTGGTCCCAGCCTCACTCCGACCCCCACCACCTGTCCCGAAAACCAGACTCTCCTCCCAAACCAGCTCCAGGGGCTTGGCGAACACGCTCGCTCCTAAAGAGAAAGACCCAGGACCCTTCCCTGTCACCCCGAGAGAGGTTCTCCATCCTCTGGCCTCAATCCCTTGGTCCGTCCGTCTGTCCTCAGGGCCCTGGCCCACCCCACCAGTGGCCCTTGGGGACCAAAGCGTGAGCCGCTCTCCAGGAGGGCGGGGGTGGGCGGGGGTGGGGGGGTAGGGTCGTGCTGTCGGAGAATCTGGAAGCTTCTCAGCCAGGGTGGGGGTCGTGGGGTGCAAGAGGGGGGCCAGCCGGGCTCCCGAGGGGTCAGGGCGCGTCGAGAACCAACTCTTTACCTAACTTTGCATGGTGCTTAGTCAAGGACTCCTGTGTCCTGGCCCCTGAGGTCAGCGGGTGGCGCTGACACATGCATGGCAGATTATACCTGGCTCTATCTCCCTCCCCCTCGCCCCCCTCCACCCCCAGCTCCCTCTTAAAAAAAAAAAAAAAGATACAAAAAAAAAAACCTTAAAAAAAATTCCATGTTTCCTAATTTGCACGAAATTTTCTACCACAAAATGTGCCTTGCCTTCCGAGAGTATTACCTTCAAACAATATCAGCGCACACACATAGCTGCATGTTCTGCTCGTGTAGTTAAAAAAAGACAAAACAGTGACATGAAATAAAAAATAAAAATTGAAAAGGGATGTATTTCTATTTGTAAAAAAAATTATAATAAAAATAAAAAATAAGAAAGTGAGAATCTTTAAAAAAAAAAAAAGATAAAACACCAGGCTGAAAAGTCACTAAAAACAGTTTCCCCAGGTCTCCCGTCCCCTGGCTCCCCCGTCCTGTCTCCCTCCCTGCTGTACTCAGGGGCGCCCCCTGGTGCTCAGCCTCTACCACCCCCAGCCCTGCTCTCGGTTCCCAGAGGGGCCGTTTCTGAATCCCCTGCCCAGAGGACAGACCTCCGGGGCTCATCCTGGCCCCGGGGAAGGACTCTCCTCTCGGACTGGTCCCTGGGCCACCGGCTGGCCCCCAGACGCCATTCACTGACCCACTGCAGGCCATTCCCCCCAACTGCAGGGCGACCACCCCGCCCGCGCCAGACTCCCCTCCCCACCTTGCATGCAGGCTGGCGTAGCCCCAGCTCGGGGTCAAATGCTGTCCTACTCCCACCTCAGAGGCACCCCTTCTCCCCCGCCCCCGTGCACCCCCACCCTTCTTGCCAAAGGACCTGCTTTTCCCCTACCTGGAGACCACCCCCGGGGTGGCATTCTCTGCCACCCTCTTCTTTGTCCCCTTTGCCCTGTCTTCCGTCTTCCAGCTTTGAATAGGAAGAGTATCCAGTATGAAATGAAAAACAAAACCTGATATATGCAATATCTGTCTGTCTGTACCCTGGGGCCTGGCTCAGCCACCGGCGGCCCCGCTGAGGGTCCGGCGGGGCACAGGGACAGCCAGGCGGCACCGAGTCGTGGGCCGTGGTCTGGTGGCTGACCGTGCTGTTGTCTTCTTGATTCTACTTTCTCTTGTTCTTTCTCTTGCTTTTTAACTCCAGCTTCCTTTGCTTTTTTTCTTGACCAAAGCTTAAGACAATAGCCAGATGGTTAGTGGGGCAGCCAGGCGCGGAGGACCCGGGGTGGGATGCCCCAACCTTAGGCTGTTCCTGCAGTCCTTGACACCCCCAGCCCCTCGGGGGCCCTCCAGGCATCTCATGCAGATGGTCCCCTTCATTAACCATTGCCCGCCGCCAGGGTGCCGGCTGGTCTCCACAGCCACCATCATACACTCATCCCACGTTTTCTTCCAAAAAGATGGCTCAGCAGTCTCCCCAGGCGACACAGAGGGAGAGCCCAAGCCCCCACAGCTGGCCATGCCATTACCCTTAAGAACTGTCCCTTGGCCAGAGAGCCCGGGCTGGCTGTGCGCACCATCCACATCGCTGATGTCTAGCTTTTTTCTTCCCCTCCTGAGCAAGTCTGTCTTGCCAGGGAACTGGGAGCTACCAGCAGCAAAGGGAGTGGGTGGTGCCATCTCTGCTGGGACCATCACGTCCCTGCACAGCCCACACCCGGGGCCCAGAGCCCCTGCAGAAGGAAGGCTGGGTGCCACCCTCCTCACCCCAAGCTTGCATCCTGGGCTCACTGAGCACCCTTGCTGAGCACAGCAGGGAAACCCGTGCCAGGCAGCACATTGTGGATGGCTTAGTTTTCTTTTTCCCCCGTTTCTTGGAAAAGCTACAGGATCGCCATAGGGCACAATTCCTGGGCACCTTGCTGCCCAGACAAAAACAGGAACCAGGATTCCATGCCCACCTCTGCAGACTGAGTTCACAGAAGGGGTGCCGTCATCCCTGGGTGGAGGGCAAGGTGTGGGGTTTGGTGTTTTTTTGGTTGTTTTTTTTTTTTACGTGTATGAAACTGACATCTCGAACCTTGTCCCACCCCCTCCCGAAGCCCCCATCACCCACCCCTGCGATGGGCACCACACTCATGCCAAGCCCCCTGGTCTCATTCTGGGGTCTGCCCATGCTGTGGGAAAGAATAGGGAGGCCTCCCAAATATATGCAAATCGTCTCCATTCCTTTCTCTGGGTGGAGGCACTTGATGGCCAGCCGGGGTGGAGAGGGGGCATGGGGGAGTAGGAAGACCCAGCCCTATTTGACTGCGGGAGGGAGATCCGGAGTCCTTCACCTACAGGTCTGGAGCCCAGGTTCTGACCCCAGAACCCCACCCTGGACTAGACAATCAGATCCCAAAGGACGCCAAAGGGAACTCGATTGGGAGAGCTGCTTAGAAGCCAGACCTGCCCCCCCCCCCGCCCCGTAGCTCCCCAGGCAGCAGACAATTCCAGTCTCCCTGCCCCAGGTCCTTCTGTCTGTCCCCAGCGACAGCAGCATCCCAGGCACGGACAGACTTGGCTGCACCCCATTGTCCCTTGCAAGACCGGTCTTGGAGCCAGGAGCAACTGTCCAGCCCTCCAGAAGAGACAGCAAGCAGCCCCCTCCCACCCTGGCCTCCCCAACGGTTCTTTGGCCTCCAGTGTAGGGCTATACTATACAGATATATATGTATGTATATATATATATATAATTTTGGAATTTGTCATAATACAGAATATACAGTGGCCACCTTTTATCTTGGCCTGGATTCTCTCTCTCAGACCCCAGACTTGGCTTGCTTTTTGGAGGCCGCTGGGACATACATCTCTCAATCCAGCTTCCTCTGCATCCTCCCGTCTTTCCCTGTTTTTGCCCCATTGGACACTTCCTGAGGGTCTCACCTCCAGACCTACACCACTGCCCATCCGTCGCTCAGTGGTTGTGTCTGGGGTCAGTCCACCACCCTCTGCCTCTCCCCAGGGCAAGGTGAGGAGGCGGACCCAAAGCAATACCAGCAGGACCTGTCACCAGTGATACCAAAACAGACTTTTCCCAAGCAGTGCCTCGCACGTCCACTGGTGTGGCTTTGAGATTCTCCTGCCCCCCTTTCCCTGGCAGCCCCTCCCCAAGGCCTTGCTCATACCTGAGGTGGGAAGGAGAAAGGGGATCCCACAGGAGTAAGGGCTCCAGAGAGGAAGATTTCATGCATCCCCAAGCCACCACCCCACCAGCCTTCCACGCACACCTGGCCGGAAGAGAACCCTCCGAAAGGGGGACAGTGGCTGCCCCAGCCCTTCAGCTGCATCCACACCCCATCCTCTCATCTTGGGTCCCAGCCAGGCCCCCCCAAAACGAAAGTCCCCTCAAGTCCAGGGGTCCCAGCCTGTGCCCCCAGCTTCCTGCCCACCCAGCCCTGAGCACCCTCACACAGGGAAAGAAGCAATGGCTCTGGGGGGACAGGATGGGACAGGTGATACAGTGGGGGGGGTCTGGGGGCAGCAGGGAGGAGGTGACAGAGAGGACATTTTCCCCTTTGGGTATTTTTTTCTTTTTTTTCCTCCCCCCTTGCTGTTTGGGTGCTGTCGCTTTTCCTTCCGTCTTCCCTTTGAGAAGTTAGTTTGTTTCTGTTTTGTATTTTACTGATATTACCAGGATAGTTTCCTTCTAGCCCTCTGCTTACCGCACACCGGATAAGACACACGTACACACCCACAAAAACGCTCGTGAACCCAACCCAAAGAAGGTTCCGGCCGGACCCCGCCCTCCCCCTCCTCCTGCTCCTCCCGACAGCGAGGACAGGAGGGGGACAAGGGGACACGCGGGCAGACCTGCCGGCCCCCCGCCCCGCCCCCCCCCACTTGCTCCGATCACAGCCTTGTATATTACGCAGTCATTTCCGTTTTCGCAGGAGCGTCTACCTAAGTACCATTTACAGAAAGTGACTGGCTGTTCATTACTTTGTTCCCTATGCAAAAAAAAAACACCAGAAAAAAGGGGGATTCCATAAAAGATTCAATAAAAGATTTAAAAAAAAAAAGAAAAAAGAAACAAATGTATAAAAATTAAAACAAGCTATGCTTTGACTCTTCCCGGCTGCTGTGGATCCTCTTTTCCGTGTCCTGTGTGGGTTGCTCTGTGTGCTTTGGACGAGTGAGGGGCGGGGGCCGCAGGGGACCGGGGGGGCCCTGAACCCCATGGATGGGCAGGCTGGGGTTCCGAAAGCTTCAGATCAAATGCCCCCTGGGGGCATTATTATTTTTATTTTTTATTTTGAGCTGGGGTCTCGCCCTGTCACCCAGGCTGGAGTGCGGGGGCGTGATCTCGGCTCACTGCAGCCTCCACCTCCCAGGTTCAAGCGATTCTCCTGCCTCAGCCTCCTGAATAGCTGGGACTACAGGTGCCCGCCAGCACGCCCAGCTAATTTTTGTATTATTAGTAGAGATGGGGTTTCACCATGTTGGCCAGCTGGTCTCGAACTCCTGACCTCAGGAGATCCGCTTGCCTCGGCCTCCCAAAGTGCTGGGATTACAGGCCTGGGCCACCATGCCAGGCCCCCCCGGGGGCGTTATATAATGTCTGGGGACATTTGTGGTTGCCACCGCTGGGGGGTACTCCTGGCGTGGAGTGGTTGGAAGCCGGGGACACTGCTCAGCATTCTGCAGTGCCCAGGACTGAGATTCAAACCACACAAAACGTCCACAGTGCCCGGCAGGGAGAGACCTGCTTTATTTGGGAAGAAAAACATCAGATTTGCTCCCTGCTCACAGTAGACAGCAGGATAAGCTCCCAATGGGGCCGACGGCGTAATCCAGGGCAGCCCCCACCTCCTGGGATCCTCCTCCCTCCCTCTCCACTCAGGGGTGCATTCCAAAGTATGCAGCCTCCTGGGACCTCAGCAGGGCGGAGGATCATGGGACGCAGCGCAGTGGCTCACGCCTGCAATCCCAGCACTTTGGGAGGCCGAGGCGGGTGGATCACGAGGTCAAGAGATCGAGACCATCCTGGCCAACAAGGTGAAACCCCGTCTCTACTAAAAATACAAAAATTAGCTGGGCATGGTGGTGCGCGCCTGTAGTCCCAGCTACTCAGGAGGCTGAGGCAGGAGAATTGCCTGAACCCAGGAGGCGGAGGCAGTGAGCCGAGATCGTGCCATTGCACTCCAGTCTGGGTAGCAACAGCGAAACTCCGTCTCGAAAAAATAAAATAAAAAAATGGCTGGGCACGGTGGCTCAAGCCTATAATCCCAGCACTTTGGGAGGCTGAGGCGGGTGGATCACGAGGTCAAGAGTTTGAGACCATCCTGGCCAACGTGGTGAAATCCCGTCTCTACTAAAAATACGAAAATTAGCTGGGTGTGGTGGCGCACGTCTGTAGTCCCAGCTACTCGGGAGGCTGAGGCAGGGGAATCGCTTGAACCCAGGAGGCGGACGTTGCAGTGAGCCAAGATCACGCCACTGCCCTCCAGCCTGGGCGACAGAGCAAGACTCCATCTCAAAAAGAAAAATCCCCTAATGCAGGAAGTCTCACACAAGGGTGATCGTGCCCCATAGAGGACACTTGGTGATATCTGGGACATCCGCGGTTGTCACAACAGGTGGAGCTTCTGGCATGGGGCAGGTGGAGGCCAGGGACGCCACTCAGCACCCTGCAGTGCCCAGGATGGCCCCACCCAAAGAGTGATCCAGCGCCCATGTTCACAGTGCCTGGTGGTGGGAGGATACCCACTTTAGATGGTGGCTTTGAATGAGCTTCTGAAGCCAGACCTGTCCCTGCAATGCCCCTGGTGGCTGTAATCTCTTCCCCTTTGTCATATGGGTCCTTTTACACCCCTGGTCCTTTGCTCATTGCTGCCTCCTCGTCTGTGCAGACCTTTAACACTGGTGTCCTCTTCCTCCAGGAAGCCTTCCCAGCTTTCTCCAGCCTGGTCCCCTCCTCCCCCAGCAGTCTCAGAGCCATCAGTGAATTCCATGGGGCATCTATGGAGCACCCACTCCAAGCCAGGCCCAGGAGATTCAGCCTGGTCCTGCCTTCCTTCCACCTTGTAGTAATCCAAGCCTGGCATGCAGCCGGTGCTCCATAAATGCACAAAATGCCTTCTCTTGCCATCTGGCAAACTCCCAGTCGTTGAGCAAAGACTGCCTGAGCATCTCGTGAGTACCAAGCACTGGGACCCAGCAGTGAACTAAACACTCAAAATCAGCTCCCCTCCTGGACCCTACAGCTTCCTCCGGGTCAGGAAGAGCAGTGAGTAGAAGTTGCCAGGTGCAGTGGCTCACACCTGTAATCTCAGCAGTTTGGGAGGCCCAGGCAGGACCAGCCTGGCCAACTTGGCAAAACTCCATCTCTGCTAAAAATGTAAACGTAAGCCGGGCATCGTGGCCTGCGTCTGTAGTCCCAGCTACTCGGGAGACTGAGGCACGAGAATCGCTTCAGACCAACAGACAGAGTTTGCCGTGAGCAAGGATCACGCCACTGCACTCCAGCCTGGGTGACAGAGTGAGACTCAAAAAAAAAAGGTGTGGGAGGGGACAGGTGTGGTGGCTCATGCCTGCTATCCCAGCATTTTGGGAGGCCGAGACAGGTGGATCACTTGAGGTCGGGGGTTTGAGACCAGCCTGGGCAACATGGTGAAACCTGTCTCTACTAAAAATATAAAAATTAGCTAGGTGTGGTGGCGGGTGCCTGTAATCCCAGCTACTCAGGAGGCCGAAGCAGGAAATGGCTTGAACCCAGGAGGTAGAGGTTACAGTGCACCGAGATTGTACCACTGCACTCCAGCCTCCGCATAAGAGCAAAACACCATCTCAGAAAAAAAGAAAAAATAGCCAGGCGTGGTCGCGCACACCTGTGGTCCCAGCTACTCAGGAAGCTGAGGTGGGAGAATTGCTTGAATCCAGGAGGTGGAGGTTGCAGTGAGCCGAGATCACACCACTGTACTTCAGCCTGGGCAATGAAGCAAGACCCTATCTCAAAAAAAAAAAAAAAAAAAAAAAGCCAGGCATGGTAGTGCGTTTCTGTAGTCCCAGCCACTTGGGAGGTGGAGGTGATCGCTTGACGTGGTTGGTAGAGGCTGCAGTGAGCCAAGACCGAGCCACTGCACTCCGACCTGTGTGACACAGCAAGACCCTGGCTCAAAAAACAAAGTGTGAGAGGCTATTTCTTGGAGGGCTGAGATGGCGCCCCCCTTCCTGTCCCCCTATCCAAAACCCCAAGATACCCCAGGATGGGCCAGGAAAACTATCTGCCCCATGGGCTCCTTCCATCCTGACCACAAGGCAGGGACGATCCTTTTTTACAAATGGGGAAACTGAGGCACAAAAAAGCGAGATAAGGTGCACTGGCAGGGCAGCAGGCACAGTGCGTCCTTGCCAACACACAGATACACGGCCCCACGCCACTCCCCAGTGACAGGCACTGAGAACATCGAGGATGTGGGGGATCCGAGGCCCCTTCCCACGTTCCACTCCCAACTTGGGTGGCCCCTACCACCTTCAGCAGCGAGGTTTTGGCGCCCCCTTGTGGGCAGACCGGGGACCCCCCCCCCCCATGCACCTCCCCCCTCCCAGCTCCTGTCTTTCTGGGAGGGCAGGATTCCTTAGAGCAGGGGTTGAGCCGAGTTCAGGGGGTCTCAGCGGGAGACAGCCGGGGCCGGGGTGGAGACTCAGCCTGCCCCTGGATCTCAAGGAAAGCCTCCGTCATGTCCAACCCTTGCCCCCTGGGTGATGCGATTCCTGGCTGGGAGTTGGGGGCCGCCCCAGCACGGCAGGCTGTTGGGTTGGTCACCCCTGGCTCCCCACCCTAAAAGGGGGGCAGGCTTGTGACAACCCAAAATTCTCCCGCAAAAAAATTCCAAACGCAGCCGGGTGCCGTGGCTCACGCCTGTAATCCCAGATATTTGGGAGGTCCTAGATGGGAGGAATGCTTGAGGCTAGGAGTTCAAGACCAGCCTGGCCAACATGGTGAAACCCCATGTCTACTAAAAATGCAAAAATTAGCCAGGCGTGGTGGCAGGTGCCTGTAATACCAGCTCCTAGGGAGGCTGAAGCAGGAGAATCACTTGAACCCGGGAGTTGGAGGTTGCAGTGAGTTGAGATCGCACCACTACACTACAGCCTGGGCAATAGGGTAAGACTTTGCCTTAAGAAAAAAAAAGTTCTCATTAAGAAATGGTTATTGTGGGCTGGGCATGGTGACTCACACCTCGAGTCCCAGCTACATGGGAGGTCGAGGCGTGAGAATCGCTTGAACCCGGGAGGAAGAGGCTGCAGTGAGCCGATCATGCCACTGCGCTCCAGCCTGGGTGACAGAGCGGGATTCTGTCTCAAACATTTAAAAAATAATAATAAAGGGGCCAGGCGCAGTGGCTCAGGCCTTTAATCCCAGCACTTTGGGAGGCCAAAGTGGGCGGATCACGAGGTCAGGCGATTGAGACCATCCTGGCTAACACGGTGAAACCCGTCTCTTTAAAAATAATAGTAAAATAAAATAAAAAGAAAAATAATAATTAAAAAAAAAAGAAAGAAATGGACATTGTGGCCCGGCTGAGGCAGGAGAATCGCTTGAACCCGGAAGGTGGAGGTTGCAGTGAGCCGAGACCGCGCCATTACACTCCAGCTTGGACAACAGAGGGAGACTCCGTCTCAAAAAAAAGAGAAATAGGCCGGGCGCGGTGGCTCACGCCTGTAATCCCAGCACTGTGGGAGGCCAAGGCGGGTGGATCACGAGGTCAAGAGATCGAGACCATCCTGGTCAACATGGTGAAACCCCGTCTCTACTAAAAATACAAAAAATTAGCTGGGCATGGTGGCGCGTGCCTGTAATCCCAGCTACTCAGGAGGCTGAGGCAGGAGAATTGCCTGAACCCAGGAGGCGGAGGTTGCGGTGAGCCGAGATCGCGCCATTGCAC